>JAVJGJ010000030.1:18054696-18091826 GCA_035590215.1 Microhierax caerulescens | reverse complement strand
GGCTCCATCGGACATGGGGGAAGCTTCTGGCAGCTTCTCACAGAAGCCACCTCTGCAGCCTCCCCATTACCAAACCTGGCCATGCAAACCTGATCCAATAAAGTAACAGCAATAGATAGCAATAGTACTGAATATCTGTTAATTGAAAGCAAATCTGTAATTGCAATGAACTCTGAACACCTACTGAACCTCTGGGTGTGAGTCAGCTGACAGAAATTGAATTGTTAAGGCCTACCACCCAAAATATAATCCAAAATCCTAATTCCTCCAATTTCTAACTAAAATGAGCCAACCCTCATTCTCAGTATTTAAGTATGTATGCATCTTCCTCTTTTGCTCACCCAGTTATTTATGGATTTGCTTACATTCTGTTAAAGTAAAAAAACCTGGATGTGTGCATAAAAGGGCTCAGATGAAATCCCAAATTACAGCAGACCTGCCCCTCCTGATCCATGTTCCCAAAGGCACTGGTACCCCAATTAGTAATCAATCCATCTGTCATTTGGCACGTCATCAACAGTTTACCTAGGATGATGTAATGTAATCACCCCAGAGGTTACCATCCTAACATCCTGGCTAGAGACCTGAGACAAACTCATGTAGTAACCACAGGTACTATCAGCTGTACTGCTGTACTGGCTAGTTTAGGAGCCTGATAAAAATACAGAGCCTATAGCTACAAACTCAGAGAATCACCTCTAAATTGATACCATGTCTGATAAAGGCCAAGAAGCAACATTGCAACACTCATCTCATCTAATACACTGACTAATAATGATGTCTATTCTGGAATGGCATCTTTTTTTTCTGGTTGGGTTTTGTTGTTTCATTTGGTGTTTTTTTTTAACAGAGGAACTGCACTTGTTCCAAAGCATAAATGGACGTGAACTGTTCTAGTTCACCCAGAGAAAAATCCTTAACTAATTCTGGACATTCAACCAAACATTTCAACAATTCTCTTTTTTTGGAGCTACGCTTTTAGTTAGCACCATAACTAATTTACAGAAACAGCAGGAAATAGTTTGATTCAAAATTATATTGTTTTACCATAGAACCATAGAAACACAGAATCATAGAAATGCAGAATCTTGGATTCATGGAATGATTTGGGTTGGAAGGGACCTTAAAGATCATCTAGTTCCAAACTCCCTGCCATGGGCAGGGACACCTTCCACTAGACCAGGCTACTCAAAGCCCCATCCAGCCTGGCCTTGAGCACTGCCAGGGATGGGGCAACCACAGCTTCTCTGGGTAACTTGTTCCAGTGCCTCACCGCCCTCACAGTAAAGAACTTCTTCCTAATATCTAATCTCTTCCCACTTAAAGCCATCCCCCCTTGTCCTGTCACTACCTGCCCTTGTAAAAAGTCCCTCTCCAGCTTTCCTGCAGGCCCCCGTTAGGTGCTGGGAGGCAGCTGTAAGGTCTCCCTGGAGCTCTCTCTTCTCCAGGCTGAACAACCCCAACTCTCTCAGCCTGTCTTCATAGCAGAGGTGCTCCAGATCCCTGGAGAAGTTCTGTTCCAACTTGAAAAAAGTATATAAAGTTACCCGACAGATAATGTCTTAACTAGACACCGATGCATGTGGGTGAGGAAAATACAGCAAAAAGGAAGTTATCCAACTGGAAAAAAAATCAGAATATACAGCAACATAAAAATAAAAGTATGGCTGCCAAAAGTGTGCCTTTTTATTATTGTCAGCAAGTTTCTTCTACGTGCTTATTGATATCTCCACCTCTCATACTACTGCCATATAACTCCAGCCATGACATTCATCCATGTTGTTTACTTGTGGCATCCTTCACTTCCTAATGGGTCTTTTCGCTTTATTTAGATCCAACATAAAAGCATCCTTTCAAGTTTGTTTTTAAAGAGGAAAACAATTTCCCCTAACTGAATCAATTAAACATCTAATAGAGGTGCCTAGACTAGTGCTTTAGGCTTTTTATCTAGGCAGGGAACATTCAGAGGCACAAAAGAGCTCTGAATGATCTCCTTGAAGTTCCAGTAAATTGTTACTATGCCCATAAGTCAGTCACACCACACACCTACAGCTAGACCCCTTAACATATTTGAAAGGATGGGGTAAGATTTTCAACAGCATTGACCTAACTTTACTGCAATTTAAGTCATAGGAATTTTACCATTAACTTAAATGTGACCATTTAAGGCAATGCTAAGTGCTTCTGAAAATCCCATCTGTAATCTCCTTTTAAATTGATGGTTAGGAAAACTGGACCCAAAAAAAAGTAGCTGTCCAATCATTGCTTATTTTAAAATCTATATATCAGCAACGTGTGAACATGATATAGTCTGTGCACATGTAAGAATAAATGCATACATACATATAAAAAACCTGAATTTCTGTGTTGACAGATTATTTGCCAAGTTAAAGCCAAATGTGATTTGAAATTACCAAGATATTACACTGAATAAAGAGGATTTATAATGGAAATACTAAAAGAACCTCTGTAATAGTGATCCTACTAGGCACTGCTATAACAACATATATTTCACTCTTTTCAGCTAGTGCTGTTTTTTCTCCTTTCTCTGAATGTTTGAGAACAGTAAGTGAAATGTTAATTTTTTTAAGTCAGAACCATCTAGCTAAACCATCCAAATCATTTTTGTATACAGAGATTTTATTTCTAATCTTTCTCTGCAAGCTGCTTTGTTAAATCCTAATGACAACTTTTATGCATAATGCATAAAATAAACTTTACCAATATTTAACACACTTTTATAAACATGTAAAACCCCTTTATAAGTGAGATGACACACTGCAGGGCATGCAGTTGCAGTACACTCGGAAACCACACTTCCTAGATGACTGAAGGCATCTGCTTCATGCCATTAATTTCTCAACATCAAACACATGTAGTTACCTTAGAACAGCAGTGCATCACATTATGTATCTTTTTTTTATTAATAGACAAGTACATTTTATTGCATGTATAATATGTGTGCTGTTCAAATCTACTAGGAACGTTCGTATTTCCTAAACGAATGCGCAGAGAGGAAGATAGCTTCTTACTTTATCAAAACACTTTATATTAGCAAATAAATACCTATAAAAATATATGCTAACAAGGAATCACTCAAAAATGGATGCTATAAATCTTCCTTACACAAGAGGCAAAGAAATCAGAATAATAACAATGTATCACTAGCCTATGTCACTGAAATGATTTGTTTTACTCCTTTAATCTTTACCACATCTAAACTGACTATAATAAATGAATAATTACTCTGAATACAGTGGAGTTAATTGAAAATCTGCTTGAAGTATAAAACCAAGAAATCATAACAACAAATACAAGGTTTAGCCAGTGTTTAGGAACTTGTCTTTGTCAATAATTTTTAAGGTTCAGTGTAAATGATACTGTTTACCATCGTACATCATCTAACATTACTCCAGAAAGTCATGAATTATTTCAGACTTCCTATGAATATTAATAGTCTTTAGAGTCACGGTATTTCATCAGCATACACCCAAGTATTAAAGTCTTATGGGGTTTGACTTTTCAAAATGAAACCAATTTAATTCAAGTTTGTTTTATTCTCAAACCCTGATTTCTATGTCCAGAGAAGGTATATATTTCATGCATGTGAAACTGAGGTTTTCCTCACATGTGAAAGGTATGTCACTTAACACAGCAACAGGCTGATTCATAAAGTGCCCATCTGGACATGTACTTCCTATTCTGTGTCCAAAACAATCAGAATCCTGAAAGAAGCATGCATTAACACTGGAATAGGCAAAATTTTCTTATTACTTCCAGCTTAAAAAACCCAAGAAAAACAGTCCTTCCTTGGAGGCTGTACACGTGTGTATTAATCAAGAGGCTGAAAAAAAAAGAAATATTGTCTGAATGAAGGCCACTGCTACAAGATAAACTGTTCATTCTATTGGCCAGTAGAAATTTCCTGTTTCATCATCTGAAAGTCCAGAATTTGCAATGAAGCTGGGCATCACGGCTTTCTCTTTCTTGAAAACAAACACTTAGTAATAAAGGCTTACAAGAGAGTAAGTGCACTTACCCACTTCTGTCTCCATTGAACCTGACCTGCAGATTGCTTGTTTCACCCCTACAAGTGTTGTCATAAATTTGACTAGGGCTGAGGTTAAAAAGAAACATGATGAGTAAAGTAGCTTCCACACAGAATACACAACAAGAAGGAAAGTTTCCACTCTTCCCGTATACATTCTTGTGCAGCACTGCTGTATTACTTTATTCATAACGCAAACCAGAAGCACCAGATCTGAAATTGGGTTACCACAGTAGAGAGCAATACTGCTCTCAGGCAATCACATATGTCCTCAGCAAACTGCAGCATATATACAATTACTGCACAGGAAAGTCACTGTGTTGGCTGTAAAACAGGTTCTCTATAATCAATAACTCCACTCACATAAAAGGAAAGATCATACTTTAAGTGTTGCTATTATACCACTGTCGTCTCCTACAGCGAACTCACTATTTACATAGTGTTGCAAACAATATAAATATATATTTACTGTATAGGTTATAACCAGCTTGCACTAAAGGCATACAAAACATTCCATTATTTAACTCTGATGTAAAATGACAAGCTACGAGATGTGGCAGTGCCAGAAGTTCTTGCTGACAGTCATTATATGCAGATGCTGTTGTTCCCGTTGCAAAAGTTGTCCCTTCTACTGGTCATATTTTCATCAACTCTCTCATGGTAACCTCACAATTTTTGAGCATAATGATCCCTGTTTCTGAGTATACTTGCACACAGGAAATATCTGTTACTGTATAACAGACACCTGGCAAATCTGAATAAAGCTTCTTTGGAAAATACAAATTTTAAGAAATTTTGAATAGTCAGAATGTGCATCCTCGAAAAAGAACCAGTGAGGTGTGTGAACTCAGTCTTAGCAGACCAAACCTAAATCCTGCATGCTAGAAATATTGTCAATCCTATCCCTGTACCTGAACTGGAAAGGGGCGTAGCTGAGGCAGCAAAGTCACCCTATTCCATTAGCCAGGGAAAGCTTTTTGTCTCATTATGGAAAAACCCACTAACTGGGCACAGTCCTCTCTGAACTAACTTGCGCTCAGATGGTATAGTGAGAGATACATGCTCTGCCAAACACTTGCTGATGGTAGAAGTAGGAAGAAATCAAAGACTTTTGGTTTCAAATCCAGGTTTCTGGAGGACATTCTAGCTTCTCATAGTAAAACTACCTTTTTTTCTTTTGTCCTCAAATATACTCTATTCCATGTTGCTCTGTCATGTCTCTGCTACTCCTGCACTCCCTTTCCTAATATCCATCCTCTTCAGTTCAAATCTCATTTTCTCTACAGTAGCTTTCTTTATTTTTCATCCCCTCTATTTCTTCTGCTTCCATTTCTGAACCCAGCAGATTTTTCTACTAACCACGTCTCCTGCTGGATTGTTCCAACAGCAAGTTCCCATGTCAAGCATCACAGTCACACCTGCAGGTGTGGGGACTATACTGTTCAACATCCCTACAGGCAGGCCTGGAGCATGGCATGTTCAGTGCAGATGAATTCTTCAAGGAATGTACATAGGAAAAAAAAATAAAATAAAATAAAAAGCAGCCCCACTGATGTATCCTCGCAACCTTTTACTTGGAAATGATTGAAGTGTTAGAGCTTAATCATTAAACATATTGTGTTTGGGACAAATGCCTGTCAAGGAAAATGCCAGCTAAGATGTTCAAGTTTGGTAAAGTGATAAACTATTAATTCAGCAATAGTGAGAATGAACCATTATCAGTGGCTTCTTACTAAACTCTGACAGTTGTGACAAGAAACATAATGAGAGAGTCACACGTAAATGTTGTGCTTTCAGTTGGTCCCAAGTGACTCAATGCTCACAACCAGAAAAGAATTAAGACCTTGCAATCTAAACTGGACACAGAAGGAAAAATATGCCTCATGTGGCACTGTATCGGGAACCCTGAATCTTAAAAGGCACAGGCTGTGCTATTGTGAGATGAAGAACCCTACAAGGCTGGAGCTATAGTGACTAGCAAGTTTTGGGCAGGGATGAATGTGGAAAACTCAAGCTTGGTTATCCATTAGAAACCACTGTTGCCATAGGAAATCTTGTCCTGTGACTACGGTCCCCTGCAGTTTGAACTCTAGGCAGGCTGCCTCTTATCTGTTACCACCTTCTGCCTGGCTAACATTGAAAATGGAAAGATTTTTAATTTAGGGGTTGCTTTCTAATATCAGATTTTTACTGAAAAAAAATGCATTAAGAATGTCTTTAAAGAAAGGAAGGGAAGGAAGAAGTTCATTTGACATTCAGAGAAAAGGGGAAAAATATTTTAAACTAGACATTAAAAATAGTGTACAATTTCCTTAAAAAGCCAACCAAACAAAAATATAAGAATGGGAATTTAAAACTCCTATCTAGATATGCACACCTCCCCATCTCTCAGGATAATAAAGGCAGCACTGCCATACTGGTGTAAAAGAGGTGTAAGCAGACATAAAATCTATTCTTCTCAGTTTAGTTTTCTTGACAAGGTGTAGCATGCCATCAAGAGACTATCTTATCCTACTGCAAGAATTGTTAAGGCCTATTAGCAGTCTGTGGAAATGATTGCTAATAAAAAGTCTTCATAAAACAAGAAATTCTCTTGATTAAATTGTTATTGCTTGAGTGGACATACAGTAAAAGTTCACCTCATTGTACATGAGAAAATCCTATATATTGGACAAGATACGCCTTTTAGAAATCATGCCTTAAATTAGAAAAGAAGGAAAGATCTTTTCAACTGAAATAATTTTACTTTTTCACAAGGAAGTAGAAATATATCTATCAGAAGAAGGATTATAACAAAGCAGCTGGAACACTGGAACCTCTGTAATATATTGCACATTTTAATCATGTTTGATATAACACCCTTTATATGGATATCAATTACACTAATGACTCTTACATAATACCCCTGAGTGCCTAAGGGATGTGTATTGTCACCTCCTTTCTGTCATAAAAATAGAGAGTAGTTCTATATACACACTAAAGTAGTTTCTTCCATTTTTATATAATGAATGAGCAACACTGTAAAAAAAGACATTTTATCCCATATTAGTTTAGCAAACAGAAGAAATTTCACATATGACAGTGCTAAATATACTCTTAAGCTGCTAATAAAGACAAAGCCTGAGGGGAAAAATTCTAATGATGAGCAATGCCAGAAGTTTTTATTTCTGAATCTAAAGTAAAAATGTTTCACTTAGGTATAGTTTTAGAGGCATCATGAAAGAAATCAGGATTTCCAATAATTTTTATCTCTAATAAAATCACTTGAATTAATTTGAGCATCATTACAGCACTGAAAAAATGCTTTTAAAGGTACCGTTATTTGTATAACTTGTCTGTGTGCATTTTATTGAGTAATGAAAACTGAGGTTTCACCTGTAAATGATCTACACTTTCCCAAGCAATTGCCTAGAAAACACTACAGAGTCAGTGGTACTCTATAGAGAGCTGGCAGGACACAAGACTCTCTTTCCCTATTCCCATAAAAAGAATCAGAGAATCACGCAAAAGGGGAAACCAGTTTCACCATGGATTTGATGAACTTTAAAACAAGCACTTCAGTATTTTCTCTCTCCAAGATGGTACTATCTTAGACACCTGCAAAAATGAAGCATCACCTGCCTAAAAGTTTTCCAAATGCTTACATGGGAACACCAGTGGGCAATGACAAAGGTGCTGTAAAAGTGTGATGGCTGTCTACCACATTGAACAAGATGATCCCTGTATTTTCTTATACTTGTGTCAGCCTGCACCCATCTGGGATGCCTTGACTCATGCACAGGATTATAAATTCTCTAGGCCAGGGAGTGACCTTTGTTGCATATATATGAAATGGTATCTAGGCCTAGGGCTTCTAAGTGCTGGTGCAATACAAGTAAGAGTAATAAAGACCAAAAGTATACAGTGTGATTAATATTTCCATTTTCTTTGTCCTCAGTTACCTGTAATTCTCACGGCAGAGTTATGCAGCAACATAAAGAAGTGTGGCCTCACTAATACAGTGGTCTGCCCTGACTAATTAATCACAATGTGTTTTCCTCATCAGATCTTTGGCTTCTTTGGTAAACCTAAATAATAGCATGGCAATTAAATTTATCCCAACTTTTTCCTTAAGTTCAGCTGCTTATGAGATTTTCATACATTTTTCTCTATCCCAGAGTTCAAAGCCTTCTAATGTATTTCTCAGTGCTAATTAAATCCTGATAATACTGTGAGTTGGCAGGAATTCCATGGCATTTGCGCAAAGGGGAGCCTGGTAACAGGATAACTCTCCAGAAATCTACATTGCTGTGTGGTGCCCTGGAATTTGCTGTCCTCCTGCAGCCCTATCATTTTGAAGCATTTTTTTAATCATCCATAAAAACTAAAGGAACCTGAATATGGCAAAGCAATTTGTATTCATGCCTGTTTTCTCAATCTTAGTTTTGACCTTCTGAGATACAGTATAAAAAAACATGTTGGATAGCTTCAGATGATTTTTTCATTTGTAATTATTTAACATTGATTTTGATTCAGCTATGAAAGCTGATGTGCTTTCCCCATTTTGAACAAAAAAGTAAAACTTCCAGGATATTTAAATATTAAAAAGTGGCAATTGCATATGCATAGCAAGTAACTACCTCTCCAAGATACTTCAGAAAAATTGTGTTTAGTAGAGTACTTGTGATAAATTATGTATTTATTGTAACAGGGTCAGAAGCTGTTACAATTTACCATACTTGGTCAAAAATTCACTTTTATAAAAAGTACTTCAGTGTCTCAATGTACATTTAAATGAGAACTTGGATTCACCAGCCACATTGATTTTCATGGGAGGCAAGTTAAACATCTGAGGTCAAATTTTGCTGTGACTTACAGTGGTATAAAAAACCAAAGTATAGTCATTCTACCATTTCCAAGTATTTAGCCTTTCCTTACAGATAAAAATATTAAAAAATAATTTGGAAGTTGGCATATATTTTTCAAGAACAGGTTATGCACTGTGTACATTGTGCTGCTGTTGTGCTAATGAGTAATGCAGGAGAATGGCTTCTAACAGAGCAAATGGATGAAAGCCAATTGGCAATAAGTGAAATACTGGGTTTGAATCTTAATACAGAGCTGAATTTTAAAAATTCTGTTATTCATGTGCCTGTACATATATTATGTGAATATAAAATCAGTTCTCAAAGTTAATTCCTTAACTATTATATAGTTGTTACTTCTTTAGTTTGTCCTGCTGTCACCAGTAATTGCTACCAGAATTCCTTACATTAAGGTTTTCTGGAAATGTCCTTAATAAACTCTAACAATGTCACTGTTATAGGAATCCTTAGAAGTGGGACAAAGGAAGTTCTTAACCCACAGAACTATCCTTTCTTTGTCACTGCATATTCTGCCTAAGTTTTGCAGAGTTATAAACTTCTGGAAAAAGAAAGGGCTTTCCTGTCTTTATTGAGCAGCCTGCAATTACAGAATGTCAAAACATTATCTGCAGAGCAACACTGTTTGTAATCTACAGTTGGGTCTACGCCAAGCTAAAGAAACTGCACAACTGCCTATACCGTACTGGACTGGATTGGATGGACGGATGGATGGAGGAGAGAGAGAGATGCCTTAAACCACTTGCTAGTAGCAATCTGAACTAGCTCAAAGTTTAAGGAAATCATGCCAGGAATGCTGGCTTTTCCTACTGGGTACTCATTTAGTCCTAAAGTTCATCACATTTCAAGAGCAAAAGTTCAGGTTTCAAATTCTTGTCAGGGCCCAGTGTAATTGTTTGAGGTCCATGTAACTCTAAAATTGTGCTTCCCTTTTTCCATTAAGAAGATACTAAAAAGTTGATGCTGTCTATGATTGCTACCTATGCAGTGCTTTGAATGAGACAGAAGTCAGTAGAAAAACATAGCAGGTGATCATGCAATTAAAGGCTCTGCCATAGTGAATATGCATACAGAGATAAAATTTAAATATCACAAGCAACCTACATTCCAACATTTCCAAATTTACAAATACTTGCCTGCAGCCTTGGTACTGCAGTGTGACCACACTGCTTTCATGTTGCAGAGGTTACATAGCCTGTAAGAGTAGTGATTGCAGTGCTCTGTAGATGCTCATGAGAGCTTAAATTAGCTAGCTCCAATCTTGGTAGCTGTCTGGCTCTAGCACTTTGAAAGTGATTGCCTGCTGCAAAATCTTCATGACAGGTAGGGTTAATTGGCCCACATTAAGCCTCATGCTGCTATGGCAAGACAGCAACAGTACCTGTTTTAAAGTTAGCTTCCAACTATTGATCTCATACTGCTGTCATTGCTCTGTTGACCAGTCCTTAGTGTGCAACTGCAATCCAGAAATATTCATTTTAATATAGTTCTTTCTCATGAAAATTAATTTAGAAAACATTTTGAAGTCACTTAAGTACGTAACAAGTCCACACTTCATCATCACATTCTCTCACAGACAACATGGAACAGTTGTGCATCAAAACCCAGCTTTTATGCACCTGTAAAGTAACATTTACATATAGAAAATTATTGCAATTCCTTCCCCAAGGGAATTTACCTAATTACTACTTTGGAAGACTTAATCACAGAAAGACTACATCCACTTCACAACAGCTGAAAAGAACAGTGAAGAAAAATAAATGGCCTCTATGTTCAATCCACAAGCTCAAGTAAAAGCTCTTCATACTCTTCTTTTGTTATAGATCGTATTTTCTTCAGCTACATCATCTTATATGTTAACCAATGTTTTCTGGTGGGTTTTTTTTTTGCTCATGGAGAATACTGCTGTATGTGAAGTAAAACTGAAATTGAGTATATAAGTAATAACACACTGGAATAGGCACAATATGTACACATGCGTTTGCACTGAAGTATCTTTCCTGAGAAAGAAGAATAGAAGGACTATCTGGCACAATTCATTAATTTTATAATATACAGATGGAGATGAAGAACTTTCTCAAAGGAAAGAAAAATACACAATTCTAAAGGAATCTATTTTCTCACCAGACTGCTTGAAACTTCCCTTTCCTTTTAATAATTTGGGTCCATGTACTTTCCTGGAGATACAGCTCTACCTACTCTTTCCTAAGCTAGAGCAAATTAAGTTTCGTTTTTTTAAGGACATCCAATTCATGAAAAATTTAAAGCAAGAACTGAGTTTTCATTAGTTAGGATTTTCCTAACTAGAAATTATTTATATAACTGATTTTGGTAAGTAAGATCTCATCCCTAGTCTTCTGTTGGTATGTGAAACAGAGAGAGAACCTGCTTATGTTTCTTTAATGTGTCTGTATGGCATGAATTTGGCCACATTTTCATGTTTCACATACACCCAGGCAGCACTGATAAAACCACAGAAGCAACACTGACTTTACAGTATTATTCTCACTTTATACTGAAAACACAGTTGAACTTGCGTGCTACATGTACACTCTGGATTCCTTAGTTGTTTGATCACATTGATGAAGGGATATGCAATCAATCTCCCACTAAGACAGTGAGTAGTATTGGCCATAACTCATTACTCCATCAAAGGATTTGGCATTTCAATCGATGGGAAATGATGTGTGATCATTCTAATTTATTATACATCATTTCCCATCAATCGGTGTGCTGAAGCCTTGACATAATAAGTAGTTACAGACACTGTCAATCATTCTTGGTCAAATACCTCTGAATGCCGCCATTTGGTGCACCTTCAGCTATTCATCCAAACTGCAAATATTCAACCAAAACATTCTGTAATCAGGCTGTAACTAGAGGTACATAAAAAGATTCACAAAAATGCTTAGGCAGATCTCAAAAGCTACAAGAACACATGGAACTGAAGAAAAGAGGCTCACTATGAAAGTGCACTTTCAAAAAAATGCATAAAAATTGTGAAACCAAATCTCTAGTGGAACAGTGAGTCCAGCTAGGAAAAGACTGAAAAAGTGCAAGCTTCAGTACTGCACTGGATTTTAGCAAGATCATCTACTATGCTGGCCACCTTATGGCAAGGAAGATCTAAATTCCACTTATTTGTGTCAGCACAATTCCTTTTGTTTTCAGTAGAGTCGCATGGGCATGTAAAGCCAGGCCACAGTTAATCTTTACCCTACTAATTCAAGAGACTAAAACTCTTGAAATCAGCCCTGAGCCTTAAACATTCCTTCCATCTCCAAATTCCCTTTAAAGTTCCCTCTCCATAATTCTCTTTGAGACCTCCTATTTACTCCCCAGCAAAACCTGCCAGAATTACTTGCTCTATTAATCAGGTATTCAAATGTAATTATATATTACTCAACAGTTCACTTAACACAACAGTATCTTCTATGATTTTGCTCTGTCACTCTAAATATCAGCAATGTCCAAGGGTTACAGACTCTTTCCAGTCCAGAAGTGTGACAACCACCACAATCATTGCCAAATTACTTATTAAAGCAAAATAAAGCACACTTTCAGTGACAATTTTTCTTCTGGACTCAGTCTGAGAATCCACTTGGTCACTACATCTGCTTCCTAAGGCCACCTCTGCACCTTTTTTCTACCAATGACACTTAATAATTAGGAGTTATTCTTTCATAGGAATGTATATAACTCATCTAGTTTAAAACTTCAGTCCTCCTTAAGAAATTGCTATTCATTTTTAAACCAAGACTTAACTTTCTCTTTAGAATCTGCCTGTCTCTAAACCATCCATTTGGGTATGGAATAGAGTGCCAACAAAGACAGATAAAGCATTTGTTGTAGCAGAAAACCAATGAAATGTTACAAAAAACAGTATAACGAGAACTTTCAAAGTCACAAAATTAAGCAAAAACTGGATGACTAGCTTCTATTGGAAGCCAGCCAACATAATCTTTACAATAGCAAGCATTTCTGTGATATATTTCAGATATCAGACTGGTTGATCCAGCAGGTCAGCTCTAGTTCCACTGTGTGCATTATCCCCTCTCATTCTTAGCCATTCTTCTATGCTTTTCTGTTTCTCTCTCTTCAAGAGAACTTGTACTGTTTCTTTAATACTTCTCATCATTTTCTCCATCTCTCTTTCTTCAAGATACTGTCTTGTCTTCCTCTGTGACAAATGTAAAACCTATCATATTGAGTTCCATATAGCAATATCTCATTATTGGTAAACTGGTTAGAGATAGTTTGTCTGAATCTGCTCCATAAAAATAATACATTGAGTCATGTTTTTTCTCTGCCCATCCATCCTTCCTATACTCTTCATCAGATTTGTCAGCCTAAAAAAATGCAATACTGGACAGTTTAATGTGGCCCCTAAATTGACAGGTTTATTTATTCAGTTACTATGAAATATTCTGCTTTCCCTTTCAAGTCCTATTCCCTCATCTCCTGTATGCTGTTCCAATCCTCTTAGCAGCCTCCAGCCTGATCTTCCATGATAATGGCAGCTCCCTGAGAAAGGCAATCTGCACCCTCTACTAGATTTTAAAAATGAAGAACATTAATAAAATAAGACCAAGCTAAGTTAATACTTTTTTTTGATATATGCACATTTTTGCATAGATTTTTTTTTTGTGAATTTGTGGTGTTTGTTGCAAGAATTGTTTCTGAGAGAGGCAACAGACCTAGACTTTGTCAAGTGAATTTATGCTCAAGGAGCAGTCACCAGCCCAGCCCATCCACTTGGAGACTGTGTACTCGCTGATAATTCTGAACTTGCAAACACCAGGATTCAGCTTAGAAATCTCCTTTTAAGAGTTCTAGTAACTACTCTTTCAAATAGAGAACGTAAATGTTACTACATCTAATCAACATGTACAGAGTGATATCTGAAATTAGAAATTCAAATACATGCAACAATCTGCTTGCCAACAATCTCCAGACCAAAAATTATTCAGATAAAGTATTTGGTGAATAATTTTGAATAGCAAATTCATTTGAGAGAATCAAAAGCATCTCACAGACAATTCACAAATGAAAAAAAGTTATACATGTTAAATCATTTATTATGAACTGTTTTTCAGCTCTGTTCTTTGTTTTTTCATCCAGGCAAAGACTGCTTAGAAAAAAGGGGATAAAAAGGCAAAAAAAACCCCCAAACCCAACCCAATCCTTTTCTTACTTGGCATCTTCAGGTAATTCTTGAGTAATTACCTATTTATTGAGAAGGGAAGAAGTTAAATGTTGACCCACTCAAGGAGAAAAAGTTCATCCTAGTGAAAATATTGCATACAAAAATCTAGCCTGCTAAGATTGGAAATGAGACTTACAGACCTCCCAAACATAGGTCTCATAATTATCAGACTTTTAACTATAGCTGCATTGCCAGGTGTGAATTTAATAAAAGATTATAAATGATAGATGAACTGTATTTCCAGCAGCTGTTTGTAATACCAAGCAAAAATCTTCATTAAGGTAGTGTTAATGTTGTAAATGGTTATCTATTAATTTAAAGTATTGTGAAACATCAAACATTACTCATTTAGAACACTGTGATGAAAACCAAGCTAAGAAACCATGCTGTAAATAAAGTTTTAAAACATGAAGTTTTAAGTCAGACTATCCAAAGTTACGATTAATCATGTCAAAATTTCTGCAGTCTTGAACAGATTGCCCTGGGAATCAGCTGAAATCCTCAGGAGCACTGCTAAATGCTACCTAAAATCCAGCTGTAAGAGCGCAGTGTTAGGATGCTGGAATTGAAGCTTGCCATGTTTTGTTAGATCCAATGACACACAACGAAAATGTCAGCTTTGGCACCAGTTTTGGTAGAGCTCCTGATCTGAGGAAACTTCCAAGCTCTGTAAGGCAGAATTCTAAGCACAACCAGCTCTGTTGATACACTCCAAAAAGTAAATAAAAATACATATTTTCTTACATTAGTCCCTTTTATACAAATTTAAGGTGAACAGGGTTCGCAGGGAATAAAAAAAATATACCAAATATATCCAACTTTCTCCCATTAAAGGTACACTGGTGTAGACTCTGATCTGGAGGAGGCTCCCATCTTAACCCACTGCGTTTGGGAGTTTCCTACAACACCAGTGCATAGTGCTCTCCTTCAGGAAATCACAAAAAAAGCCCTTCTCACCTAAAGCCTCCACCCTTCTCATAGAGCTACAGCCTCAGAAATGCAAAGAATGGAACATCCCCATTGGGCTCCAAAATTTACTCCACACTGAGTTATGTCAGCCAACCATTCACTGTTATACTTTGTGGCAAGGGTTTTTAAAATGTTTTAGCAAGAAAACAGCACACAGGAACATGTCCACCCCATCCAGACTGCTCATCAGATTAGGAAAAAAAAAAAAAAAAGGAGATACTATGTATGGCTTTATTCAATGTATTCTGTGCAGGCCTTACAAGACAACAGAATCGCAAATCAACATCCATTAGAAAAATTCACCAAAGAACTTTTCTTGAGAAAAGCTATAGAGAAAGCCTTAAGATTAACCTGCACAATTCACATTTTAT
The DNA here is from genome assembly GCA_035590215.1 of Microhierax caerulescens. Taxonomy (NCBI): domain Eukaryota; kingdom Metazoa; phylum Chordata; class Aves; order Falconiformes; family Falconidae; genus Microhierax; species Microhierax caerulescens. The sequence goes on along the minus strand of JAVJGJ010000030.1, from coordinate 18,076,370 downwards.
TTTGCATTTTTATTTGAATAAATTTCTAACAGGAAAAAAAAAAGAGAGGACGTTAAATGGCAAGATAAACTCTAGAAGATCCACGAAGTACAATTAGATAAATAGTCTCATGGATGCTTAGTAACAATTGTTACTCCTCACTTACATGTGTAGAAATTCCTAGATAAGGATACTGTGAATAAGATATTTGTCTCTAAAAGGGCCTTGTTCTTCAAATCCCTTTCCCTTCCTTCCTCACTTTTTTATACTTAACAATGTATGGAACAGTTTCTAATGACACACAAATCATGGCCATTAGCATTTCCAGAGATCTAAGTTGCTCTTAAACAGCTGCAGTATCTCAGTTTCCAACTAAAGCAGAGCTCCTCTACTTCTAAAAAAATAACCTCTCTTTTAGTTCTTTCCCTCCCTTCCTCCTACTCAAAGGTTTAAACCTCTTTCCTTTCCCCTTTGAGCAACAGAAATTCAAATTCCATTTGATCATTTTCATGATGAATACACAGCTAAAAAGAGATATAAAAATTAGTGTTGAGTAAAAGATCAATAAGCCACTATAATAATAATTTAAATTAGAGAACTGTACTGTATCCTTGGATCTTAGTTTCTCTTTACATTACTTATTTAATGCACTATATAAGAAATAGCTCATAATTAACCTAAATATCTTCTCTTTCTTTATGTACTGTACACACACCTGAAAAACATTCTTTTCATGTGTACAGCAAGAAAAATGTACTGTAGAGAAAAATATTTTCCTGAGTGTTTTGTGGTACAAATAAAATTGTCATTTCTTTCTTACCTGAAAAATAATCCACTGCCATTTTGGAAGAAAATGCCAATATAGTCAATGTGGTGTGCAAGTCAATTTTTCCCTCTGAGCTGAAGCACTGCCATGTGCAATGTCTGCAGGGAACAAAATTTTGATGGAATTACACCAGTAAAGATCCAGTGCAACCCCAATGATTTGATCAGATTATTTCCCCTATATTGTATCTGTGTTAAGAACAGAACAACTTGGCCCAACCCAGACAAATATATAGGAGAACATCAGTAATAAAATACAGGGAAGAATTGAGATGCTCAGATAATACATATGATGCAGATAAAATCATTTTAATTCAAGCAGAATGGTATGCTTAGGTGATCTTTCAATGGGACATACTGTTCATCAGCTGTGCAGCCAAATCAGCAAAACGAGCAACCAGCAGAGTGTACCTGAAATTTCCTCCCTATTGAATTCAGGAAAATAAATCATACCTCCAGAAAAAAATGGAGTTAAAAAAGTAGAATTAAAATACTAATAATTTTTGACAGGCCTTGCATGGCCTGCACCATTAGACGTGGAAAATATTCTTAATGCTAATAACAAGTCTCATAGGTAAAAGTAAAGAGTAAGTGTAAATCACGGCTGCATCACTTTAATTTTTGATGTATAAACAACAATAACTGATGTACCAAACTGGCATGCTTTACCTAGAAACTGTCTCCATGTTATGTAATTTTCAGTTTTAAAACAGCATGACTTTAACCCTTAGTATCAGCCCTTGGGTAGAGATACAATATCCAACAAATGAAAATTGTGTACTCCTCTTTCAAACATGGCTTGTTTTCCTGACATGATGAATTTTTAAACTTATTAAGTATTCTGCTTTTTCCCCAAAATAACAAATCTGTAGTCTGTAAGTTAGTGCACAAGTGTACCACACGAAGAAGTTCGCCTAAGCAAGCAGCAGTCATTCTGATATGACAGATCAGAATGGCACAGAAGGAGCAATTTTGGTGTTTCAAGCTAATAATAGGAAAGATTTGCCCTCTACAATACATTATGTTAAAAACGCACCTTATAGCCACATTCAAATAAGGTTCTCATTTAGATCAGAAAGATTAACAACTCTGAAAAAGTAATTCCAAACTATGAGACACCCATTTGCAAAATACAAGTTTAAGTTTGTAATATATTCGTAAGATTGGTTAAGGCATCAGAGTATATTGCTTTGCCTTCCACACAATTTTTTACTCACAAATAAAATGCATGTATTTTAGCTCTAACAGAATCAGTTAAGGTGACAACCAAGCTTAGAAACAAAATGACCATATTCAAGTATTCAGCCCCTTCCACTTAGGACTCAAGTCTTTCAAAAGCAAGAAAATTGAGTTAAGACATATGCTACCTTTAGCTGCATGTTCCTATATTTTTCCCCTAGATGCAACACTTAAAAAAAGGCATTAGTCTCTACACTGAATTCTGCTTTGCTTCTACAATGCCTTTTTCTCCACTTTTATACAGCCTTTATATTACTTCACCTTGGGAAAAAGGAAACTGCATTTTGCAAATAACTTTGAAAAGTGCTGCCTATTCTGTAGAAGACATAAAAATTTGCTTTATTCTTTTACCTATAGAAAGATTTATGAAATACAGTAGAAAGATGGATTCAACCACAAGGCAGACAGCTGGTTTCCAAACCCCAGAAAATTTCTGAGGTGTTCAAAGCCAAGGTTTTTGTTCAGTCAGTTACAGAAATAAGGGCCAGCCATGAAAATTAGATCTCCAGTTAGATTTGGAAACATTCACTTCCCACTAAAGTTCAGGCATTCTGATCTGCGTTTAGATCCCTATCTACTACAAAGACTACATTAATTTAATGTGTTAGAACAAGAAAAATCCATTCTTGCCACAGACATTAAAAAAATAAAATTCAAAGACAAACCATTCTTCAAAGGAAACAAGGGCCCCATCTGCTGATGTTTAAATGTACTACATTAACACAGGCACTACAGTGCTACCACAGATAAGAGAGGTACTGAAATGAATCGCAAAGACAAATTACCGTATTAACTGTGCTGCATTCTTCTGGTATTTTTTTTTAATAGGTAAAATAAAGTTATTAGGCCCTTGGGTCAATCAGCTTCCACTGATGAGGAGAGCTTTGTCTGTGAAAAACACTGGGAGACTAGGAAGGAAAATCAGGCAAGAACCTGAATATGCACAGAAATAAAATAAGGGAATACCACCAGTCCAATATATAGCAAAACAAAATTATGTCTACACACATACAGTGAACAGTTATAGAAAATAAGAAAATATTACTATTTAAATCTCACCCAAAATGTTAAAATTATAAACTATCAAAATGTCCAAAAATACGACAGAGAGGTTAAAGCAGAACTTTAAGACCAATAATGAAAGCAGGCATCTGGGAAACATGTCAAACTTTTCTAAAGTGTAAAACATCTTGTTGAAGAGTGTAATAGTTGTTTACTGAGAGTTCTTGAAACTAAGCCCTGTTTTGTTTACAGAAACCCCACACATAGCAGATTTCACATTATCTTATGGCAAAAATTGGCAGGGAGCGTAATGAAAATAAAACCAATGTCCTTACTAGGAATAAGAATATTCCAACCATTTTATCAACAAAGAGCTGGCAGCTGAATTTATAATCTCATATGACTATATTCTGCAATAAAAAGTATATCATTTAAGAAGTAGCAAACCAGTTTTGTTTACATGGCTACACCACAGAAAAAGCTCATTTTTATATACCTGGACGAAGCATGTGCCTGGCCCTCCTCCCCAAGCCTAGTAGCATAGCAAATGAACCTCTGATTAAAGCTGAAGAAAGCAGTAAAGAAATTTGCTTCTGTTCTTCTCTTCTGAGCTAGCCAGAACTGCAGCCAAAGCAAGCTTCATGTCTGTTTATACGAGCTGTCCTACTCCCCAGAACTGTAACTCTTCCCCAGAACTGTAACTCTACTGTGAAGAGTTCTGGGGTTTGCTTTATCCTACTTAAATGACTTTCTCTGCCATACATCTTGTTTTCATGTATGATGCTGAAGGACACCACTAAGCTGGACAATCAGTGCCACAGGACAAAATCCCACGAATCATTGACTTCCTCAGTAAATAAGAAATGTACAATATATTCCCAGTAAATACTCTAATGTAATGATAAAAGCTGTGCAAGCGTACTAAATGTACTAAACCTGCAAACATCTTAGAAAATTCTTAGTCTTCACTACTAAAAGCCTATGAAACTTGAAATGATTTCCAGCTGGGCAGTGGTCAGAAGGCAATATGAAAAACATCTCACTGCATGGATAAAAACTATAATTAGAAACTCAGTGCTAGTGAATTCTTCAGTAAGCCTGAGTATAATCCTCACAATAAACAACACTGGCCTGGCTTTTGACTGAGTAAGTTAATGTTCAGAGTAGTCTGAACATTGTTCCAAGATGTGCTACCAACACTCAAGGCACAAAACAAAACTAGAAATAAAATTTACTTTTTCAGAGCATAATTAGATCTAGTGTGGTTTTCTGGCATTTTCTTCTAACTGTATCATTAGTAGAGTTCCTTCCATCAGCTTTTGTATTATAAACCTATCTAGAGGTGTCCACAGTCTGATTATTGAAACGTACTTCAGACCAAAATATGTTAAACAAGGGATTTGTCCAGTGGAGTAGCTAGATAACCTTGCTCACCTCAGATAAACAGAGCATAAGACTAAGGTCCAGTTCCCTGAATATGGCACTTCCTCAAAATGAAATTTACCACTTAAACACTAGCATCTTCAGGAGTTTTTTTATAAAATGTGCTTTTTTGGCCAGGTTGTTATTTGGTAGATCATTATCACTCATAAAAGAGGAAAACAATTAAAAGCTGTCAGAAATCAGCCTGCTCAAAAAAGTGCCTGGGAAAAAATATGAGCATTCTCATTCTTGATCACAGATAACACCAAGTAACTTTACTATCCCCCTTCATTAGATCAGACATCAATCTCCAATGTGATAATATATGTTGGGAAAAGTAATTATATCTGCATCAGTTATAAGTACATTAGAAACAAAGCCGCTGCAACTAGATGTTGTCAAAGGTGAACCTGCCACTTTCAGTGAAGCCACATGTTACAGGGTGAGCTGATCCCACTGGTTACTGCTGTTGAAAAAGGAAAAGCTCAACTTTGTCATCTGCTCACGACTGTGTGCTCCTCACCACACACTTCTGTCTCCTGCCTCTGGCGCTTCCTGGAGCTGAGCTCTTTCAGCTATGTGAAACAGTGGAAAGCTGACCCAGCAAGCAAAGCGGATAGAATAGAATCGGCCTACGAAATCAAGTCTAGCAGTGTTCAAGGCGCCAGGGCCTGTGCAAGGAGGGGGCAGGACTTCATAACTAGGAGGAAGCCTGGGAAGGTGAAGGCAACTTCCCTTTTTGGCAGTGATAGCAGAGCTGGGATTATAATTTCATCCTGAACTTCTCAGCTGTGTTTCTGCATTTCTGGAGCATTCAGAAACCAATGTGTTTTGAGTAGTGCCCTGACCCAAACACTCTGTTGTCGCTCCTTCACAGGCATGCCAGTGTTTCGCTTTGGGGTTTGTACATCTGCCCGGGAACTTAGCAGTATCTCACTGAACACTAGATGAAGAATAAAACTGGCTAGGTATGATAATGTTTAGTAAGTACTTACTCCAACTGCAATGTTACAGTCTAAATAACTTCCTAAAAAAGCAAGAATTTGGGATCTTGCCTTTATAAATGCTTCAGGCAAACACTATGAAGTCCAAAACCAGGTATAGGCCCAAGTTAACATACGTTTCGGTCTCATTGACTTCTATGGTGTGAAACATCTAACAAAGACCCATTTGAAAAGAACAGCGTTAGGACCTACTTATGTCCCAAGTACCACAGATGAGCCAACAACTCAAGTAGCTGGCTCTTTCAATGCTTTTCTTGAGCAAACACAATCGACATCACACTACATATATACAGCTACCCTGTAAATCTCAGCTACTTCCATTTGGATCATGCATTTCCAAAGGCAAGTAGTTACAATCCTGATAAGCAAATCCCCACTTTCTATTGCCTCAGAAGACACCTTTTTAAAGTAATGCAATGACTTGCTTGTAATTCCTTAGTATTTTAAACTGACAACAATTTCAGCATGGTTTGCTTTTTTTTTTTTTTTTTTTTACACATGCGCGCATGCGTACAGCTTTATATGACATTTCTAACAACTGCACCCTTTCTACTTTGTTTTGCCTTTTGAAAAGTCAGTTAACATTCTCTGAGGAAGATGTAATATTCAATAAATACAAACATTGGATAAACAGAAAATGAGAGCTGTAGCTCAGAAGAATTGGGAAGGCATAATTTTGAATTTTTTTTTAAATACTTCATGAACATTTTTTAACAATTCCTGATCTATATTTTGATCAGTTCAATGATTTTTTTCTCCTCTTTTCTCAACCCATCATGCCACATTTTAGCTTTATAAGGGAAAACTCAGTATTCCCGAAATCTGATTGGCAGGCATAAAGGCTGGCAGACACAGAGGGTGTCTTTTTGATTTAATAACAAGGACTTACATCGTTGTTTTGAAAGACCCATGAAACAGAATAGAACTCTCCTTTCAAACTTAATATTTCTATACCACTGCTTATGTTTGGAAGAAGGAGCTCTATCTTGGCTGCTTTTGGTCTCTTTTGGAGGCATCTATTGATGCTTACAAACATGTTAATGAACACCATTGTAGTGGTGAAAGTACTGGATATGAGGCTTTTTTGGAGCTTATTAATACTTCTCTTTCATCAGCCAGAGGAGATGCTGTAATGTGACACCTGAAAGTGTGTTGTCTCTGAAGTGCTCCCAGTCACTGCTGGACCACAGAGCAACCCAAGGGGCTGAAATGAACATCATCACAAATGAGACTTACACAAACTTTGCAAACACATAAAACAGAAAAAGCTGAGACTGAAGTTACAGGATAAAAGGAGTATTTTCATTACTTCTGTCTTTCGTTAAGACCTTACCCAGAGTTCTCACGTTTTAAGTATGGTACACTATTTGCCATATGCCTAGATATCATTAAAAAGTAAAGTTACCCTTTATTTATCAATAGTTCTACAACTCTGTGTCCTGAGACATGCATGGTTTCCTTCCATACACAGGGAACATTGTGCACAGTGCACTGTGGAGCTGTAAAGTCTAAACAAAACCAACAACAATAATAAATACAAAAATAAATAGGTATCAAACCCACAACTAAGAAAATACTAACTTCCTTTTGATAGGATGTTGAGTTTGAGACTCCAGGTGTGTATGGAGATGCGTGATATTAATCTCCTTTATCTTCTAACAACTTCAGGTGCACCACTGAAACACTTGAAAAAGTATTTTGACCCTGTATCAGCAATTTTGTCCAAATGTTTCCCTTCCCAGGGAACCGTAACTATTGTTTAGGTGATGGCTGGGTGGGAGCTTTCTACCACTCAAAAGGTATCTCATCTCTTACTATGAAATGACCCTTAAAATTGTTATTGCATTAGATTATAATTGTGGTGTATTTAGCTGTGAAATTGCATGGACATTTTTGTGCCTCTACATTTCTAAGTACTCTCCCTACTTGTTAAGTCAAACAGCATTTTGTTTTCAGTGTTCAGTGCTGACTATCCACGGAGACAGAGGCATGCATGCACATGCACACTGTCTCTCTGCTCTTTCACAGAGAATTTAAGTCTGCTTCTTCTTGAGTTTTGTTCTCTTTCAGACCAAGGCTCTCTGTTCTTTCCATATAGAGGAAACCTTGCAATAACAAATAACTGTGTCCAATAACCTAACTATAATAGAAGTATGCTCAGAGGAAATTGATAGTGTTGCCAACTCTCATTATCTTCCTATGAATCTTGTGATATTTGCTATTTTTCTTAAAGCCCTGACTGCTGAAATCATATGAATAAATGTGAATCTGAGCTTCCATTAAAAAAGTGTCTAGATTTCTCAAACATGAAGTAAAATGTGGAAATATGAACCAAATGTACTCAAAAGGGCTAGAAACACCCAAAGGTAAATTTAAAACAAACAAACAGAGGTGTTAAAGTACATCATAGTTTTAATATAATTTCTTAATTTCAACTCAATTCCGAACACTTGGATTTGACAAGTAGTACAAATTGGCTAAAATCCTCAGATAAATGCTGGACCCTACAATGTAAGGAATAAGCAAGGCCAAGAAGAGGGAGGAACTCTCCCACTTAGGACATGAATCAGCTCCCCAGGAGAGTGTTTCTCACCCAGAGTTGGAGTAGTAGCATTGAACAGAGCTTCATTGCCAAGTCCATCTTTGTAACCCACGCCTGCTGTACCTCTCCCCCAAGGGGTGCTATGCTTCAAGATCTGGAGCTTTGAACTATTCAAAAAGGATTTACTATTTTGTACATCCAGATATTTCTTATTGTCTATGGATCCTACGAGTAAAGGATGTGGTTACTTCAGAAGGACCAAAAATTTCTCTCTGTGCAAGTAAGCTTTATTTTTAATAGCTATAACAAAAAACCTTACACTGGTTGTGAGCCAGTTTGTAATGAAGACTCCCACAGCAATACAGAGAACTGTTCACAAGGGCTGTCATGAACACAGGATCTGGTACTCAGAGAGGATATTGCTTTCCCATGCAGAATTATTTTTTAAAAGTAATTAATAATATACTTAACATAAATGAAGAAAAAAAAAACCAGTAATGCACTAAGCTTGCAGTTTAAGCCACAAAAAGGACACAGATGCAAAATAAGCTGGAATGAATGATATTTAGGAAAAGAAAGAAGCAATTTCTTGTAATTAATTTTTACTTGACTTTGTACACAGAGAAGAACGGAATGATGTGCTTAAAGTACAATGACTCACAGGTCTATAGCCACAATCCTAGCCTCTCTGCCAGTATATCGGCATCCTTCCCTTTGCTCTGGAGGTGCAGGGAGGCAGTCGGGTCCTCAGCTACGCCCCTTCATAATATTAATATGAGAGAATTTACCCTATCTCACACAAACTCAGATTTAGCGGGAGACAGGTCATGCTTCCTACACTCTATTTTAGGAAATCTTATTAGTCTACAATACATATTTCTTCACATAAATTCAATAACTACAGAGAGGGAGAAAAACTAACAGAAAATATCTTACCAGATGGAGAAAATTGAAACATTACCCTTGTTTCTTTGCCAGCACAGATCCATTCTGACAGGTTGGAAATGATTTATGGTTGGGGGGGCAATGGAGGAAGAGAGTGTGGGGAGAAGGAAACATACTTACACTAGCAGAGATATTATTAATTGCTGTACAGTATTCAAATCTTTGCATTGTTTTGCATGCAATTAGTTACAAGGCTTACATATGCAGCAATGTTTGCATGCAGATCTCTGCATGAGACAAATAAACCTCGAGAATATGACGCATGTTAGAAATTGCTTTCAAACCACAGCAGAAGACACTGTGGTAAAGAAATGATACAATATGGCAACTCAAAAGCTGCATTCAAGGAAACAGATTACCTTTGAATATATGAATAGGTAAATACTATAGCACGTCCAAGATTAATAATAATCATTACTATTTTAATCTATAAAACATTATGGATATTGCTACCCAGCAGCGATCAGGCAGATATCTAGTCTTTGTAAATTAAAACTAGGTATTTTTTCTGTATCTAATTGATTTTTACATTACATTAGGCAGCCAAGGCTGCAACCTTCCATGACATAGTATCTAAATAAACATTTATTAAAATATTTTAATTAGAATGAGGGAAAATATTGTTTCCAATTATGTTTTCAGAAAGAAAAAAATCAGACCTATTAAGAATTAATGTAAACATAACTGTAACATAACATTTAAAGGCAATAATTATGCCACATGATTTATACAATGTGAGTTATTTCTAATTCTTAAACTTTTATAAAAAAGACTACTTATACTAATGTATTTCTTGCCTCTTGCATCTCATGGCTTTGATCTTGAAAAATAATAAGGGACACTGTAAAATGAGAACAGTGATTTTACAAACTCAGGTGTATCTGTGTTGAGCAGAATTTATCTTATAGATGCACAAGACTTAATGGTCATTAATAACATTCCTCTGCCAGGGCAGGAGTGCTTCTTACTCTAAAATGCTGAGGTGCTTTGTCTGGTCTAGCTGCAAATGTCCCAAGTGACTGGCCTTCTATCATTTCCCTTGGAATACTGACCGTGGCAAAAACTTATTCCCAGGAGATTGGGCAGGGATTGTTAGAGTCTCTAAATGACTGATAATTTTTTGCTATATACCTATATATACGCATATACCTATGTGCACAGATATTTTGGCTCCCTCTGTTCTTTTTTATGGAACAGTGAGTATCAGATCCTGACATGATTTAACACAGGGAGATTGAGTCAGGCACAGTACACTGGTATAATCTGTAGTTTATAGTGCTGATAAGTTGTCATGCCTTATTGAAGACATACATTTCTTGATAGTATAGTTCCACACCACCAGATATATACACATGAAGAATTAGTTTATACCTCACAAACCAGGCAAGACTTGGTGTGGAAGTGAGGACAGCATCTTCTTTGCTTCAGCCAGGAGCTGGCAATCACATGACTGTCACTGCAGGGAAGCAACCAGGGAATCTTCTAGGCCTTTTAGTTTAAGACATTATCACTTACCAAGAGCTGCTGGAAGAGTTTCTGGCTATCATGTAAAAATTGGCTCACTGTTACACTGATAGCATCTTGTAGAGACACTAAAGGTCCTACAAAAGTGACTCGTTAATGCAGATGGGGTTCCTGCATTTTTTTAAAGCAGTAAATAAATCCTGGCCAAAGGAAAGAGCTTTTTAAGTGGGCATTTCACTAATAAATGTATGCCATGCAAACAGAAATGGAGCCTCTTGAGGAAAACAGGCTGACACAGCCATATCAGTTGTTCATCTTTCTCTTGATGACTTTTGACCAGTTTGAAACAAATTTCAAAGTACTGGGATTGGTAAATGAGAGCAAGAATACGCCATTTCAGTCTTCTCTGGGAGTCAAACATGCAAATATAGTGCAAGACCTAACAATACCTGAAGTTCACTGACTTCAGGTCATACCTTTTAACAATACATATGCTTCTGCAAAGTAAATGAATATAGACACCTTTATCAGACAAAATTTTGACAGTTTTACTCAATTGCTTATTACGTTAACAATTCTTCCCTTATGAGCATTGCCACCTATTAATTAGTGCCTTCATTTCCTCTCCAGAAATTTCTCTTTTGAGAGACTGCAGTTGTTTCTAGATATCTCCATAAAGGACTCTATTTTTGTGCCCTTCATTACAGAAGTTTTCATGGAGGGGGGAAAAATGAGAAGGAAAAAATCTACCCCTGATCTAGACCTTCCAGAAGTGGACAAGGATGGTAGAAAGGAACTCACTGTCAGACAAATATCTTGGAGTTGTAAATACCTTCCTTGGATAAACGAAGTATCCTCAAATATAAATGTGTCTTATCCACCTCCTTCTTCAGCTCTGGGAGGCTAATCCCTGTCATTTGTCATAATGTTTGTGTCGTCATTGACTTTCTCTCCCTTCCTCTTCCATCAAGTGTTTCTGCAAGTCTGTAATGTACCAGCCATAAAAATCAAATGTCTATTATTTCCCATTCATATCCTCTCACAGACTACAAGAGTGCTGTCCTGCTGGCACCCTTCCATTGCAGCTCCAGTTTCAATCACTGCAGCATTACCACATAAAGCAGAGACCATGAACAAACCATCTCCACCTTCCCTGTCATTCATTTTCAGGGCTCACCCAAAATGTCCATGGAGTCTAGACTCACTTCTAGTCTACACCTTACTTCAATCTACCAACACTGGAAGAACTGATACCCTCTTTGTTCTCTCTTAAAGAAACAAAAAAAAAACCCCAAACAAAACCACAAATCATTATGTTTTCTTCAAAGCTAGTATTTCACAACACAACATAGCTACAGTTAGTAAATCCAAGTTTTGTTTCCTAAATTAGTAAGCACTTAGATTTTAAATACTAAGTACTCAGCTCTTAGAGAACATTTAACAGGTTAACTTCAGGCATTGTTTCTTAAAATCTTAGTTTTGTCTCTCTTTCACATATTTCACTTACCCAAATATCATAACTTATTCAGCACAGAATACCTCTAATATCTTCATACCACTCTGTGTAACAGATCCCTATATTGCCTTTGCATCTAACATTACATACATAATCCTGTAAACGTCATCACAGGAGGAGGGGGTAGGATTCAGGCATTATCATCCAGCATACAAAGAAAGATTAAAAAACCTTGACACTTCTGAAGTGCTTTTTAATTATAATTTATTTTAATTAACATTTGCTATTCTACAAATGTTTTACTGTAAGCATATATCCTAGATGTTCTTTGCTTAATCTATGACTAAATTCTGTTTGACTTTTTTTTAATGTTCTACATCAGAGGCATCAGAGTCACAATCCTGGCAGATTTTAAAGATTGAAACTCTGCTGGGGCTCAGAGATACTAATATCCGTTTCCCTGAGTTAGCAGTGATGGACTTGAACATACCTTCTTGCGATGGAACTTGCAGTATGTGTCATTTTTTGCATATTTATTTTTAAGGCAGTTACAGTAAGAGAGATGCATTTTGGCACTCATGTTATCTTCATTTTTACCACAGTAGTAACACTTGGAATTTCCAGCAAGAAAACCCCTCCAAGTTTTCAGGACTTATTTTCATACGTACCACATTACTTGTAAATATTGCTGTACAGATAAAGATTTGTGAGCCATTGTGTTTAGCATCTCCCTTCCAAGTGAATTGAACATCTCTTACCAACATCATGAAAAGAACATCTCTTACCAACAACCATGCAGAAGCAAAAGCTCAGAAATAACGAATACACCATGCAGTGGCATTTTTGCCAGCCATAGGCTTCTCAGAACGGTACAATTTCCCCAGTGATTGCACTGTCATTATAATAGGTAATCATTAGATTTATCTTTTATATAATTTGTAACATCTTATAGTATTATATGTGCATTTATGTAGCCTCATTACTGCCAGGAGTCCTCTTTAACTGAGATGATAAGTAAATAAAGTAGAAATTACACACCAACAGGAACCTGGAATATGTTGTTTTACTGTATGTCTGAGAGCTCCCTTTAGCAAAGCTAATCTGCACAGCAGTCACCATTATTTCTACCTCAGTGAGCACTTCCTAATTGCTGTGTTATTGCTTGTGAAGAAAATATATTATTAAAGTCCACAACTTATGACTTGTTGCACATCTATACATGGAAGGAAAAAATCTTCTCATTTCATCAGACCTTAATCGGTTTTGAACAGGATGATCAGCTGAGCCTGTTTTTCTCTTGCGGATCTCTTCATTACCATTTCATAATGTCAGTGGCTCCTTCTAACAGTCAAGATGCATTCATAATTTATTCAGAAACCTGAAAACATTACTAAACCAAATCTACTTAATTCTCTATGAATCAGCTCAGACCTATTTTGGTAGCAATTTGTAACGAACAACAATTATAAGCCCAAAGGAATCAGTATTCCTTTTTAGCTGTTAATGTTTTATACCCAGTTATTGGTCCACTGCCAGATAATGATCCATGGAGCATTAGAACTGTATATTAATATTATCTTTACGAATGCAATAATACTCAGTGGAGGATAAAGTTCTGATGAACTCCTCTTGTGTGCAAGTTAAAGCTCTGCGTTGTTGGAGAAAAAGTCAGCATTAGCACTTTGTTCTGATGGGACTGCTAAGAATAGGGTGACCTTCAAAATTTGGCAATATAGTCAAAACGGCAAACAGCAGCCACTGAAATTAACACAGAAAATAACTTCACAATTTTTTCATGTTCAGATTTACCGAGATGCCACAGATATGCAGAAAGAAGGTCTTACAAGAGGATTTTAGGGGACAACAGAATACGCTGCAATCTTCCAGTTAAAAGTAACAATGATGGTACCTACTCCTTCAGTGAGCAAGCCAAAATGCAAGAATTCCTGAAAAGATGATGAGCTTTCATTCACTCATGGCCAGATTGTACTATTACTGTCCTGTTCTGAATACTGAGTATTACTTACTCTTACAGTATGTCTGGGGTAAAATACACGAATCATTTTTAAAAATGCATTCCATAGATTCTACCTGGGTATAATACTGTGCATTTATCCTCAGAATAAATTGCCATTTTTAAGTGGTCTTAACGCATAGCTGAGATGTGGCTGCATACAGAAAATAAAAACACCAAACCCAACTCGTGTAAACCTATAGTAGCTTCTGCGCAAAATGGAGCGTTTTGGAAAGTGAGAAGAAGGCATCTAATAAACATTTCAGACAGAACACTGACATTTTGATTGTGTTAATAATGGCAGGGTTTCAGTACACTGAGAAACAGTTTACATTTATATTACTGATGTTCCTTGCTAAAGATCTCACTACCCAGATTTGACTCCGGACTAGTGTATATCATTCCCAAGTACCCTGCACCACAACACTCATGAAGTTGAGCGGATGTTTTTGTTTCTATCAAGACCCCTGAGAACTGTGGAAACGAAGAAGTCATTCAAGAGTTGAGCTTCCACTTAAAGCCCTGTTTGTTTTTTTCAAAAATATATGGTCTGTTTCTATTGTCACCTGGAATGAATATGCAATAGAGAGAACAGACCAATATATTTGTCAGCACTAGAGACAAGCCATAGAATGTCCAGTCAAAAGCAGCTCAGATCAAGGACAAGGGTACATCCTTTCCAAAGCACCAAAAGACCTAGAGGCCCTTTAATTGGATCTCTAAAACACCTGGGCATCTAATTGCCATTGTCTATGATGACAGTTAGGATCCTGGGTGTTTTTAAAAACTCCACTAGGTGCCTCTACATCTTCAGGAGCTTAAATACCTTTAAAATTTTGCCATAAGGCCCTCAACAGGTAGCTTCAACAGCCTCCCATGTTCTTTAGAAAAAGCAGAGAGAGATAAATAATGTTATGTTTTGATCAGAGCAGTTGTAAACATTCAGCATGTTATGTATTCTTTTCCCTTTTACATGGAGAAGTTGATGACAGACTCAGGTATTTCTTTGATGCAAAGCTGTTTATTTTCAAAAATATTTATGTCCTGTTCCCCTGAACGCAGTGGGAAAACAGCATTTGCTTGGTGCAGTATGCTGCTTTTCTCTAGCCTGTGCTGAAGGGTTGTTCCCTTCTAGCTTGCTTTCAGCATCATGTTAGAAGTATCTTCATTTTCCTGCCCATCCTCCCTCTGTCTCTGCCATACTGGCTCTGTCTGCTCTTTCCTGCATCCACAGCACTCAAATGTCCTCTTCCTCCTGCCCCACAAGGATGAATTTCCCAATTTTTTGGCCTTGTGTCTGGTCCACAATAAAACTCCTTCCTCCACATAGCTCAGCTCCTGTACAGTCTAGCCTTAGCTTAGACTTTCAATGGTGTCTCAGCTGTCTTACTACATAGCACTTTAACGGCTTCTTATGCTGATCCTAAATGAATGACAGCTCTTACACGTAGCAGCTTTCATCAGCTCCCCATGTAATATACTGAACAACAGGTAACCTAGGCCTCACATAAAACTATAGGTTGTGCTACTTTTTAAAGATCTTATCATGATCTAAAAAGCTTTGGACCCAACTCACTAAAGATTTCACTATTGGATTCTCATTTCAAGGTATGTTTTAACAAAAAAGCATCTCATTAAAAAGTCATACATTAGCATTTTAGACAATTTAGGACTCTGAATTGCAACAACCAAGTTCCTTGCTACTTTAGTTCCGAACAATGACATTGTATCCTTATCTAAAGATATTCTGCAGCAGAAAAACAAATTGCTAGGAGAAAAAAGTATCTGAACAAGGACACTCAAGTAAGAATGTGGTGGGAAGGTGCAGCTCATTGCCCAGCTCTCCCTATAAACAGGAGTATGTACAAACCCAGTCTGGAATGCATTTTGATCTATCTAAACATTAATAACACAAATAGAGGCATAGTCAAGTTTGTATTAGTGCTGCCAGTAGTACAGGCAATGTAGCTAGTAACACAGACCGTAGCAATTTCTCTTAGAAGTTGGTTCACAGCTAGTCTGATCACAGACTGCCACAGTGAAGGTAACTGGAACCTCCTTCTTCCATTTCAAATACTACTATCAGTAAAAGCATCAGGCACTAAAAAAAAAAATAAATAAATAAAACTCTCTTTTCTACCTGAGGCAGAAGCCAAAGCTTGCTACTATAATACCCAAATGGAAATAATTAGTCCTTGGCTTTTCAAGTGGTAAAAGCAAATAGGTTCTTTTACATGCAATTAAAACTATAACACATATTGAATTCATTGCTATTGATAGTTGTAAGGATTTTCAGGCTGTAAGTGCAAGTTGCTAACAAAATATTGGTGATTACTACTCCACTCTAATATAGTATAAATAATGTAAGTAAAGATCATAAGGTTCCTTCATCCTTAGAAAGAACCTCAACAAGCAGAAAGCACCTTTCCTAAGTACAGACTGCACTTGTTATGCCACTATGATACAATACCATAAAGCACCTTAAAATATCCATCATCATTTTTAACAAGCTTACTCCATTGAGAAAGATTAATTTTCATTTCCAAGGGATGTGAATATGACTGTTTTAAACAAGGAAACAGCACCTACACCACCTACCATAACTCTTCCTGCTTTGGAGTATCCTTATCAAAAGTAACTCAGAAAACCCCCCAGCATTAATTGTTGTTATGCTTTTTTAAGGGCTGATCTGAACATCAGAGAGAAGCCTTTAAATCTGAAGAAGCTTTTTGTTTGCTGATGTTTGGGCTCAGCATGACATCTACTTTTTTCTATGTCCTGCTTTTATTTTGAATGCAAGATAATAACCAAACTGTAGTTAGACCTGGATAATAAGTGAAAAATGCAGGGAGTTTAAACATCTTACCTCTCATTAGTGACATTCTACCCAGCAAAACAAAAAGAATCACAAGCTGTAGTTAATTTTACTTCAGTTTAGCCCTCCACTAGTTATCGAGTAATTTCATGAGGATATTTTCAAGAGGAAAGTCAAATTGACAACTTTACACGATGAAGACACATACAGCAGTAGGAGGTAACAAAGTTTATTCTTTCAAGTAGGCTTTTTTCCCTCCCCTTTTGGAACCTGTTAGTAATTAAAACACTCATTCGCAATCTGGTGACAAGACACTTGAGCTTGATTTAATTATGGATTGCTTTGGTTTTGAACCAAGAACAACAGAGACTATATGGAGGTTCACATTGCCTTTTCTGTTATTATTCCTGAGTATTTTGTCATGGAGGTGAGTAGTAGGAACAGAGAAGGAAAAAAAACAGCTGACAGGAGAAGAACTGTCTTGAACAGAACATAAATATTTTGCAATGTCTGAAAAAAATGAAGATAAGAAAATTACTTGAAAATAATAATGTCATGGACAGAACTAACATATGCAAAGGCCCTGGAGACCAAACATTAAGAAAAAAGATTAAAATAAATGGTGATGGAGCAGTGTATCAAAACCAGCAAGGTCTGCAACACGCTTGACACTGAATGAAAAGACTGAATTCTCTAGTTCTGGAAATAACCAAAGAACAGGAGTTAATCACAGCTAAAATCCTTTCCCCAGTGATCAACTACAATAAATTCAACAAGACACTGGGGAATTCCATTAAACGAAAATTGTGTATTTGCTGTATTCACACACAGTTTGGGGACCAAAAGGTTGCCACCATAAAGGAAACATAAGGGCATTTTTGTAAACAGTGCAATGAAATTGTCTCCTCAGAATGAGCAAAATTCCTAAATAACACCAAAGGAAAAAAACACACAATGTTATATTAAGGCAGAAGAAAGATTCAAAATATATAGCTCTCTCTAATTTGAGGTCATCCTTCCCACCCTTAATTCATAGTTCTAGTTTAATACTCAGAGCTCAAAAACAGTGGAGCAAAAGCAAAGGGGGAGGGCGTGTGTGTGTGTGTGTGGCAGGGAAGAGGTTATCTGAGGCCTGGAAAGATTTCTATATAAAGAAGACCTACAGTTTTCGGAAATGCCTAATGATCAGATTTGGGGAGAAAGTGACTTTTCATTTCCAAAGTCACTTAGGCCTTTGTCTACACTTCAGATGCAAAGACGTCTGATCGAACGGATAGATATTCTCACCACAAAGGAGTGTGGTATGGAGACTTTTCAGTGAGCTAAACCCAGACCCAGAAGCAAATACTACATAGTAGTGCTGGTCCTGAGTTACTCTGTCCTAGTTTAAACCCAGGCTAGTGCACCTGCACAACACCACAGTGCTTTGCAAGAACATTGCAGGCCAGGAAATTCAGCAGAATATCCACTGCAGCATCTCTATGTTGCCACAGACACATAAAAGCTTATGTTCCATTGCTTTGTGATTAAATTTTAGCTCCTATGTGTCTAATGACACTGTTTACAAATGTGTGTGTTGAGACATAGACTGAATCCTAGAAAGAGTCTTCTGAAATGTTCAAATTGGTCACAACTTTTAGTGATTTCTATGGATAAAAACCTCGCAGGCAAAGTTACCAGTTGAACACAAGACCCTTTACACAAATGCTTGGGCAATAGCAGTCCAGCTAGAGCTGCCTAGAAATGCAGTATTGACAATAAGGGAAGGGGAAACGCAAGGAGAGTAAACACATTGATGCAAATGTATACAAATATAGGAGTTACTGAGAAAAAGGAAGGGGGCAAAGGTTATATTCACAATAGAAACCACAGGAATGGTCATGTGGGTCAAGGGGTTAAATGCAGATACCTTGCAGCATGCACATGAAAATCAATTCCAAAGCAGATTAAATGAGAAGTATAATCGGGAGGGGAGGAACCCTCTCATTCTACCATAAACGTCTCCCTATTTCACTGAAGCATAAACACAGAATAAAAAAGGGGGGTTCAGTGGAAAGATCATTATTAATCAGCCCTATGGACAGTACAGTATGTGTAACTCCTGAGATTCATACAGGCACCTGCCTCCAGATTGGCTGCCTAAGGGACAATTTATCATAACTGAATGTAGGAGTGGGGGAGGACACAGTGGTCATTGCCTGCACTGGAATTTATGATGGAAAAGAAAGTTAATTAAGTTCTGTGGTCAGTGCTTAAGGGAAAAAATAGAAGAGCTCCCAAATGCAATTCCTTGCTGGAACAGATATTTTGGCAGAACTTGCTAATTACTATATTAAACTGTTAATTTGGCAAGAGTAAACTAATTTTTTAATAGTAAGTTTTCAGGGAAAAATGCATAGAAACAAAACAGTTTTGTCATCTGGCCTTTTGTTGTCAAAAAAGAAAGTACACCTGGCATACTCTGTAGTTCCTAACATCATTACAGCACAGCACACTAAGTGGCAAAGTGAGAGTAATAACAGGAAAGCAAGAGGCTTCTGAACTTAGTGGGAAAGCAACTAGTTCAAGGAAAAATGCGAGGCAACTATATGTGCGACCACATTTGAGTAAATTAATGCAGCTACAAATCATAATGTAGGATAATTCAGTGCAAAACATCAAATGACTAACAGGGCCCTTATTGCTTTGCATGATATCACCTAGCATTTCTGGTTTGGGCAAACTCAATAAATTAATTTTATGTTGCATTCTTACATATTCTTACATATATATTTATATAAAATCAAAGGGATAAATAATCCTTATTAAGGACAGAAATCCCCAGGGCAAGACAAGACATCAAATACAATAATTTAGTCAACATCTGCTCCAGTCACATGACCTGGACTATCTGCAAGATTCCCAGTTTAAAGAGCCTTACATGTCTCCAGTTCTGAAGCCAACTCTAAGACACTTGATTAGACCTGGGCATGAAACTTAATGCGAAGATCTTCATTCATGCTCTCCAGATAATGCTACAGGCCAGAGCTTTTGCTTGTGATAGACTATGTGCCAAAAGCAAGAAGCAGGAGTGTTTCTGGTTATTTTCCCATGCTATTTATCACCCCATTATTCATGTGCACGTCCCTTGTGGAGCTACATCTCCCTTGAAAAAGAAGCTAACCATAATCCCAAACCTCCTACCATAATACCAACACTAAGAATTGGTATTCGACTGAATTAGTGCAAGGTGGGAAACAAAACTGAAAAGAAAATACAAGTAAAACTGCACACAAATTGTTACAAGAAAAATCTGTAAGCCAGTTCTGACTACTACATTCAAACAGAATAACCCATTGGTCGATAAGGTT
Source organism: Microhierax caerulescens (assembly GCA_035590215.1). Classification (NCBI taxonomy): domain Eukaryota; kingdom Metazoa; phylum Chordata; class Aves; order Falconiformes; family Falconidae; genus Microhierax; species Microhierax caerulescens. The sequence continues at coordinate 18,056,313 of JAVJGJ010000030.1, read as the reverse complement.
TGAGAACAGAAAAGTCCTAGTGTGTGAAACAGAGACACGAAATTGAGGGAGTTCTACAAATTTATAACAGACAGGTGAAAATGGGATCCAAAACAGAGCTTCTTTGCTTCACAAACATGCCCTCAAATGAGAGGAAATCCACTTCCTGGCCAGCCAGAATATCTTTAAAAACTACAACATGGCAACTTACTTAAGATGGCTCATTCAAGTAAAAGAAATTGTTATACAGCTTCACAAGATGGGCATCAGAAAAGGAGAGCCATTGTTTTATAAAAGGAGAGCAAATGTAGTTTTTCTTATATTTACTTGCTGTGTTCAGGCAAAAGCTCTTCATTGGACAATCACGACAGATTCTTTCAACTTCATCAAAACATATATTCAACCAAATAATTTTTGCTAACAGATCATAATATGTGAACGTGAGTGATGTAAAAATATATCCCTTGAGCCTGGGGTGCAAAGGGAGAGGAGGAATAGACTTCCGTCACATTTTAACCCATAAATAAATTTTAAACTTGAAAAAAAATAAGCCCACAATGTACAAGGTAACAAACTGAATTAAAACTAAAGCAAACATTCAGTTATAGTGGGTTTAGTAAGGGAGAAATTATTTTTGTTTGTTTACTTTTTAAGCTTTTAATCCTTTTCAAATTAAGGTTTTTTCCATAAACAGCAAAATTCAGTGGGCAATAACACTCAGTATCCTCAAGTATGCATTTTTTAACAGTGAAATATTTTGTTAAAAATAAGTCACTTCTACTTACTCGGATTTCAGGATGTATAATAGCATTATTAGTACAAAACTTCACTAAATTACATAATTTAATGTGAATGATGAAGTGCAAATTACATGGAAAAGCTATGCACGTTTAGTGATAGGATTTGGCCCTCTACTTCATTTTTCTTATCAGAAGCACAAAACCCAGAATTTGCTTCTTAATTTTAATGCACGTCCATGCCTTAAACTATGTTTTTTACTTGACTTTCAACGACTACAGTATATGAAACCAAAATACATTCCTCTTTATACATATTTTATAATTTGTTTCAAGTTGCATCTTAAAAGGTATTTAACTTTTTCTCCTGGATCCTGATTTTAGTTAATGGCAGTAGAAAAGTCACTGTCCTTGATCTAGAATTGTTTAGTAAGAAGGAGTCAGGGCTAGAGGCATATGAAAACATGTCAATCAGATGTAATTGCTCTCTAAAAGAAACCCTATCAAACTGAACAACAAGAACTAACACTGAACACATGGATTCACTGCAGCACCTAATCTACTAATGAGCTCAGCTTGTTATTTTGAGGCTCACTATTCAAAAAGTTCAACATAAGAAGCATAATGGTGAAGGACAATATTGCTCGAACAGTTTTAAATAGTTTAGTTCTCATACTGGTGGAGCCAGTAACACCACTTGTAGTTAAGGTTCCTTAGCACTTCCCATAACACTTCCCTTGCTACTATGTCCAGCCTCAACTGCTCGGGTGAAATTTTCTACAAAAATTGTCTTTAACTAATATTTTTATGTTTTCTTTCATTAGCTTGATGGGTTTTGTTATTATTTTATCATCACAGGAGGAAAATAAAGGGGAAAAAAATAAGGAAAATAAAGGGAAAT
>JAVJGJ010000030.1:18010608-18054596 GCA_035590215.1 Microhierax caerulescens | reverse complement strand
GAAAAAAATAAGGAAAATAAAGGGAAATGTAGTTTTATCATAATATCATACCAGGGAGAGAAGACAGCTTTTACCCTGGAGGTGACTGGTCGCATTCTTGCCAATAGGTCTGCTCTTCCTCTCAGTATAGCATCATCAATAAATCTGGCCCATCCAGTCCTGTGCCCAAAAGTCCATGCAGGCAGGCAAAATTCAGTTGCAGATGTCCACTGAGTCAACCCCTTTCCTTTCCATGTCACATGTACGCCAACCTGTTTTTTCATGATTCACAAATCTTCACATTTGTTTGCTGTCTACAAAATAATCTTTCTTCGTTAACAAAGCATATGCCTAGTTGTATGTTGGCAACCTACTACTCTTTAACAGTTACCATCCCTGACTGCAAATGTTTATGCAGTTGATTTAAAGAAATGTTCCTGGTGCTGAAATCTGAGAGTATCAATTTGTATACCAAAATTAACATCTATTGAGATCAATCGGAAGGGATCCGTACACAAAACCCCTTGGTGCCAACATTCTAATGTCCACATCTGCTTCAGGTTGCAAACTGAATGCTTAGTAGTGCTGGAGATTATTAAGTACAGTCCTGGTGTAAATCTTCTGCTTTATTTTCATTCAGCTAACTGTAATTCCTATGATCCATAGCATAAAAAAAAAAAAAAAAAGAAAGATGGCCTCACACTCAAGACAGATAAAGGACCAAGAACTTCATTCTGACTCCTGCTTTACCAAAGGATCTCAGAGCTTCTTCTGTGGAGCTCAGACATAAGATTCAATAAGTAAATACATTAATTTGGGAAGCAAATACTAAAAAAGAAGATGGATTATTTAATGTGAAAGTAGCATTGTTAAGACAGGTACACAGACTGGAAATTAAAAGTCACTTGGAAATTTAGGATCTGGGTCTTGCTCACATCATAATATTAAACCAATTGGATCAGAGGTTCAGAAATACATTTTTCCTCAGGTGATCTCAGGAAAAACACAGGTAAAGAACGAGTGCTTCTCATGAGGCACAGTCATTTTTTTTTTTAATAACTTGGCCATTTTAACCCATTTCAGTCAGTAAGGGTAGTGAAAATGCCTTTCATCTCTTCTGCTTTTTTCTTGGGAATTAGTTTAAAAGGTCCTAGGTTTAACAGAAGGTGACAGGGGAGCTTTTGTGACTTGCAGTAGTCCTGGGTACAAGAATGTCCTCTCAACTTGTTCTGGATTTCCTAGCTATAACAATCTGAGTCTGCTCTAACAACCCAAGTGGCTAAAAAGAGTGTGCCCTTTGTGTTCTAGATGTCCAATTTGTAATTTCTGGAAGTGCTAAAAACTTTTATATCTGACCAAAATCACAAGGAACTGTACCAGAGAACATAAACATTATCACATACTCTACTAATCATCCTGGAAAATCAGGCCCTGAGAATCTTAGGCAAAATAACTGGGTAAGCATATAACACATAATTCTGTGGCTAAGTCTCTGTCCCGCCCCCCCTTTGTAAAATGGACAAACAACCTCACTCTTCCAAAGCTATCATGAAAATCATGAAAATTAATGTATAAATATTTGAGAAGCATTTTGCAATGATTGTGGTGAGCAGCCCAGACAAGCTTATGTGGAAGTGAAAATTTCTCTAATTAGAGTACGGTATGAGTATTTCCCAGATAATGTGAGTTAGGGCCACACATGAAACAACAAAGCTAAAATTCTGAACTCAGAGAACACAACCCATCTGTGCAGTGAATGAGGCAGTGGTCCTGTAGGAAAAAAACCAGCATGTGATCCAGTAATTAAAGACTGTTCATGAAACATAGCCACAAAGCAGGCAAATGCTTTTAAAGAAGCAACCTTAATGCTGGCATTTCCTGACTTGAAAGTTTCATTTTTAGCCTTAACATTTTCAAGATATTTTTTTAATGACATAATATAGACCCACTTAGAATAAGTTCATGCATATATTACAGTAGTATTTCCTAAAAATTCTTCAGCATTTACTGGGAAAGACTGCTCTTTCTCCTTCCATTTAATTCTAATTTAATTCCATTTCTCCTTCTAATTTAAAGAATTAGGCAGTTCAGGCTTCTTGGTTTAAATTTTATGGTGCAAGGAACAGACTGTTCTATGTTTGCAGAAAACAAAGGAAATGAGCAGAAAAAAATGAGAAGGCTTTTCCCCTTTCCTGACAACGCACTTCTATTATGACCCAAAGACTCTCCAATATCCATCCCTAATCCCCTGTCATCCTCCTGTAAATGCTAAAAAGTGCTGCAATTTGCATCAGCTTGTGTGCTATACATTTTTATATGAATGCTAACTCACAGAGAACAGTAGAGGTTCAGTTTGTAATCCCAGGCAAGTGTGTAAAGGACAATCCAACTGAATACTGTATAAAGACATGGAGCACAAACTAGGGTGTCTCCTTGTGGAATCTAACTAGCATATGCAGTTGTTAAACAATGCAGAGCGTAAGTGGGCTTGTGTGGTGAATCTACACAGATGCACAGACTTCAGTTTCTCAAAGGCTGACCACGCCAAGAAACACTGATTCACCTTGCACAGGACAGCTTGTTTTCTCTCAACTCCAGTTCACATTAGGCTTATTTTCTAAATCTGAAAGGTACAGTTGTAATAGCAGTCGTGTCATGAACCTATGCAAAACAAGTTTGCCTCTCCTCATTTTCTTCAGAAATCAAGCCCTCTGAACCATTCCATGTCTTCTGAGATCTGGAGGCCTCTAACACTTTCTCTCTTCTCAACCTGTTCACAGAGAAACTATAGTTTTTCTATACCTGCTACATGCCTGTCAGCAGTTTGTTTTGAGAATCACCAGTCAGGTAAAAAACTCCATTAGCTGAGGAAAAGCATGTCTGAGCCCTAAACTGGGGCAACTCATGAAAGTCAGTGTCATGGGATCTCCTTATGAACCTTCTCATAGCCAACAGGCTACTACAAAAATCATCGATTAAAATAGTCATTTCATCGATCTATTATTTTGCAGAGCATGCAGCAAGCAGAAAGACAGAAGTCATTTAGATTTCTGACTAGTTTAGTATCATTCCTAAGTCAAATCATCATTCTTTAGGGTACCTGTTAATTTACAAAAGTTAGAAAAGTAAATGTCCTTCCAGGCAGGTTATGTCACACAGTGGACAGCTGTGTGTTCTTGCACCTTCCTCTTGGGCATATGCTTCTGGCTGGATTCATACACAGAATACTAGAAATCATACTGGGCAATATTATTAACTGCCCCTAAATACCTTTGGAAACAGGAATCTAGGGAGCTGGTTCCATAATCTAAAACCAGACATCCACTTCTGTGTTGTTGGCCCTAACAGGGCCAGTCAGAAGTATTTAGAAAATGTAAATAAAATTAGTCTTTTGAGTGTATTGTAGAATAAACTGATAATCAAGCCAGGAAGTACATGGTTCAGCATTCAGGCAGAGATCAGAGATTTCTTTGCTGTACCAGTGTTGTTCCATCCCACTTGAGTCCAGGACCAGCGTAAGAAAGCTTGAAGGTGAATATGACTCTGCTTTAGTGCAGTTATGCAAAAACCCACTTACACCAGAAGAGAAACGTAGCAAGATAACTCAAAGGCTGATGTAAGGTAGGTTTTATTTTTCATGTACAAATAAAGCTGGGGGGCTGAAATTAGAATTTATTTCATCAGATCTGTCACGTCTCCCGCAGTATATCTTTCATCTCCAACTTCATGAGCCTGCATGCCGAGTACAGTTGGTCAGCAGATCCAAGAGTCCCCAACCCTGGGAGAAATGTTGAAGCACTGTGTGATCTGCCCTCTACAGGCAACTTCACCGTAAAACACGCCTCATAGCCCAGACTTGCCGGAGCAGCAGCGCAGCATCTACTACATCTCAGCAAAAACATCGGAGAGACAGCTTTCAGAATTTGAAAACATCATCATTTTTAGAGACCAGCAGATCTTTGAGACCACACTGTAGAATTCATATGCTCCTTTACTAGCATTTTGCTCCTAAAGAAGCAAATCTATAGAATTGCTATTTCTATGGGGGTCACAAAAAAACATAAAAGGTTATTACACAGTTCTGACACATTTCAGATGATAACTTTAAACAAGCAACAGATGTGATTTAATAGAAGCCAACTGCCTGTTTTTCCGCACAGAAATCAGAGCTTTGAAAAGTATCTTGATAGAAAAAGGAGGCAGAGGTGGGGAAGCCAACAAATCTTCTGTTATGTGATTGCTGTAAAACACACTATCATTGAAATACATTTAACTAGTTGTCTTCTGTTTTGGGAATTCACAGTGACTGAGTTCCAGTTCATTACTTTGAGGGCTATGGTGCTATTGTCAAGGCCTCAAAACCAGTAAAATGGCCTAACCCCCAGGTTAGAGAGGCTACAATAGCAGAAAGGCAATTATACTGTAGGAAAAATGTTGCCCACTAATCAGCTAGCAATCAATTACTAAGAAGAGAAGATAACCCTATCCCCACTCAAGCTCTTCAGTATTAATAGTTCCATTATGTAATTACTTTAGGCATGGGCAGGTGCATGAAAGGACAGACTCTATAGTACACTGCATCTAAGATTAATGAGTTCTGTCAATTTGCCCAGCAGACATCTGATTCTTCAGCTTTATGTACCCACTAGTTTTACACATGCCTCAGGGCTTTTTTGCTGAAAAAAATCAACTACTAATTTAAATACATCCCAAAACCTTCCATGTTAAAAAAAACCCTAATTATGCAAGACTGCACCAAAAAGATTTCTAATATGAATATTAATACAGCATGTTTTCCTATTTCAGTTATTCTTTATTTTAGTCACAGTAACGAAACACAAGATGCTACAGGCATATAATACCTCCTAGAAAAACTTACAGCACACTCTCCTGCAGTCACAACATCCTGAATTTCACTCACACAATCAATCCCAATAAGTAAAAGAAAAAGGAAAAAAGAAAAAAAGAAAAAAGAAAAAAAAATGTTTCAGTAAATAAGTCATTGCTCAGAAACCACGTCAAAGCAAATACAGAAGCACTTTGCTGCTAAGTTAGCAAACATGCTGAACGAGCACAGCTGCCAAAAGCAGAAACATTCTCTGTGACAAGCTACAGCCCACAGAGTTAAGTCAGGGATACGTAGGCCTACGCGCAAAGGAAGAAAGGGCTTAAAATGGAATTTATATCTGGAAAGTGGTTTCTTTTACCTTAAAGTTACATCTACTGTAATCAGCAGCAAAAGCCAGTTTTTAAAAAGAAAGAGTTCTTGAATGAAATATGACCAATTTTTAGAAACATCTTCCCCATTTGGGAGGTACAGGAACAACTCCCATCTCTAGAAAAAATACGATCTATTCAGGATTTTAAGGGACATTCACTCTTACTAAAACCCTGTTTCAAGAAGGTTTTTAAACACTTCATTAAATCTTTCAAAAATAATCTGAGATATTTAAAGTCATTTAGCTACTTAAACACGCAGAGTCTCTCAAAGATCTTCTTAGGCATCTCTGAAAGTTCAGGCTCTTAAACACCTTTGAAAATCTGGCTGAAAGTACTTGGCTGTACATACACACAGCCCTCATGAAATAACACACTGATTTCCATTTGTATTTCTAAGTGCAATCCTTCAATAATAACAATAAAATTTAAAGAGAGGTTGGACTCCAAATCAGAAATTCCAAGTACTGCAGCCAAGGAGGTTACTACTCATCAGCCAGATTTCATTAACTGATCATATGCAAGGTCCAATTCTCTCAATGGCAAAAACTTAAACTACTAAAAGCCACAGGAAGCAAGATGAAGGTAATAAGCTTTTTTGCTCCTACTGACTATGGCTGAATTTGATCCTAAAACACCAGCGCAGCTTCTGCAGCATCAAAGTATCAAACTCACTGACTTGGAAACAATGATATTTTTTTTAATCTTAAGGATTTCTTACAAAAATGGAAGCCCCTAAATATGGCCTAAGCCAAAAACACAAAAAAACTGTTCTCAAAGCTTTTCTGTGACAGGTACAAGAACTGACCTATTTATTTCTCACCAAAGTCAATGTCATTCTATCTGTTCCTTTTCTGTCACTTCTCTTTGATTATGGAAAACTGCTAACAGCATCTATTTTTTTACCTTCCATTTAATGTTACAACTGACCACCCATTAAATCTTTCTCAAGACTACATTTATTGGATATTAGATTCTGCTAATTAATTCTCTGGATTAATTTCTTCTGAAGTAATGTTATCAATTGTTTCCAGTAAAGAAAAAATAGGCCAGCAGTAACTTGATTTTCACATAAATGGATTAAACCTACACAAACGCAGTGGCTGAAGATATCATTGATCCATGTTCATTGGCTGCTGCTGCTGTTTGAATGGTTATTTGATATGGTAAAGGACAACAGAGTGGGAAACGGTGTTGATCTGAAGCAACTGTTTCTAAGAAGATACTGGCAATACATAACTTACAAATCATCTCTCATAATACATAACTTACAAAATATATTCTATGCATTGAAAAGCACTAATCCCTAAAATTATAACTATTTCTGAAACTCATAGTTTATGGTTTGATCCCGAAAGGTGCTCAAGTTCCCGGAGGACATTTGAATTGAAGCCACTCAGTATGCAATAAAAATGTGTAGGAATTACCAGGAGGAGGAACTATTCTACAAATTGAAAAGAGGCAAAAAATATTAAGTGTCCTTGAAACTATGAACTGGATATTATCAGTTGATGATTTAACATAGAAATGCAAAGACTGCTGTACTAGTCAGCATTAAATATGTTAAATAGAGACCTTCAAAGACATAATGAAGACTTAGGGATACCTCTCTGAAAGCTACTGGGAAATTGTCACTAAACTTTTTATTTTTTCTAGATCTGAAAATATCCTTTCTTCAATTTATTGTAATGATACTCTTCAAAATACTGGTTTGGCGTGTTCATTATGCACTGCATGTTGTATGGTGACATAAGACCCAGGTCTCCACTTTTGAACATATTCTTTCTTGACGCTGCTCAGTTTTGACCACAAAACAAAGCTGAATAGTTTAAGGGTTGCTTCAATTCACGTCAGCTGACAAGAGGTTCAAAGGGTATCAGAAAGGCTATTCCTTTCAACTCTTAGAATGTCGGAAATGGACTGGGCAGGAAGAAGAACTGACCTTTCTATTTAGATTCTGCTCTGGTGCTCTCTCTTTACTAGCATGACACATCACTGACAGAGTAGGCAGTTCTTGGCATGAAGGTACAGGAAATTAAAGTTCAAGAAAAGAAAGAATGAACAGTGAATAGAAAACAAATCTCCAAAGGTTACTGAAGATACTACTCAACCCAGACAAACAGGATTTCATCTCACTGAATTTTATGTTTGATAGCAGAGATTCCTAAATTTACTTCAGTCAGCTACTATCACAAGCAGCACTAAATAAGGACCAAATAAACTGCTACCACTTCTTCTCTCATCATATCTCAAAACCTTCTGCTGAGTAACCTCACTCCCTCTAACACAGGATGCCAACATATGCTGTTAGCTAACTGCACAGATTATGGTCCTAGACACAACCACTACCTAAGCTTTCCTTACCAGTCCTGGCCACACAACTTCATTCCAGTTATATAGGTCTCATTTCTTGGCAGGTTACTGCAGGTATTGTGAATGCACCAGCACATAGAAGTCTGTAGCCCAGCTGCTTATGTCAACAAGGTGTTGCACAGCTGTACGACTGGGAGGCAGTTCCCACATCACCTTCACTACACACTCTACAATGTGGGAAAGTATCTCTACAGATCTACCTTGGACATTCAGAGAAAAATTCTCATTTATTTTGCATGCCTCATTCCCACTGGCTTCTAGAGACAAACTGGATTCATTACACAGCATTTCTATCACATCAGAAAGCAGCCCTTAACTCTGCTTTAAAGGATTCAGGTGGCCTTATCTGGCCTGCCTCTGCAAAAGTCTTGAATCCATCTTGAAACATTTTGCTCCATCTTTGTGGATGGTTTTACCAACAAATCTAACATTGAAAACAAATCTAACATTGAAATTCCTTGCCTCTGCATCTCATACAGACTCCAGGCAATATAAAAAAAAAAAAACCACAACTTAGTTTTTTTCATTTCTAATTTTAGTAGAAACATTTTTCCATTGCAGAATCTTCTGAAGCTGCAAAGAATGGCAATTTTTATATTTTTTTATTCAATATAAATTCAGATAAATCCTTACTGTTCTATTGATAATCATGTACTAAATATTTATATTTTCATACCCATAATATTTATAGCCAGAGGGGTCTTCACAGACTGTATCTTTCATTCTCAGTAAATCGTTACGAAAATGTTATGATACAAAGAGGAATCTTCCCGAACATTGTGAAAACACATTTCTTGTTTATTAAAACCACTTAAATTTGAGCTGCTTAAGTTGCCTGTGTTTACAAAAGGGTTATCACTGTAGGAAACTTACAATATAAGTTAAAGTATGCCATGGTAATAACCCCCCCAAAAAAAAGCCTTAAGAAGTTTCTAACTGTTTCAGTTCCTGCTCAGCAGAATATCACCAACTGGTTAATATACTCAGTTCATTTGATTAATTAGCTTCATAAATTAGTGCAAATTATCCTTTTATCTCTGTGGTATTAGCAGCTTTCTGTTTTGAACATGTACTCTGCCTGTAAAAATAGCGACAGCTTATTCAATAGGTCTGCTCCTCACATAAAAATTTGTATCTCCAGAATCATATCTATTAACTTTAGTGACCAAAATAAATAAATAACCACTAAAGTACTATCTTTACTCACGTAAGCATTTCAGAGACAGTAGCAAAAGGAAAGCAAGACAGATTCAACACATGCATTGTGAAGAATCAGTTTTATAACGCAAATGCAAGACCAAATTCAAATCATTCCTGTATTTTATTTACAAAAGATAAGGAGATTACCCAGCTATAACTGAAAGCAGAGTTAGACTTAGTGAGACTTTCATTAGTGGTAATTATGCTTGAGCTAGAAAGAATCTGATGCTGAAATATAGAGACCAGTCGAGTTTGCTGAAGAAGCAGTTCGGAAATTCATCTTTGACATGTCATCTCTGCAAATGTAATAGGGAATCACCAAGAGAAACAAACAAAGAATCTGATCCTATTTTAGCACTACATTTTTCACAGTACTATTGAAGAACACAGCAAAGACTGAAACATTACGAAAAAAGAAACAATCTAGCCTTGCTGCGCATACTTACTTATGTTATCAGCCAACTTCCTTCCTGCAAGCAGAAGCGAGCTGAATTGTTGAAGCAGCATAGTGATGGTTTAGTTTATGCTTCTCCTGTTTGTCCCACTATGACCAAAATATTCACAGACCTATTTTACTATGCTTCACATTTCTCTTTAAAAACTATCAGCACTGCAACCTCCACAGAGCACAACTTGCCCTTAATGGTCATGCAGGACAAGAATGGAAAATCATTTCTGATCAGCTTTTTCTATCCTTTCATGGCCACCAAAAATCCCCAAACACCTTGTCTAACTTGTCAGATGACAGAATAACCCACACTTTCTCTTCATCATCCATTTTTACTCAATACAGCTGTATGTAAAATATGAAAGAAGACAAATTTCACATTTTGAGGTGAGATAGGGAGCTATCAGTTTTAAAAAAAACTGTTATCTTCACTTTCACAACAGGGGAAAAGCAGTCAGAGTTTCTGATCCTTTCAGATCAGAAACAAAGGGATTTGAAGGATATTTCTTAAGACTGTATGTTACAATTTGTTCTTAAAATTACCTTTTTCATGAAGTTACCTGTAGGGTGTACCAGACTTATTTTCTGTTCACACAGAGCACTCACAGTAGTGGACACTGATCTACCTAATTCCTATCAGATATACCTAATTTCTAAGAAAATGCCTGTTTGCAGCAGGGCTGTTTTGACAGGATCAGATGTTAACATCACATGAATACTTCTGGGTGTTAAACGCAAGAGATCTGAAACAGAATGTTTTCAGTAACACCTCTTCACTTTGGTGTACAGGTGTGCAAATTTCTTGTCTCATCAAACCTGAAAGAAGCAGATGTGAACCTGAGAAGTTTAGAACTAATTTACCTGTATTAATCATTTTATGTTTGTAAGTTTTAATGTGCCCTACTTTTGTCAGACAAGCGTATTTTATAAAGTTACACATGGAATTGGAACTCTACCATAAATTTACCATTTTGTCATTATTATTATTGTTATTATTATTATTATTTCTCTCTACCCTAGAAACTGAATGATCTCTATCTGGTAACCATATTGGACAAGTTTTCTTGATTGGATTTGCTGGTTTGTTGTGGTTTGTTTTGTTTTTTTAATTACTAATCACTTCTTCCAGAAGTGCTCTGGAAAGGAACTATATACCACTGGAAGATCAAATTGATACAAGTCTAAATAATAATCTGAGAAAAAATGAGTAGGATAAGGACAAGAAAGGAGTGGGGAAGATCTTAAATATAAATCCTAAACTTCCTTTACAAATCCAATTGTATCATAGGAAAACTTGAGTTTAAAAGAGCTCAGGAGGTCTCTAACCCAAAGTCCAGCTCAAAGCAAGGCCACCTCTGAAGTCAGATCAAGTTAAACAGGGCTTCATCTAACCTGGTGTTTAAAACTTCCATGGCTGGAGAGTGGACAGCCTTTCTGCATACTCTATTCTAATGTCTGACTGTCCTCAAAAGGAAACAGTTTTCCCTTACATCCAGTCAGAACCTCTTTTTTTTATTTTTCAATTTATGCCTGTTGTCTTTCCTCCTCTCACCATGCACCACTGTCAACAGCCTGGCTCATCTTGCTAGCCCTCTGCTGAACCTGTCCCTGCTTATCAATGTCCTTCCTGTATTAGGGGGCACAAAAACTGGACCTGGTATTCCTGATGTAGTCCTCGTGGCCTGTAGTGTTAAACACAGATCAATTCTAGTGATTTTCTAGAGTGGCTCCCTCACCTCTACTGGAATGTCTCCTCTAGTCTTTAAATAAAGTAGCTGAAAAACTCATAACAATGGCTCTTATTCACAGCTCTGCAGAAGGGGTGTTACAGACAGGTGCTCTGCCTGTAAAAATAAGCCTTTCAAAGGATAGCAGAGGGCTTTGTCACCATAAATGTATTTTAAAGATACTTTTTTTTTGGTCTAAATAGCAGAGGGCTTTGTCACCATAAATGTATTTTAAAGATACTTTTTTTTTGGTCTCAATTCCTTGACGAAGAGGAGCAGGCTCTACAAACACCCACTGCAGCTGCAGAAGGGCTTGCTCCTCCATACTGCCTTTTTTTGCAGTTACATGTTATATTATTACAGAACTGGGGGTTTTTTTTCTTTCTTTTCCTTCTTCCCCAACACCTCCCTGCTTCCTTCAGTTTCTGTAGATCACGATTTTATATTCAAAGAAAACCCTTAACACTAATCACTCAGAGAGATTTACCAAGGCACCCGGGGGGTTCAGATTCACAAGTTCCATTGAATTTCTGAGGGAATTTAGTACCAAACTCCTTCAGGTTCTCTTAAGAAATTACATTCTTAAATTAATATTGTGCAACTGGAAGTATTTGCTATGAGTATTAAAAAGCCTTTCCTGTTCTGCTAGTTTAATTTTCTAAACATTTCTTCTCACAGACTGACTCAATAGCCACATCAGGTTAAATCTAAGTGGAGTAAGAATAAGCTTCTCATTCAGTCACACCAGTACACTCCTGCTTGATTGGAATGGATATTGTACATAATATGTCCCTGCAGATGTTTTCTCCAGTGGGGCACATTGAATTTCATTTAAATGCCAAGGCTCAAAATCTAAAACAATGTGACTTTAACAAAAAATCTGATGAGGAATTTGATGAGAAAATGGCAAGAATTCCTGTGGCATTTGGGTAACAATTTCAAGCCTTCATTTTAATAGAATAAACAGGATCATATTTCATTCAAATCTGGCAATGAGATGAGCTTTGGGTATTACATTGATATAAACCAATAAAGAATTTGCAAATTTGAAGCACTAATTAACAGACACAATATTAAATGAAAAAAGTTTGCTCGAGGGGCAAATATATTTTGAAGACTTTAAACTTTTATTAAAAGACAATTTTGAATAGCTTCTTCTGCATTTGACTATTTTGTTAGTTTCAAAGAGGGGGAGTCTTGCGTTTTTAAACTAGCATGTTTAATATTGTTGGAATATAAATGAATAAAATAACAGTTTCGTTTCTTCCTTTCTGAAATAATAACTCAATGTCATGTCACTTGAAAAGAAAAATACCTCATAAATTGAACATACACAGCCAAGAGCTGTGTAAGAGGATGTTAGTATTTCATTATCTACATTGAAGTCCAATGCTATTTCTATTACATGATATTTTTTAAGTCTTACAGTGCTGAATCAAAAAGCGCTCATATTTGGAACCTGACTGCACTATTAAAAAAGTCCTAATAAAAATGTATAACAAACAAAAAAAAAAATGGGGACTTTTGGTTTACCAGTCACATATGTACCATAGTAAGAGGATTTTCTCTACCTAATTGCAATGCTGCACATAGTAGCTTTCTTGATACTACAATATCTAAGACTTATGTATCTAAAGACTCATACTTCAGAAAATGGGAATGTCAGCTAGAATATTAAGGAATGAAATCTATGAGACTGACCTTCACATAGGATATTAGGGACTGTTTCTTGAAACAAGTGGTTATTTCATCCTAAGCATAATACCATCAAAATCTGCTGATGATAAAGTCACCTGCTCTGACAACTCAGCAGCTGTGCTGCACTTAAAAGTTATCACATATTTAATTCATTAGCAAACCCACTATCTTCTTGTTTTAAGAAATCAAGGATTTTTTTTAGTTCTAAATGTAAGGTACCATTTCCTCTTTTACACTCTATATGATTATTTTGTGCCTGTATCTAATCCTACAATGGCAGGTCCATGCTCCCTTGTACCTTATCTTAGGTGATACATCCATTTTTTCTAACCACTTTCATTTTTCTTGTCTTAATACAGTTGATTGTGGTACCTTTTTTTTCCCCATTTTTATTTAAAGGAAAATTATGAGGTAAGTGTTTAGAAAGGTAATTGATCTGTAGTTCAGAGATAAAGGCCTGATCTTTCCTTCTGATACTGAATGCGCGTCAAAGTCAAGTAGTTGAAGCACTTCACATGTACTGCTTAATGAAAACTTGTAGAAAATGGAATATAAAAAAAAAAAGCCATTAGCCATAAAAATAAATTACAGGGAGTTCTGCAACCTATTCACTGAAGATTTGTGTATCACATGGATTCAAACTTTACATAATTTACACACAGACATGCAGTATTGCATGAGTTTTATGAACACCTGATTCACAAAATCCCACATGTAGACTGTGTAATCTGTATGCCTGTAACTCTGCACCTGAAAAATGCCCAGAATAATTTGGGGTAGGATCCAAAATGAGGAGCCTTTACATTTTTACATGGCAGACATAGAAAGCCCACACAAAAACAAATGCAAAGTTTGGAGGCAGAATAAAATCTGTTTCTTCCTCTCTACACTAATGTATATCTCAGAATTACAGGACATACCCCCACACTAGACTGGTAGTCAATATGTGAGAATTTACAAATTGGGCATCCATGCTTCCTCATGCTTCTATCCCAAATTTATAGACAGACTGTTCAAAAAAACAAAGGCGAACGATCCATCTGTAGTATACAAAAGGCATAAAGGCACTAACTATGAATAGGAATACACATCCTCCATGGCCGAAGTCAGAGCAGAAGCCTGGGTCAACACAGATACAGTCTGGATGGGGGAAGTAAAAGAGGGTCTCTGTCCAATGTGTCATGCTGAGCATGATCACACATGCTCCAAAACATGTGGAGAGCAGGACAGTGCCTATAACCCTCTTCCTAAAACCATGCCCACATAAGCCCACCCCAACAAAATCCGTGTTATTCCACTGTTAACATATATTATTTATTTTCTTAGAAAGAATGTGATGCAAACAAATGCTTCAGAAGCAGAGTGAAACATAACGGCTGTTGGGCTTGCCTCCTGTGCAGCTCTTCCACAATAACAATGAGCTATCAGAGAAATTACCTAATCACAAACCAAGAGAAAAAGTTTTAGGTATAGAGAGCAATTACAATATGGACAAGTAAATAAATGGACGCAGTAAGATAGAGTAGGATATTGCAGCACTACAACTTCTTTGTGCTAATTCACCCATTGTCGCCACATTACTAAGGAGTACATTATCTTACATTTACCATGACTTAAGAGAAATCAAGCCTACAGTTTCTACTGTGGTGCTGGTTTTGCTTTACGGACACAGTTACTTATTTGCCCAACCATCTCATTACAGAATTAAACAACAGATCATTTCTGTATGAAAAGAAAATTCTGTATTAAAAGCTATCTACTTCATATCCTTCTATAGTCCCCACTCCAATTTTCCAAGGAAATTTATCATAGCTTGGATATTTAAGATAGTTATTGATCTATAAGTGGAAGTATATATGAATAACAAACACATTTGAACCTGTAGCTGCCACACTGTAAGACACTTATGAGTAACTAACGGACGGATCTAAGTACACTTACTGAATGTACAATGCAATACTGCATCACTTAAAATACTGCACGAATGAGTGAAGTATCATGAACTGGAAGAAACACTGAGCCTGCACACTGAGGGGCTCTAAAGGCCACAGGAGTAGATGGAATACAGCTAGCAGCATTGTGACCACGAAAGCCAGTAAGATGTTCTGCTATGCTGAGGAAGGAAGAGGGAACAATTCTTAAAATACTAGCTCATTATCCAGATCATTCCTTTATTACCCAAGGAAATAGTAAGCTGAGATAACCCAGATAAAGCAAAATCACAGACATTATGAAATAGAAAATGAAGTTTTAATAAGTATGAGAAAAGCTAGCAACTCTGAGGTACAGAGATCCCAAATCAAACCAAGCAAAACTACACAATGCAGAACTGTGTAAACTCAGCTATAGTGTATCCAGGCACCAGTTCAGGCAGAGCATGCATGGTTAAAGTAAAAACTTTAATAATACAGCTGGATAACAATTCTAGAATATAACACTGATCATAAGCTGAATCTTTAACAGTGACTGCAACTTTTTAAATCCCACTTCATTTACAAAAAAAACAACAAAAAAGGAACTCTAGCACAGCAGAGGAAAAACATGTATTTTTGAAGCAATTTCCATCAAATATATTTGTAAATATTAGGTCTTTCCGAATTATAGATGCAATAAATAAGAGGGGATGACACTTTCCCTACACTACATCCACTTTTTTATACTAAGTACTCCTAGGAACCCTTCCACATAATACACAGCCTGAACTATACCAGCAAAAAATTTAAAAGGCAGAAGTTTTAAAACCACAAAACAATATTTTACAGGTAAATAAATAAACACTTAATGGAACTTACTGCTGCCTGTAATCAGCAAGGCTGAGAGTCTGCCAAGCCTAAAAAACCAAATGCAACATCTATGCAGAGAAGGATAACTTCCACAACTACAATAAGGTCTACATCCTGCAAAGACACACCTACTTTGCAATGTCAATAAGAATGTGAACATTTTATGAGGGTACAGAAGTGTCTGCAAGATTCAGGTCTCAGATGAGATAAGATGTACCAATATTATCAATTCTCATGCAGTTTTCTGGATTAAGGGAGGGCTGTTACCCAAAGTTCTACAAGTTCACGCTTTTCACTTTGATTACAATACCTTTAGCCTCTTCTAAAAACAGCCAAACCATCAAACAGATGAACCATAAGTATACCATAAAGGGCCATGAAACCTCAATATCAGCAATTCACCAGAGACACGTCTTAGCTGAACAAAACACACCACTTGAAATCTGGCAGAATTTACTGAAAGCTACTTAAACCAGCACTGCTGAAATCGACCAGTCAGCCCAAGAAGCAGCTGTATTTGTCAGCTAGAGTCACCCTTCTCTGCTTTACATCCAAGCTAATGCTTATATCTGAAGTGTTTAATATTTCTGAACTTGGTAACCTAAATTGGAACAGTCTCATGAAAGCCACAGAGGAAAAGGACAAATGTCATTGTGTATTTTTGCAAACACTTCAGGATGCTGAAACATTTATGATTCTTGAGTAGCTATTTGAACCTGGCAAAACAAGGGTGCTATGCATAATTCTCCTTTAAATACACAGCTTCAGCAAAACAGTATTCTAATTTACTCCCCCAAAGCAGCTTACTTTGAACAGGAAGGTTTTGCTGTAAAAGAATAATTTATTACATAGTAATTCATACTTTCTTAAAATGCTTCATTTCTGAGATGCTGGCAGAGAGTTTTAAGAAATACATCTAAGAAAGCAATTCAGTTGCATGGCAGATGACCATCTTCAATAGCAGTCGGGCTCTTTTCAATAGTTATTGCAATAAAAAAAGCACACTACTGGAATCATCTCGTTCTAAACTGCACAAGCATGCACAGCTTCCCACATGCAGGCAGCAGGATTTGCACAAGACAAAAGAATAGGCAAGTGTTCAATGAATTTTGGAGATTAAGAAAATTGTGCTTATTTTAAATATTCAAAAGCAGCAGATGAGAACCAGGTCAAGCTATTCAATCACAGTTCAGCTTAATTTTCAAAAGCTTTCCATATTAATTTAACTCTGCTTTCACTGAAGCCAGTGGGAACTGCTAACAGGTTTGTTTCAGTGTGAGAGTCTGACAAGCCTCAAGCAATTTGAGAAATCTGATCTTCAAAGTCTGCCACCTTGGTCATTGCTCAATATATATTATATTTGAGTACACATGTTTCTTGCCTTCTCTTCTCCCAAAACACACATATGAATGCACTCTCAAACACAGCAACTGAAATGAAATGAAAATTTGAAGTACTCTGTGATTTCTATCTGTATGAATTTCTCCCATTCAGGAAAAACAGAAACACACAAAAAGAAAAAATGAAAAAAAATAAAAATTAAAAGTACACCAATCTATTTCAACCACTTTGTAGTCCAGCAAACCTTGTAATTATGGATCTCAGAAAGCACATCTTTTAAGTACTACTTACATATCTGTCCCATAACATTGTTCATAGCTCCACAACCTGGAACATAGCCTTTCAATAACCCAAAAGAATATGCCTGGGTTTAAAATAGGTATGGTTTTGATTAAGCTGCCAGAAAAGGTAACCAGTTATATTTATGGTTTCCAGCACTGCTGCTGGCGTAAGACAGAATGTTTAGAATGAAGTCCCTATCATGACTGCCCACTGACTTGTCTTAGAGAATAAAAAAATCTATTCTCTTCCATGCTGGGATCTGAATTTGAAAAGACATAAATAAAATTCTACATAAGTGTATCACAAGGGTTTCTGAGAAAAAGAAGGTGTTGGGTGTAACCATCAGGCACTTCTATGAAAAAACAAAATGGCCATCTCCACAGGATGTTGTTGCTAGAAAACTAAGCCATTGACCTACTACAATTCCTCACAGAAAAAGTGGCTTAAAAAAATCCCATACATCTCAGACAATCAGTATCTACTGTCCATTCAAGGCAAGTCTTTCACCCTCTCAACTCTTTCAAAGCTCCTAATACTTAAGAGATACGTAGAGTTCTGCTTGCCAAAAACCCCTAGACTGTTTTGCTGTGGTCCGCACCTCAGAATAGAAGTTTCTAAGAACAGGTGCCCTCCCTGCTCCTTTTCTGTACTGTGTCATACTTGGGAAGTCTTCATCTCTCTGTCCCTTTCCCTATTACCCTCTGAGAACAGCACCACTCAGAAGTGCTGCTCTCGCCATTGAGACCCATGCTAGACCACCAGACTCCCCTACAGCATATGCGCTGGCTTTCCATACATCCATGCCTTCCCCAGTTTTAAAGTTAATCATTCACATGTAACTGCAAAGCCAGAAAACGTGGAGGGTTTGCCAAAATTTCCACATACAGTTCTTTCTGGGAAATCAGAAGAGCCTCACATATAAATACACATATACATACAGATATACATAACGCATGTGCATGCATGTGTGTCCATACCAGTTTCCATTTCCTGAACCTTTTTCTGGGCTCAGGTCTCATGGGTCAGTTCTCTCCAAGATACATACTTTTGAGAAGCCAACAGTTTCTCTAACAGTTCACATTCATTTTTTGAAATGTGTTTTTCCCTTTTCCCCTCCAAATCAGTTGCTTGCCTATGGCAGGCTGCACAATGAATTTCCTTCCTCATACCTTTCCAGTTAAAGTCATTCATTCCCTCACTAAAGCATCCTTTAAAATGGTTTCTATCATTTTCTTTTTTATAACCCCCAGCCATCTTTCCGCTGGTGTCCTTTCAAGGGCTTCAAACAGTCTCCACCACATAAATGGAAAACCAATCAGGATCCATCTATTTACATAGATTATGCAAGTAATTTTTCAGTAATAAATTTCCAGTGATACTTTACTGTTCACAGCTTCTTTTGGTTACCTTTACTTTGCATAGAAAACAGTTCAATGAAACAGCCCTGCAACTAAGTGCGCGCATCCTGGTGCTGTGAGATGCCACTGTCAGACTACAGCCCTCTAAGCAAAAACTGGAGTAAATGTAAGCAGTTTTCAAGTTTCTCCAGGACCGTCATTTATGTGACAGAACCTTTTATGTTAACTCCCGGACATTTCAAGCAAGCATTTAACATTGATTTTGCTTACACAGGCAATATCCTGTTAAAGCCAGCAAAAGGAAGAGAATCAAAAGACCCTCTCTACACAGACTATGCTTTGATTAATCCTGGGTAGTTCTTCAGAGGTTAGAAAATCAGCCAAACATGTGACTTTGAAATTAGAATTGTACAAGATTAAAAAAAAAGAGGCATGCTATAGTATGCTAATAAGAGAAAAGAGAAGATGTTAGAAAAAATACAGCGGGATTTTTTAAGGTCTAAAATATCAGTCTCATTTAAGATTTCAGAGGTCAATATATCAGAGTATGGGGTATAAGTTCAATTTATTGCTAAGATCAGTTGGAGCTTAAAAGCTACACAGACTTTTTTGATGCTGGATATCATATTTAGGTAAATTACTCATCATGCTATGGATAAGTAAACTGAGGCACAGAAGTTCATGTTCTTGGCTGAAATCAAATAGTATTAAGCAAAAACTACTTTAAAAAGCATAAAGCACTTAGAAATTACTGTTGATGAAAATCAAGTACCTAATTATAATCAAGTAGTAACAAGTTAAGCAATCACATGGGAGTAAAATTGAGAAACACACTGAAACTTTGCAGGCTTGTTTTCTGGATGCAACATATATGGGCTTGGAGTGCTTTCCAAATTATAAATTGTCATGATAGCATTATCTAACATCAGGAAATACACCTTACAGTGTATTGTTTGCCCAGTCCAATCTTCCTATCCTATGGAATTAAGATACATCACCATGTATCCTAATTTGTCATTCAATTTGAGATGTCATATCACCATGCTTTTTGTGGCACTGCGCTCCCCTCACCCCACCCTGACCTTTATTTCCCATAACCCTGCCCAAGTGATAACCACCAGTGGCAATTGCAATGGATGTGTCTGGTTGCGCTGTGTGCAACCAGCTCAAAGTAGGGAAGACAAAGTCGGGGGAAGACAGGTAATAACACAATAGCCAGGAGCTAATTTGAGCAATGAACCACCTAACCACAGAGCTGGTCAATGTCCAACTCAAGCTAAATTTGGAAGAAACTAACATCTGAAGTCAGTAAGCAAATATGACTATCAGACAGTCATCTTACTCCATAAATAGCGGACAGCCCAGGGCCCATTGAGCTTTCCTGTATGACCAGTAGGGATGTCTCCCAAGGTTATGCCTGCTGCAGAGATCCCTTACTCCTCAAGGCTGAGAGAATCCTTATTGTATCAGATACTCGGTAAGTGAATTGGGAATAAACTCCCTGAAACTTTAAAATCTTTGCTAAGTGATATAAAGGATTGATTATGCATATATAATCCTTTAGACATAAACCATTGACCAAGTCTGGGACTAAGTCTGGATCCAGCTGCACCTAAACTCCCCTCTGAGAAAGAGTTTAGAATGCAATGGGGTCCTTTCTGAACCTCATGACTCAACAGAAGAATCTCCCTGACAGTTTTGTCTGACCTTGTCCTCTATGCAGTAAATACTCCAGGGTACCTTGCTATCAAATCTTGTTAAACCACTGTCATATTTACCATGGAACTTTGTTAATCACAGTCTTTTATCAACATTGTTGCTTCTCTCTTGTGAGTAAAGTGCATGACTCCATCTGCAACACTTTCCACCAGTTTAAGCAAAACTTCATAATGAAATATAGCAATTCTTGTTATACAATGTTTATCCTTCAAACACCAACTTTCACTATGGGCCCATTCCTGTAAGGTGTTGAGTGCCCTCAGTTGCCATTTGACATTCACTTTGGCTTAAAACCTCATAAAATTGATTACAATATCACATTTGACTGATAAATGCCTCAGGACAAGTCATACATTTATTTAGGATAAGTAAAAGCAAAAGGAAAAAAGCAACACAAGTGAAAATGGGCATACTTTTCAACACACTGGGCACTAGCACTCTCACTTCACTGCACTGATCGAAAATGGCCTAAGAAATAAAAAAGAAGACAGTAACAGCCTTTCAGTTGAAAGTTTCATACTATGTAGTCATTTATTTCCTTCTGATATTGCTAGACTGACAACAAAATCTCTTAAGTTAGTAAATATTAAGGAAAAGAAAGAATGTCATTTTTTTCTTTGACAGTTGTATAATATTGAGGCATAAAGGGAACAGTGGACGCTGAAATTTTTCATGACAAACTGTATGAACAGTGGAGAAGTCACATGTCTAAAAAGAAAACAACCTAGGTTATTCAGGAATGGCAGAAAGGATAGTTGTGCTTCCAAAAGGCACATCCTATGAACAGGATTCATCCAACTACATTATGTCACTACATGTAAGAAAATTTAGCAGGAGTACTTCAGTAAACATGACATCAGCATTTTTTTCCTGTTTTGGTCCTGAATGTGTCATCACATCTATACACCAGAATAATTAACTAACAAAGAGTATTTACATTCCAATTCAATAAAATGGAAAAGAGGTCTCAGAAGCTCGTCCATTTGAAAAAAAACATAACAGAGTAGAGGTTAATTAATTTTCAAGGCTAAAAGGCAACATTAGATGATTTTATCTGACCTCTTACATAACACAAACCTTAAAATGTTACCTGGTTATCTTTGTGCTAAGTCAAATGACAAAATACCACTGTCTGATGGCACATCTGCTCCACCTTCCTCAGAACTGTGGAAAACAGAAAAATGTGTGTGACCAAAAAAGGGAAAATGAAAGGTTTTAATCTAAAACACTAGCATTTCCTCCTCCTAAAGCAAAACACCATTTGTTTGGTACAAATAGTTATTTTGCAGCCAGCACTAACTAGACCACTTATTATTGTAGCCTGTCCAATTTCTCATCCAAAACTGCAGGTGGTATCCAACATATACTGAGAGCCCAAGGATACAAGAATTAGAGCTGTAGTGTCTCTAGCTCAATGATTCTTGTTATGCAGGTTTGGGGGTTTGCTCCATTACAGAGAAACAGATTTACCACAACTTGTGAACATTCATTCAATCTTCAAACAGCAGATAAGTCAGCCCAACCAATGACCCATTACAGTATTTATTATACTAACAGAATGATCTTTCAGTTATTGTTCATGTGGATTTGCTGACAGGAGGAGAGTAAAGAACAAAAAGTAGTGACAGGAGAACAAAGCTAACAAAAGGTCTGAGAGCAAATGTTGCCATATGTTAATCATGAGGCCATAAATATGCCAGTATTTGTGGCTGGAGCAACTTTTATTGGTTAAAAAGAGGGTTTTAAGATTTTTCCTCTTTCTCCATTGTAAGTTTCAGCACTAGACTAACTTCAGAATTTCAAGACCAGTATACTTGAGTAGACAGACATGCCTCCTTGTCCTGGTTTCGGCTGTGATAATTTTCTTCTTGGTGACTAGTGCAGTGCTGTGTTTCGGATTTCACATGGGAAGTGTGGTTGGGGACTTCTTGGTTTCTCAGGCCTTGCCAGCAGTAGGGCTGAAGAGGCACAGAAGATTGGGAGGGGACACAGCCGGGACAACTGACCTGAACTAGCCAAAGAGGTATTCCATACCATGGGACGTCATGCTTGGTATGTAAACTGGGGGTGTTGGCAGGGGCCTGCCGATCGCTGCTCGGGGACTGGCTGGGCATCAGTCAGTGGGAGGTGAACAGCTGTATTGTGCATCACTAGTTTTCTCCCTTCCCTTTGGCTTTTGTTCCTCTCCCCTTCTCCCTCCTTTTCATTGTAACATTAAATAATAGTAGTAATAGTAATAACAATAATAATAATCATCATCTTCATAACAATAACAGTTATTATTATTTATCTCAATTGTTAAACTGTTCTTACTTTAGCCCTCGAGTTTTACATTCCTTTCCAATTCTCCTCCCCACCCCCCTGGGTGATGGGGGGAGTGAGCAAGTGGCTGCGTGCATTTAATTACTGGCTGGGGTTAAACCACAACAGTCCTACAAAACTGACTTTCTACAGATGCCCAGCAAATACCCACACTATTTAGTAGCTGAGAAATAAGAGGAATCAAATGTCAAAAAAAAACCCCACCAGGTCACATACAGCTTTCAGTACAAAAACCTCTAGCTAATACATCTGCTAACTGAATAGAAGCGTTTGAGACATGTCTTTCTCAGGAACATACAAATGGTCTGCAGTGGATTTCTCCATGTTGCATATCAGCAAGTACCTGTTTTGTATTTAGTATTTGATGTCAACAGTGCACTATTTTGAAATGCACCTTACTTATATTAATAGTAAATATGATTGACGAAATGGATTCCAAACTCCATAATTAGGATGTGGAGGAGTTAACTATTAAATTATTATTTTTTTAAACTGTTAAGGATAAAACGCTAATAGAGTTCTATTAGCAAAATAGTTCTTTAGGAATAAAGGAGTTACAAGGGCCAACATTAAATCAATTTGAGAATGGTAGTAACAGTAGGGAGTTTTACAGTTTACACTTAAACTGCGTTAGAGAATTCTGAAGAAACAAAAAAAGAATTAAAAGTTTGGGTTTTTTTTTTTTCCAAATGCAGCATAACCAGGTCTTGTAGCACTTCTACCATAAGCAGTGTTGAAAGCTAACTTTCCCTTTTAGTATGACAGGTAGATTTGTCACTTAGGCCATCAAGCCATCAAACCAGTTTTTAAAAAGTATTTTGTAGATTCTGTAACACTAGCATTCTATAGAATTTTCCAGTGCTTTTTCAGTCAAGAAAACCTGGCTAAAACTGCACTATCTGACCTTCCGATTAATGGCTCTGCCTCTTGCCTGTCATACTACCAGGGTGTGTGGGGAATAGTTAGGATTCATCTGGAAGTGATGTAATTTCTGCCTTTGTCTTTCTTTTCTGGATGCTAATGGATTTTAGTCAGTCCTCTTCACTCAATGGATGACACATGTAGCCATTCTATTTTAGTTGTCCATTAACTTCAAGCATTATGACAAGAACAAAGGAACTTCTTTAAGAAGTTAAGTTCAGCTACACATACTAAATTTCTACAAATCCTTTGCTTACAAGGCGCTGTTTTCAATTGTCAGTAATGTTTATCTGAGTGCAACAGTACCTATTTTAATTAAAAGAGGCTGCTTAAACAAATATAAAGGGGTCACAAGGCCTGTGGATTCAACATTAGGGTTACTGTTCAGTTTCTCCATGCATTTCTGTCTGACCTTTTTTTTGCACAAGTTACCTAGTATTTTAATCAAAAACTGTGGGAAAAAAATCAACAATCAGAAAGCTACAGTTTGTGGTCTGAAGTCTAAGGCCTGAGCATGGTACTTGATCATGTGAAGTACAGACTACAGATAGCACTCGTAAGCAGAAAGTAATACATACATTTCTATGGATACTTACAGGATCAAACTACTAAGGGAAAGAGATTCTATTAGGAAAACTGACACCTGTAGCCCTACAAGGTTTTTAAATAATATTTCTGCTCTTTAAATATTTATCATTGAGCTGCAAATAAAACATCTGTAATATCCTGTGGAAATAACACACATTGGATGGCTTTTAGAAATATGTTTGACTGTATTAACATTTTACTCAGTTGCAGCAACCTGAGACTAAACCTGTATTAAGGCTGCATTACAAAGCATTTCAGTTCCATTTTTTATTCTTCATACTGTTTTAAAGAAACAAGAAATCTCCCACCTCTCATTATTAGGCCACCAATGAGATAAGTCTGTAAGTATTGCTGAGAGGTTTGAGTTCAACTATTGTTGGAACTTCTCTAGCCAGGCAACACAGTAAGGTTCCACTTGAATTTAGGGCTATGTGGCAAAGGTGTCTTATTCTGACTCAACCGTGTTTTTCTGTGATTGAGCTCTGGTTAAAGTTAACAGCAATTTGCCTCTTCCCTAGCCAATTTCTTCCAGGACCAGCCATGCCTGTGAAATGATAGTTGTAGCCATGCTTTTCTGTGTTTCCCAATGATGGGATGTTCTATCCTAAGTCATGGGCACACACAAAGGAGCCTAAATCAAGGGGGGCATGTTTATCTTCTAGTGCAATGGTTTTTTAGGACACAGTGGTTTGCACTACCTGATACTTCCAGGTGTACCTGAGCCACCAGCCTTGGCTTCTCACTTTGGGCTAGACCAGGAGTAAAGATGCAGCTATGCTCTAGTCTCCACAGTATCTTTTCTTCCATTCTGAAAAGCCTAAAAACATCAAAGACCTCACTTATCTGAGTGAATCTGCAAGAAAATGAACAAAACAAACTTTGCTCATAAATAATATAAAACCTTGACAACAAGAAACTATTTTACTGATCTGAACAATTCAACCATTCTGCAATATCCCGAAGAGAAGAGGTACCTTTCATTAAATCACTGAAACTACATTTCAGATTGTATGATTTAAACTCCTCATTCTCAAACCACAAACCTGCCGCACTACTCTACTACTTCTGGCTATTAGATGACAAATGTTCGAAAGATGCCTTATTTCAAAAGATGACTACACCGCTATGTAGAAACTTTTGTGTTGCGCTGTATTTTCTCCCTATTCTTTCTCGTCAGCCCTTCATCGGAACACCTACCTCCCTGCAGAGGGTGATAGGCAGTGCAGCAGTATGTTAGCTTTGCCCTTCAATGAACAATCATGTTCTTCTGATGTGTGGCATCTTAGGACACATTCAACAAGAAGTGCCTACATATTCCCTGAGTGCTGTCCTTTCCTTCTCCATCCTCTCAGCTTTTAAGAAAACCCAATCATAACTGGGATGGAGAAGAAATCATCAGGTGACTATCAACGAGAAGCACCTGTTCCTCTCTGATCCCAAGACTTCTCTGCTAATCTGAATCCAGCAGATCAAAGAAAGTTACTGGGTGCATTTCAGGCAAGGCCCTACACTCAGCCTTACAAAACCAACTACTGTCTGTTCAGCTGCACAGTGCAAAGTCGGTGGTGAAAGAAGAGACAGGACAGTGGTGTCTGTGATAAGAGACAGCTGAGAAAAAAAAAAAAAAAAAAAAAGGTCACATACCCAATGCACTGCCAGGCAATTCAAAGTGCTCAACTTCATATAGGCTGCTATCTTAGGCACTCTGAAGTCTAGGGAATGGCAGGTAGAAGATTCTTCAAAATCTTCTATGCCAGTTACTTGTCATTATGAATATAATTCTGTAGGTCAATTTGGCATTACAGGCTCAGATACCAAAGTAAAACACAGAAATAGCCCTGTACAACCAGCTATAAAGCAATGTGGTTTTATCCTCTTCCTGAAGATAAAACATAACATTCTAGAGTATGTTCACCTGCAAAACTACTTGGCAATGTTGCACTTTTATCATAAGCTAATCACACAGGCTAACGATAGGAGGTAAATTTAAGTTCTCAGAGTAAGGTATAGCAAGCAAAAAAGAATCAGCATGAAGCTCTATTGGTGGCTGCAGAGTTCCCGTGGATTCTCACTGATCAACTTGCTTCTTCACTCCTACTTTATAGCAATCAAGTAAGAGCTATCATCACCTGAATCATTCTGATACCCTGTTTTCCAAGGGTACTGCCTGCCTCTCCCTCTGTCCCAAATGCATTCAGCCCATCCCCTCAAGCAGCTCACTGCCACCTGAGCAAGATTTAGCTTGCACATGCCCACATAATTGGGACAGGGTTTTAGACTGCTAAAGAAAGACTACATGTGATTGTCTATGTAACCACAACTAGCCCAACCACCTGTAAAAGGCTAAGATTTGGAAGTATTTGTCCAGCTTGGTTTTGCTGTTGTTGAAAAACCTGTAACATGTATTTCCATCTGGAACCACATAACAAGTACCTACGAGAACTTGAAAATGCACAAGTTTTTCAAGTCACCGTTTCTTAAATGTGGGATAGAATCAACTACCTATTGTCACCTTTTATTCATCTTTACATGGTGTGGCTATATACCCCATGAAAATACTTTATTATATTCCCAGACAATGCAGCTGTGTAATAATGTTTGCTTTGTCCTTCAGTGTAAAATCATTTTTTTCTGACATGTGTCTTAGGACCCATAACATTAAGAAATTTGAAAAGTGATTCATTTTAAAAATTTTATTCAAGTATTTGCACTAAACAGAACTTACAAAGGAAGAGACATTAGTCTGATCCATACAACTTCACTGCTTTGTGCAACCTACGCTGCTTTGTGTTTCCTACAGCTCAGTCACTGACAAGGGATTATACGAAAGGCTATGTCTTTTCCTGTATGTTCCTAGACAATTTCCATTTATGACACAAACCTAAATTTAAAGGCAAAAGACACTTCATTCTTCAGATTAGTTACATGCTTAAATGCCTTATAAAAATCCAGCCATTAAATACATGAAAAGGAATTGTTAAAACCCCCCAAGTTCAAACTCAAGGGTATGTGCATGTGCTGAGTTGGGGTTATTAAAAGCACAATGAGCTACAAAGCATTTTTTAAAGCAAAATGCTTTCACTTAACCCTTGAGAACCTATATACCTGTGTATGTGTATGCCCATACAGACATACACACAGAAATTAAGGTAACTTGCCCTCATCTGCTCTGGTGCAGCTCCTTCTGATACCATAATAGAAGGAAATCACACTAGCAGAGATAGATGACTCCTGTTCAGATGATTTTGAAAAGTAAGGGATAAATAGAAAGGTGAACTGCAGTGTAATGACAGAGATCAGGTTTTATGTGAAAAATCAGATGATGGATTTATATGACACATGAGTATTACCCAAAATCACTCTGTAATATTATAAGGTGGCTACATTATAGGCTGAAGAAGATATCTACAGTGATAGTCATTGAAACTAAATGCAGAGAGGAGAAGACAAGGAAATGGTAAAACAATATAAGAGAAAAACCTTAGAAAATATATACACCAAGCTGATGACAGAATTAGTTTGGTTATATTAACAGGTTGGCTTTAGCATAAAATGTTGGGCAATATAAGGTAAAAACATAATCTGTTAAGACATTTTCCTAGTCTACTAAAAGCTAACAAAGCCACAGATATGGATACCATTCAAAGTAACCATTATTAGCTGGATGGACGGACAATGAAACCTCTTGTTCAGTAACATACATCTTACCATAAATGTTCTTAGCAGTGTACTTTATCATGAAATGTGGAGCTCAAGAAAAAATGATTGAAACAACAATAAGGTTGTCTGTAACCTAACTGTGACTAAACAAATAGCTGGTAACATTTTTATCTGATTAGACAGTGTCTGCATAAATTAAAGAATTAGAATTGTCTCAGGAACTACATATACATGAAACTGATCTTAATATACTGTGAAGTATATTGGTACTATTTACTATGAAGCAATGTACATAAAAACTTTCCTTACACTTATTTTTCTCCCAGCATGCAGTGTATATTAACCTGTCCAACTTCACATAGTAACCAATTGTGACTATTACAATCCAAATAATTTATCAGATTAAAAAAAAAAAAATATTAAATCCAAGCAACACCTTTCCATATGGCCAATTAGTGAAGTCATAAAATGCAGTAAATATATGATGCTGTATTGAACATCTGTGCCAGTTATCCTATGGGAATTTTTAATAAAGGACCAAACAGCATATTGATGTTAATTCTATGTTACCGGGACTTTAAATAAAAAAACTAAAATAAATAGCATCCATTAAACTGATCATACTGTTGTAACTCAAATTGTGTTTATTATGCTAATGGAACATGAAATTAAGAAAAAGACCTTTATGCCAGTGGAATTAATTAATGAGCTTTATGAAGGCATTGGGATGTAATTTATTTCTAGATAAGTAAGTCTAATTTGCAGTTCCATGGGTCTCTGCAATGCTGATTGTAATAGTTATTCCTGCAGATGTGCTGCTCACAGCATGTCTTTCCATTAGAACTGAACACCTCATTATATAAACTGTACCTAATTAAACATAATACAGTGGTGACTTGTTAAACTGGCCTTTTTAAGTCAGCAGCTGCCTAAGCTAATAATACCGTACACAAGATTTATATCATCTACCGTATAATACTGATATTAAAATATACTGCCCAAGGGATTGACAACTAATTTACCAGTATGTAACAGGTAAACTTCACATTCTGCAATAGAGATTAAAGACTAGTAGTCTATAAAAATCAAATGAATTAAAGTCTATTTGGAGTTCCAAATAATTATAAAAGTTTTTTAATAACTTTGGTTTTTTAACAGTTTGTTTTAAAAAACATCATCAGAGAATAACACTTTTCCTATTTTCTTTCTCCCTATCTGTTGGGGTGTTTTTCTTATGTGGTCTGAATTATTACAATATTTGAACACAATTAGATATGTGCAGACTCACTTTGTTTCAGGCAAAAAAAAAACCAAAACCAAAACAAACTGCCAAAAGAGATACTTTAATTTTAAGTTATTACTTTAACTTTGAAAGTTTGATTCTGTGACTATTCTGTACCTGTTCTTTTTTTCCACCAAAATGCAGATATATCTCATATACAAATTATGACAGTCTGCCCCCATGAAGCCTGACTATTTTGGTCAGAAAATACATTGAGAACAGATTGATTTTCTCATGAGATAAGATAGGAATATTTGAAAACTACACAAGAATATTTTGGATAAATAATGTTTGATGATGAAAACTTTGCATTCTGTATACACCCTGTGGTTTAAGACTTGTTTTCTGTTTCTCTTTTCTTCAGAGGCTGAATCAACTGCCACTTTATGTTCTAATGTAGAGTGGCATTACTTTTTTTCTCATTTTGCCAGTCTCTGTATGAAATAGATACATTTTGCTCACATGGAATAATGGAATGAAGGCTCCCCTCAGAAGCCTGTGATTCTTCCTTTCCTCCTTGCTCAGGTGTGCAAAACTAGCTCGTTTTCCACTAGCTCTTGCTCTATCTCACAGCTGAATCATCTGAAGACATATGAGCAGCCCCACATATTGCTGCCACTTCTCCTCTGAATGAAGAAAATGAAGTTCAAATTCTAAACATCTTTTCATCTATGCCATTCCAAGCAAAAAATTTAAAAGCATGCACAAATTTAGTCAAAGACTTAAGTCCATTGATGTCCAGTATCAAGACTCAAGTTCAAAGCTGATGTAAAAAATGCCAGCACATTTACTCAGTAAGGACTCAAAGTTCCCAACAACAGTCAACTCTCTTGGCACAAAGAAGGTAGAAAACACACAATAAAAGGGAAATATGGTCATATTACTTGAAGCCCATCATTTTCTTTGGATTCTCTTCAGGTTTTGGAGGAAAAGATTCAGAATCAGATCAGATTTGCTCTGAGCCACTTTCCCTGTCTTACTGAACACATAACAAAAAGACAGTGTTCTTAAATCAACCATTGCTTTATCTTTGTTTTCAGTAAGCTGTGACAATCAAAACGCAATCCTCTTCTAAAGACTGCTGCTCTGATAGCAACCTCTGTCACTCTCATAAACCTTAATATCTGCAGCATCATACTTTACTTTCAAGGTTTCTTAGTGAAGACAGTTTGGCAGTCATTCTCCTTCTCTTGCCAGAAACCCACTATCATCCTAGACTGTAGTGTGAAATACATGAATCACTGCAAATTAAGGTAAAATTACACTTTGTGCTAGAGTTACAGATTCAGAGAAAAGAGATCTGTCCTGCCTTAAAGAATGTGCATCGAGTAACAAAAACATGTGCAATTTAACTTTATTGGCAGAAAATGGAGAGCAGGCTTCCAGACTGAAAGAGCTTGTACACAACTAGCTTATCCTACCAAGAGAAAAGGGATTCTTGAGGTAGAGCTGGCAGCATGCTTAGAAGGAGCACAGCATTCCAGGATAAAGAGTGTAACAGGTATGCGCATGGGAACCTGTGATTAGAAGCAAAGCCTGTAAGGGAAATGATGTCATATGTAGAAATTGTTCCATAACCAGTCTGAACTCTGTCTTTACCAAGGCTGAATTTTAATTTCCTGGATGACACCATTTACTTCACACTTTCAAAAGAGTCCTCCAACTACCATCTGAAGTATTTAATTCTTGCTTGGGATCTTTATTGTGATTTTTTTTATTATAAAGTCCTGTACTAAAACAACTATCTCTAAAATAAAGGATACTGTTTCAACTCAAAACAGGGCTCTTTTTTTCATAGAAGTCCCATTTAAATTGCTTCACTATCTCTCAGTAATCAAATATGAAATGTAACAGAACAGCAACATAATTTGCTGTGAGAGTAAAATTTAGCAGAATCAATCAACAGTAAGATGAAAGTAGGAGCTCATAAGCGCCATGGGTCCATGATAATTATTATTATTAATTAAAGTATTCCAGACACACATTAATTTTCTTTGCTTGCTACTATTATTGTTTGACTTGCCTTGAAATGGGAACTATGAGCACTTTGAAAAATCTGTTGAAAGACTCTCTTGTTTCACAACAGATTGAGTGGTTACTTCTCCATCCTCTGCCAAAATGCACTTTAGTAACATATCACAGCTATACTCCATGACTCACCACAGATATCCTCTGCCTCTTAAGGCAACAGAAAACTAGGAAAATATTTTCTCTACACTTCCCATCAATGAAAGCACAGAAATCTCACTGAAGGTTTAAAGAGATCTAAAGAACTGGCCATGTACTGGATCTTGAATTTTTCAAAAGTGATGTTATTTTAAAATTAACAAACTTTATTAGTGTCTCCAAAGAGAAAATTACTGTAATTGTGCTCCCCAAATACAGAACAAATTAAAAAATACTAAACAGAAGTCAGATAAAATAAAATACAAACTTCTCTACTGAGCTCAATGCAAGATTTCTGCACTGAATTCAAATTTCAACTATTTTATAGAAGCATTTTTACAGTTTCTTACTCTGCCTGTATCTGGTGAAAAAAAATTCTAAATACAACAATAAGGGTGGCTTTACCTGGTGTGACTGGGTTTTCCATGACAATTAACAGCTTCAGAAAATCAATTAAATTGAAAGAAATATCTAGATAATTTGATGATTACCTAAGCATCAAAAAAAGTGACAACTGGTCTGATCTTGTAGATGCCTGAGAAGACTGGCTTGAAAGTTATACTGCCTATTTAACTTATTTCTTTTACAGTTAATTAGTACTATGCACACACAAGCAGTTATCCTGGAAGCATAAAAAAGATCTTAGACCATCACTGACAGCTGATCTTCAGCCTCCTTGGGAGATGAAGGAGGGCAAAAGACCTGGAATCAGCAGAGTCTCTCAGGAACATTCCTCCCTAAAGGAAACTAAAAATATGCTGATGAATGGGGAAAAAATTATTCTGTATTAAAGACCTCACAAAAAGACAATTACTTTTTCAGCCAATTGCTGCTACCATAGAGTCAAAAGAAGCTGCTGGATGAAAGACAGTGTTATGAAATTACTCATATTTTTCCTCTCAAACCAAATGCAGAAGGTAATTGTCTGCTGCATTGCCAAAGACTTTATTCATACATTCTTTAAAACTTTAATCCTCCTCCTGGAATTCTTCAATATACACAAAAAGACCTTTAAAGTGAAAAATCAGTATCACATGATGAATTAGGACAACCACAGGAGACGTAAACAGCACCTTCTTCCAAGTAACTCTACAAAAACTATATCTGGGTGAAGCAAAACCTCCTAATCCACACTCAAGACAACAGAAAAACAGAAGAAAAGTTGCATTCACTAATGCCTCACTTCTCCAACAAGACAATAATTGTCAGAAACCCTGAAAAATAATGAAGTTTTTTTTCCTGATGACTTGGAAGGCAAAGAAAAAGTATATGAATGTTATTTTGAGTTCATTTTGTTGCCAGAACTTGGATATTGTAACACCAGGAGGTCACACAGACAACTTGATAGAACAGTACTGACAGGCTTGTTAATTGCTGACAAAGTTACAGCACTAATAACTTTTCAATTATAACAATATTGTCATAGTTTGAGAGGCCAGTCTCCATTCTCCATGTGCATACTGTAAAGAGTACTAATGAAATGTTGTGATAGAGATCAGGCAGTTGCTTCTGCTCCCATCAAGGACAGAAATCTCCACTGACTTCAATGTAGACAGAATCAGGCCCTTCATGTGTGCATTAAAGCAGACACTTCTGTCTCAAATCTTTTCTGAATTCATGCTTTTGATGCCACAAAGGAGATAAGACAATCTGATAAAAGTAATAGATGACAACATATTATTATCTATACGATCTCCATTATAAGATAAAAAAAAACTCTGTAGTGTCTGTATGTATTACCATAAGCTACAGTGAAAGTTGACCTGGTTTCTAGAGGACAGGTTTTTATGTACAATGCTGCAGCGATTTTTGATGACATACTTTTCTACAACATTTCTCATGCCACTGAAGATTAGATATGTCTGCAAAATACAATATAAATACAGCACCAGCACTGTATCTTATCCCATGGCCACTCGCTATGAAGTAAATGTTTCAGTATTGTTTTCTATATAAATATGAATCAGTAAGACTTTTCCTCATAATTTTTTTAAAAGACAATTATTATTTCCATTTTCACTAATTACAAAACTACTACTTTTTAATCGCGTGTTTTCTTTCCTCCCTCTCAAGAGGCTCCAACACTGAAAGCCTCTACAATATAGTTTAAAAGCACTGGCATTTTAGGTTAGGTTTCTTTAGCTTTGGAAGCCAATTCTCATAGCACCAAGGGTGAAAAAAGCAAAAAATCCAGAGAAGGAAGCACAACTTCCCCAGCAGGAAGTACCAGGAGTACCCCTGTTCAGCAGGTCACAAATCCATAGGGAGCAACAGAAGGGTGGGTCTTGCACGCCCAGCAGCCCTTCATGGAGAAGAGATGTAGGCACTTCTCATTCAGAGAGCGCCCCAGGAAACACATGGGGTAAGCCTAGTACAATCAGGTGACACTTTTTAAGGCTCAGAACACACTCTACTGAATTACAATCGAATACATCAGGAACTACACTGAAGTAGTACTGTAAGACCTCAGCTAGGCATGTGTGATGTGCTCTGGAGAGACTAAACTCCATAGGAAAGCATTTACAAGAGGTGAGAAAGAAAGGAATGTTATTGACTCTACAAACAAGGAATCGAGTCAGAAAGGACTTTGGCAGAAAGCCGCTGGGTGATTACCCTCTGTGAAGGAATCCCAGACCAACTGGATCCCAAAATAACACTTCTTGCCAAACACCTCCTAGTCTCCAGCCTGCTTCAATTACTGGAACACACACCATAATACTCAACAGTGCTGGTGTTAGCAAAGTTATTTTTCCTGAAACTGAGACCATCATGATTTCAACACAAAACTTAAGGGAAAGACAGTTAGTGGAAAAAGGTAAAAGAAAAAAAAAATGCAAAGATGCCTTTGATTCCTCCTTTTTTTTCATGAGGTGGATTCTCAGCTAATACATAGCTTCATTTTGCCATTCACACCTATTAAGCTCTGATAGTCTGTCAATCGGTGTGTTTAACAGCAGGGATAAGAATAAACCTGTAGACCCAGCTGTAGTACTTTCCAGACCCACACAAGCACATAACATGGTGAAAAGTCAGAGAGCTATCCACATTTCTACCCTTTGCCCAACCCCATACCACTACCTCATCCACCCGTGAGATGAAGATTTGCTCCAGTCACTAAGTTAGTTGTCAGGCTTAATGACAGAGTCTTTGTATAAAACCTCAGTTAAATCTAAAAGTGCACACACGAATTCTGACCTCTGCTGAGAAAAGAGAATGCGTATTTGTGCCCTTTTTAGCTTTTACTGGTTTCCCACCAAATCTCTTAATACTTTTTCTGACTTACTCCAAAATTTCAACTTTTGAATAACTATATTTGCAGCTCTGTTAATTTTGCTGCTCTGGGAACACAGCAAAATCTGGCTGCCACAACTGTGGTTCTTTTGTGTTCAAAACGGCATCACTTATGTATTTAAAAATACATATGATATTTATAAAGCCTACTCAAAACATTACCAAATTGTCCCATTTTCATGTTTTCATGACAATTTATATGTTTTCCATATGGGCAAGTGCTGACAATATGATACAAGCTTAATGGAACAAATTGTGGTTTCTCTTTATTGTCTTGGCATCACAAATCTACACTTGCATAAAAATAACTCTCTCTCCACTATTTTCCAGGGATGATTTTTCATTAACGCAATATTAAATGCTACGCTTTCTCACATTTTACTTAAAAATGTGCCAGAAATGTTCACTGCTCACCTCACCACTGTGTCTGGGAGCATTACAAATCTATTGAAAAAAGCAGCTGGTATCTAGAGAGTGCAGAATTATTCAGATGAGTTTTCTATAACCTACCGTGAGCTCCACAAAAGACTGAGGGTTGGGAGGGGAGGGGAAAGATGCCTCACTCTTCTTTCTATCCACAGGCAGACAGAATTCATCCCTTCTGCTTCTATTTTCTCCCTCCAACTTTCCAGAAGCAGGAAGAGTAAATGCCTGCAAGCATTAGGAGAAGACTGTGCTAAAAGACTAAGGCTGAAAAAGCTGACAGTAAATTATTTCCTTAAAAGTTCTCAAAGACTCCAATGCGGCACTGAAAAGAGCTATTATTCTTATACTGCAACAGCATATGTACTTCAGCCATCTCCATCCAGTCTCTGCTGCCTCCCTCTCCCTACCTCACTGCAGAGCTATCCTTTCCTTCTACTTTTCTCCTCCTCCAATTACTGCAGTCCTAATGTAGAGAAAGCTTTCCCTGACCTGAAGCTCCTCGGTAGGCAGTCAGATGAGCTAGCTTTCACTTCATTTAATCTAGCTCCTACACACGCTTCACAACATGACAGACATGTCAAATGAGCCATCCGCCAGGCCACTGACAGCAGTTTCTGGGGCATAAGAGAGGCAGCTGATGGAGAGGAGATTGTTGGAGGGAGTCAGGAAGACAGGAAGCCATAGGTAATATCACAAGTGCCCTGCTGAAAACTGACAGCTTAATGGGTATGATACTGCCAGTTATTTTACTTACCTCAAGTCTTGGTCTTGAATAATATACTTACTACTGAGAAGTTAAAGTGGAAAATAGATTTTGCCAGAGTTAATAACAAAGGCTAATGCAACAGAAGTTGTGGGTAATAGGCACCACCTCAGTCACAATCCAAAATATTTTACTTCCTAAGTGCTGAACACTGATGAAAGTTGCTGTGCTAACAGAACAAAACCAAGTTAATTCATCCACAGAAAAAGCAGCTAGTATCATAGACAAACCTTCTCTTGGACAGCCTCTCTCTAGGATAGGCACCGGGCAATCTGTTTAAGCAGCAGCCTTAAAAGATAGCTGACTCAGACATTCTCTGAACAAGCTTCCTATTAACTAACTAGAGATATTCAGCCACCGACTGGTACTTCATCCTACAAGGTGAAGAAAGCATCACTTCCACCAACTGTTCTCTTTTGAGGTGACTCACCTCAGTGACACTATTGTCCCTAGATGTGCGTACACTTCCATCTGCAACCTCCACGTCTAATGGGAAAAAATCTGCAGCGAGCGCTAGAAAAGCGCATGGGTTGTTACCTCCTTTTTTAGCAAGACTTATTTTTTATCAGTTATGTGGAAAATGCACTTCAAGACACAGCAA
This sequence comes from Microhierax caerulescens, assembly GCA_035590215.1. Classification (NCBI taxonomy): domain Eukaryota; kingdom Metazoa; phylum Chordata; class Aves; order Falconiformes; family Falconidae; genus Microhierax; species Microhierax caerulescens. Next base: position 18,018,451 of record JAVJGJ010000030.1, on the reverse strand, counting down.
ACTGACATTTCCATGATTGTAAATAGGAGTGCAGCTTTAGCAGATGTTTTCATCGTTGGCATTTGGCAACTTACTCTATTCTATCTGTCCTGACTCAAGTTTTCTTCACCCATTATCTTCATTTTCCTCATTTCATTACATCTCATTTAAAAGAGTTTGTGGCTGAGGTTTAAGAAAGTTTGAGTAATAATTACTTTCACCTTCTTCTTTAGCAGGTTTTTAAAGCATAGATCTCTCAATGGCATTCATAAGATGAGCATTAACAGCAAACAAAATGATCTTCAGAGAAAATGAATCTAATAATGACTTCTCTTGCTTTACTCCTGGATTGTTTTCATATTAAATACAGTATAGTTTAATTGGGACAAATTTTCTGCTTGCTTATGATCTCATCCTTTGCAAAACTACCACACTAGAGGTGTTGAATAAGCTATAAATCAATCTGATGTCCATGCATGGTGTTGAATCTCTCTCACCAATTAAGCAGAGTTTTGGAAAAGCTCTTGATCCAAAAGTTCACATGATGAAAATTTTGGCACAGACCTGAATATTCTCTATTAAGATGCACTACACAGAGTAGTAAGCTATATTCTGCAGTGGTTCATTTATCACCTAAGCAGAGTCTTGATTAAACACCTGTCTGTTCCCCTTATGTGTCAATTGCTTGTATTTCAAGCAACTGATTGCTCAGTAACAGGGAGAAAGTTTGCAGACAGGAAACTGCTGAGTCTGTTCTGTGAAATATAACAGAATTACTGAAATAGGTAAACTTCCTGGAAGCTGTACAATGGAATCCACTGTAATCACCACCTATAGCCTTAAGTCTTAAAACTTAAAATTGCTCATTTGTTCTAACAGCAAGTTGTCATTAGGCTATGGGTGAGTCTCACTTTCTCATGTAGCATCAAAATCTACACAGTTTGATCTTGAGCTTTCATTTTAGTTCTTCATGATCAAAATAATTTAACAGTCACCAGAATCATCAATCACATAATAATTTTAAAAACTGCGTTGCAATAAGATGAAATGGTACAGAATATTGACCACTGTGCAAACATTGTCCTAAAGGATTTTAGTGCCTTAATGGACAAACAAGATTTTTTCTTTATAAGGAAATTAAGAAGCTCACAGGGAACATGAGAATAGGTATTTTTGCTATTCCTCCAGGCTGAATTAATAGTACTAACACTTCCTAAACCTGTGAATTACAGTGAATGCAATTCCTTGCTTTCCACAAACCATTTGAAAATAAGGTTTTCCACAATATTAATCATATATTTAATCAATTTCAGGTGCATCATAAGCTTCAAATGTTCTTTCTTTTCTTGCATTTCACCCTTAAAACCTGCTTTGCAGTTAAAACAACCATGCCAAAAAGTACTGGTATATACAGTCACCAATTTTATGTGCCATTTGCTAAACATTTTATAAAATAGAACCACAGCATATGTTTTAAAAAACCCAGACAATATACAGATTTTAAGGAATGATAACAGATTGTGGTCACATCACTTTAATTCTTACCAGAAAATAAACAGTTTTCTCCACTGGACAGAAGGGCTTGGCCAGCCTTGGTAATGGAAAATAAGCCAGAAGATAATGTCAGTTTTTAAAAAACATTCCATGCAGAACAACTCTAAGATTCAAAGAGGGCACCATGTTTACTACATGATTTGGAATTTAAACTGTTCCCTTCTGACTATTTTCTTTCAACAGATGTATTTGAAGTGTACAAACACTGCAAGTCTAGGCTCCTTTTTACATAAATTTGGGTTTTCTACCTTAATTATTGTTTATATTGTACATCATTTAGGTGTGATTATGTTTTATTTAAGTATTCCTAAATTAATTCACATTAATCTAGTTACCTAAATTACAGCTGAAAAATTATTTTAATGTGACATCCTGTTAATTTGTTGCTTTGGTACTTCAGCTTTGCATTCCTGGGGCAATACAACTGTCTCTCACCTGATGCAAGAGTTTCAAAGCTTAAAAATAGTATAAAGACTTGAGATCATAGGAATTGCCATACATGATCAGAGTCACAGGCCATTTAGTCAAACATCCTATTGCCTGCAGGGAAGATGCTCCAGGGGAAGGTGGAAGAAACCCAGCAGTAGGCAATAACAAAATATAACTTGCAATGCAGTTATTTGACACAAACAATGAAAACAGTGATTTTAAGGACAGCTACCGTAACAACACAAATGAAAAAACAACAGTAAGTAACCATTTTAAAGAACACCAGGATGTTTCTTTTATGTAAGTTTTCATTCCAGTGATTCTTGATACACCTCTGATATTCCAGCATGGGCTACAACTACAATTACTTTTCAGGACACAGCTATGGGCAAGAGAAATATGTGCATTTATTCTATACAGTGCTGTTTTAAAAGTGCTGTCCAAGCGGCCCACAAATTTTTATTCAGGGGAAATATCTGCTTTTCTTATGCTATCTTAAATCAGTAGTAAATCTAATTGTACTGCCTTTGGTTTAGAAGGGCACAATGGAAAGCAGAATTCAGCCATTATGCACCTTAGGACATACCTACGCAGTATGTGAACCATACAGAGGCTAACGATCAACAGCTGAATTACAGCAATTCAAGGGCCTGTGTACACAGAAAGCCCTGACAAAATCACAGCTTCCCTTAAAAACACAAAAACCAAAATCACACACTTCCCTTACCCTAAGTGGAGTATTCCACTAGGGTTGAAGGCTCTGATTTTTTTTCCCCCTCTCTCAAGAAGACTTCAATCCACACAAAAACACCTTGGTTCCCCTTCACCAAAAGCTTTCATAATAGCCCTCTTCCACATCTTCCATGAAAAGACTCCACATAAATGAAGCTACTTACTGAAGAAGGTTTGAAATGAGCTTCCACAAAAAGCACAGCTCTTTTGCAATAAAATCTGCATCGAGTTTTACAGAAAAGGGGAAGATCTCCTTGAAGCATGGCAGCTTCAAGCAGTGATAAGACAGTAACTCCATAATGGAACTTTGCTTTTTAATATTTTTTTCTTTACATAGTAACAAGAAATTCAACTCTGAGATTTTTCAGAAAACTATGTTAGGAATGTCACATAACTCAGCCCAGAAGCTCAAAATCTTTTTAGCTCTACACCTTTTGTGTATACTTTACAATACAGTCTAATTACATAATCACTTATTTGTCAATATCATATTTTTCTCCCACAAAGTCAGAGACAGATGTAATATCATACAATATTTTTCATTGCCATAATGGCCCAGTATGTCTTCACTGACAGACTTTTATGTGATTAAATTCTCATCTCTCTTCAGTAAATATTTTATTATTTTAGTCAGTAGTCATATACTATAGACTTTTTTTTTAACCAGCAGCAATGCTGCCTTAAGTTCAATTTTGAGATGAGATTTTATTCTGAAGCTAACTGAGCTGCATGCACAGGTATCCTACAAACCCCACAGTGTTCTTAAGCTTGTCAATGTATCTGACAAGTAGCCAAACTATGCACCAACAGTGGCCAACCCACAATCAACAAACAACAGTGGGGTTTAGCTGAGAAAAATATATATTTCTAGAATGTTTTCTCAGTTCTTGGAAAACAAAAAATACATGAAGAATGGAGCCTTGTTCTGTCCTAAAACGTTAATTAAATATAACTACCCAGATCATTAGCCAGGCTTGAAATACGGACGATCACACGTACAGTGTAGAATAAACCTGTGAAGTAAACCAGCTGTGACTTACAGAATTACTCACTAGATAGTGCTCAGGTGTTTGTGGATCAGCAAATCCATGCTTTGCCTCTGACCAGGAGAACGCAACACAGACCAGTGGTTACAGACTGCAGTAATCATGAATGCAGATTTGGCTCATACACATTGAAAAGCTGAGACAGATAATTGATTTGCCAGAGCTCTCTGGCATATACAAAGTGTTCAACAGCATAAAATGCAACATTATCTGAAGTGATATGATAATTGTACTTCAGAAATAGTAGCTGACAAGGTAGTCAAGAGTTGCCTTTTAAAGGGATTTTATAAGCATGACATTTCTTACCTTTTGAATACTTAACCTTACTCTTGCTACATGCTTTTACCATCAGGACTGTTGAAGGAGTGTGCAGAAAAAGATGGAGTAGGAAAGAGCAGCAATGAAAACAATACTCTCTAGTAAGAAACTAATTAAAGAAAGCTGTACAATATCGATTGTAATAAACGTATTATTTTGCCATCTCCAGAAAATAAACTCAGAATATACAATAATAAATATAATATTCTCATAAGTGGAACGTTATTTATCGTGTAGGTGGGCAAAGACCAATAAACCAGAACTCTTCCATATTGGTAAAGGATAATTTAAGGAAAGTGATCTTCTCCCCCCTACATCGTTCTTGTAGGAGCAAATAACAACTGATTTCCCCTTCCAGTATCTTGTCTCACCCTTCTTTGAGAAGTAGGGTGTTTGAGCTGCCAGCCAGGCTAGATAATTTACTAGTTACAATACCCATTAGCACAGCCAAATTTGACTCAAATTTCTCTTGTAAAAACATTCCATTTCCTGTTTTAAAAGGCATATTAATACATGTACAGTATTTCTGTGGCTCAGACTCAGTGCATACTCACTAGGCTGAAATTGTTCCTATGGCTCCTTTCCTCACCAGGAAAGTTACTGCTTTGGCTGAATTTTGCTTATGAAGTCAGCCCATTTCTGCCTGATAGAGATTAAAAAAAAGCCAAATCTCCTGGGAAAATCCACTCCTAACTTAGAGGCAAAAGAAAGGACATGTTCACTGAGATCAGGTTCAGATCTGAAATGGGGAAAGTCACTTTAAGATAAATAATAAAAAGAAGCTGTTTTGACATACGGTCTTCTTTTGTACATAAGACAAGTAACTTTGAGAAACTGTTTCACTGTACCACATATAGGGCCCTGTAGGGCTTTTTCAGATGAAAGGAAAAGATAGTAGTGTGATCTGCACAGGTGTCAACAAGAGTCTAATCAGACAACATTGGGACTGCAGAAGGTAGGCACCTAACTACAGAACCATTACTACAAATGATGACAAATAGATGGAAAGAGCTTGGTTTAATGGTCAGACCTTAAAGTGAACTTGTAAGATCTATACGCAATAAAAAGCCTTTAATGCTCGTGCAGTGAAGAAGTTGATAAGAGAATCAGTGATATACAAGGGAATATGGAATACTACAGTGCTATTATAGTATTGGTATTTCTAACAGGAACACTATCTTAATGACTTCTTTGTAGATGTTTTATAATGTAATCAATCTTTGGAACACGTGTGTGTGTGACATCTGTAGTGTCATCCCTAAAAACAGGTTTAATCAGACACGTAGGCTGTAAAGACTGATGGAGCTTTGACATCTCTCACCTTTACAAGGCTTTCTGTGACCATGAGCACCTCAGTATTTTTATAAATCTGATCTGTCTACTGGAACACATGGACCGATTCCTACATGGAAGAACACAGCTATGTATGAACCGCAACTGCAGTTTCTTGTAAAAAACATCCACTTCATCTCTTTCTAAATAACTGCAGTTCTGAAATACACAATACATGGGTACTTTAGATTAACAAACCCTTCTTTATCACTTCTAGAAAAACTCCATTTCCAAACAGAGAGGAATATTTACAGAAAAAAATCGTTCAGAAAATAGAAACCAAATCTTTGGAGCCCCACATACTTCGGAACATGGGTATCCTTAAAGCAATAAAACTTAATCTCCTGGATCTGTAAAAACAAGCATATTGCCTTAATAAATATTTTCAATTGTGTGCCATGCAAAGAGTCTGTTGGCAGGCTCTTGATCCTTTACACCAAGAAAACATAACAGGCAACTCTAGGGAAACAGAAACATACCAGTGCTGGACACACAGTGGGAAGTGCTCACAAGTCCAATGCAGATTGTAAAAGGTGTCTAAAGGAAATTGTTCAATTTATTACCTCTTATTTAAAAAAACAGTATAAATCTTTACTCAGTGCCTGGGAACCAGAAAGCATATGTGTAGGTAAGGCAGAAGGCTCGATGTTCCTCAGCTGGCACTTACCCACCCTCTTCACTGAAATACAAAAGCACAAATTTGGCACCCCCCAAAGTTGTAATTAATCTTAGCATAAATTCCTTCAGTACCTGAGACATCACTAGATAAAACACTTGCATAATACTTCTAAAACGCTAGTACTATAGATGGATTTTCTGTTAATACTAAACATGAATACAACTAAAGAGATTGGCTTGAACTATGCCTCGTCTAACACTATTCTTACAGATTCAACCATAAATAGCAATATAGGTATTTTTCCCCCCCAAGGGAGTAGAGGGGTGAAGGATCAAAATTTCAAAAAAATTATCAATGGCATGAGAAGACCAACTCAAGACATCATAAAGATGCTTAACCGCCTTTGAAAACCAAGAGTGGGCCCCCAAACCCTCCCCACTCTCAAAAAAATACCTTGTGTTCTGAAATGGCAAAGTAACAAGTTGGTGGCAGTCATACCATGAGAATAACATGAAGGGAAATAATAAAGGTATTTAAGGTGACAAAGTGCAGTAGATCTGTAACACAGAACGAAAAGGGCACAATCCCATTGCTATTCATAGGCATTGACTAGTTTTGCCTATATCTTTTAATGGGGACAGGCACAAGGGATCTTGAGCTGTTCTAATGAGGGAAGGTTGCACTACCCACCACTGACCCAGAATGTAAGAGGTGTCTTTGGGCATTCAAAGGTGCACAAAAAAGCTTGCTACTGCTACTTCATGCACAGCTTCTTGCAATGAAGTTAAAATGTGGCATTTTATACAAGCCATGTTACAAGGTAATTTCTCCTAAAAAATAAACTCATAAAAATGCTGTTAAAAAAATGCCTGATCTATGTTTTCAGCCCACATAGATATTAAACCTAGTTTCCTAGACCCTGAAAAGCTAATTATGCATTCAATTAGAGTTTCTTAATAAAGATTAAAACTCTGAAGTCTATTACAGGCCCATATTTAATTCAACTGCCATTTTATCCATGCCATGAAAGTGTGAGTGGTAACAATGAATATAAATTATAATACATGCCACAGAGTGAATGCTATTTGTCCAAGTACGTTACTATAAAGAATTAAATTTTGCTATCGGTTCCATAATCTAGTTAAAATTGGTATTCTTTATTTGGTCTTTCAATGTAGTCCAATTTCCTACTTTGAAAAACAAATTCTAGGGAATAAAGAAAAGAGATTAATTTATCATTAAGACTCTGCTTAATTGAAGTCAATTCCGAACAAACTTGAATTCAATTTCTACTCATTAAATTGAATGTGCTCTGCGTTTCTCTCTGCATTGCTTTGAGCAAGCAGCTGAGAACAAGGGACTAACATCAAAATTATTAAATTGAGGAGATTTTATTTGGTCTTCACATGCCAGAGCCGCTTTGATGAGGAGCTGTTTTGGCACTGAAAGGAAACGAGAGCAGCTGGAGGAAAAATCAAATGAAACTAAGCCTCGGAAAATTGAAGAAAACGCAAGCTTAATAATATTTAATAATTAAATTTCCACAAACAATAGCGGCAAATGAAGTAATCTGCAAAGTCTGTGAACTCATTTGCATAATTGATGCCGGTCCCCTGTAAATGAATAATGAAGATAATAAAAGATGTTGCTAAAAATGGGCACAATAACAGCAAATTTCATCAAGCCGCGCGCTCTGATTAATCTGCTCTTGCAAATCAGCAGCGAGAGGGGGACGCGTGATTACCCGCGCGGCGGCCGGCAGCAGGCAGCAGCCTGCCCTTTCCCGCCGCCCGGCCCCGACCCCGACCCCGGCGGCGGGGGCCCCGCAGCGCCA
>JAVJGJ010000030.1:17947238-18004547 GCA_035590215.1 Microhierax caerulescens | reverse complement strand
CCCCCCCGCGTGTCTTTATCCAAAAATAGTCCTGTCACTACAAAACATTAGATTCTGGAACAGTTTTCTCTAGCTTGTTTAGCATTATCAAACCATTAATTCTAGGCGGTACTTTCAATGACACTCCCCCCTCAGAGGGACAATATTAGACATTCACTTGTATGATCTTTACCTTGTATGAAGAGAATGAATAAAAAATGAAGTTCTTCACTGTGAACTATTCCAGACTACCTATTTTCATTTAAAAAACTGTTTATTTTGCTTTGACAGTTTGAAGGTTAAATTAACTCTTGAGTCTTCTGTTCTTCCACTGTGAAGCTAGTGGAATACTGGAAGCATACTACTTCCTCTTAACGTAGTAAAGGAAATTATAACATACAGCCCCAATATTAATACTTTTAACACTATTTCTAAGTCATAAACTCATCAAAAACTTTCTGACTAGTGATACTTTGTTCTGTCAAGAGTGTACAAGATCTCAATTACTGATACAGAGCTACTGGAAATAAAAAAGAACTAAGATGCTCTTTCAAAATAAAGATTTTCAGTGATGCATCTTGAATGCCATGCCATGTTTCTTATGCGTTCCACAACGCATGGATACATTCCTCCAGGAGAGATATACTGTTCCTGAGCCAGAAACAGAAAGGATTAAAGGTCTTGTACATATTTAAGAATTTGATCCCAATAGTTGATTTACTGTCATTGCCTAAACAGAAGAGAAGGTTTTTACCACCCTGACTATGAAAAAAGCATAAAAGCATACTGGTCACACATATCCCTTTGCCATTCTTAGTAAGAAACCATAAGCAGAATTTGGGACATCCTCTGCACCACAGATTTTGCAGTTGTCTCCTTCACACCATTAATGAACGCTAACTGAATTCACATGGAAGGAGAGTTTTCTAAACAGAGGATTTTTTGAAAAAGCTGAAGTTACCAGGCTTTTAGCTGAGGTTACAAAAATCTATGTGGGGAATTGCACATCACTGCAGCCGCATCACAAAATACATACACTGCGCTAGGCTGCTACACTGAGCAAGCCATACTGGCTTTTTTCTAGAATAAACCTGTAAAGCAGACCAGTACTGGAGATATTTGCTACTAGCTCATACACAAATGAGTTCAGAGCCTTTTGAGTTATTTGTTCAGTGGTCTAGCTGATAAACCACAGCCTATTTATTATACTATTTATGCCTCATTGTTCAAAATTTACTTGCCTATCATGAAAGGCTGCTATATTATAACTAAATGTAAATCTTAAATACACAAAGTCCTATCAACTATGTGTAGAATATTTTTTAAAAGTGTATCTTCAGTTGGATATTCAGACTGACTACTTGCCTTAATTTATGCAAATATAGCCTATAGCTAAAAGCTTTGTATATTTGTTTCCCTATGGTATTAGTATTCAAAAAATAGGACATTCTTTCAAGGGCATTTTATAAACACAGAACTATAATTTATATAGCAAATTAAACCTCATACAAAATGTGTGCACTGAGGTACAGATTAACATATTTAATTTCAGTATTACCTGCAAACCTATTTTTTTCTATGCACTGCTCTAATTAGCCATATAAAATCAAGTCAGTATATTGTAAGCAATTATTTTAGTAGGAGTAGAAAGAGTCTGAATTAAATATATGGTAAGAGATAATATCTTATGGAAATTAATATAGTCATTTGTGTCAAGAAAAATGCGTTCTAGCTAAATTTTATAAGATAGTTTGGAGTTCAAAAATATGACTCAAGTAGAAGTTGTAGGTTTATAGTTACTAAGCTGTTAGACTGTGGAACTGCTTTTAAGTTCCTTATTAATGTGTCAGTGCTCATTCTTTGATATCTACAGATTGTCAGTAACTACTAATGTCATTTCATATTGTGAAATTTCTCCTATTATGAATATTCACTCCCCCTACAGACAAATGTGTAAACTGTTAGTAACCGTATGTTAAAAGAAGTTTTTATTCCATCATTTAAATGTATATATCATACTTGCCTCTTCATATTTTTACTTTGTAACTATTCACTTGAGAGAATTAAATGATGATGAAAATCAAAATGCAATTTTTGTTTCATTGAAATCTAAAAGTAATCCTATAAACAGTAATTTTTTTTCTTTCCCATTTTACTCTCAAAAAGTCTAAAAGCTAAATATAAAAATTATGTTCAAGAAATGAGAAAACAAAAAATGATCCATATGGTAATGAACTTCAGCTGTTGTCTTCTAATGCAGTTCCCAATTGTGATGGGATTCAGACAACAGAAACAATTTTTGAGCAGTTAGAGTATTTAGCTGATCAAGTTGCTGTAATTCAGAATTTTAAACTCAATTTCAATTGTAGAGTCAGCAATACGTACCATAGTTATGTTCCCTTTATAAGAAGGATAACAGACCCATACGTTTCTTCCTACTTCTTGCTCATGATCTGAGGATATCCATGAAGACCAGTACTAACCACATGGAAGTCTAATGCCTGCATAACTATCTTGTGGCCTTAAAGCAACTCTTTCCCATTTCTTTGCACAAGAGTTGCTGTCTGACATAGCTGCCTTATACCTCCCTGCAATCTGCCCTGGGAGAATGATAATAAGGAATTTTATTGCTTGCAAAGGCCCACGAAAAAAAGCATGCAGATAATAAATCCTTTTAGAAGAGAGGTACAAAAAACTGAATTACGTTTTTGCCTCCCTGCCTGCAGCATCACACAAGAGTAGCTAATGTGCAAGAAACTTCCTGTATCTAGAACTATGTTTTTCCGTCTCATGAAAATTCAAAGCTTTCAAATGCTTAACTGTTTCATATCTGGATAAACCAGTGACCACTACAAAAATACAGTGCACACAAGCATGGTATGGTTCTTCCTCTAGCGCTCTCCCATATCTCAGCTGAGCATCCTGCCCACTTGGAAGTCTGAGGTAAGCTGTCCTCAAACTTACTACTGAAGCCTTCTCATCTTGAATAAACAGAAAATTTTCATAGGAAAAACTTCTACCTGGACAGAACACCAGCTACTGGCCAGCCTTAAACAGCTGGTTTATATATATATATACACATATATAGAGACACACAAGTAGGGGAATTACATATATGTATGTATACACACACACACACATATTCCTATGAAACAGCTAGACTTGGTCAGATAGTCATCTCTAGTAAAACTCATTCTATTTTACAAATCCAAATAGTATCCCCAGCTATAGGAGGAATAATTTCCAATCCTCTATATTTAAGTGTACAAGTAAAAGAAGTGTGAATAAAATATTTTTAAAATTTCCCTTAACATTGTAGGACAAATTGGCAACATGGCCTAAATCCAACCTGTACAAATATGTGGAAGCACTTCAGATGTGACAGCTAAATCTTGCACTCGACAAAAAGTGCAGTAGGAGTGACAGAAAAAGTGGCAGACAAATTAAAGAGCTACCTCTGTTTTAGCAATTTTTTGTGACAGCATTTTAAAAGTTTGCTGGGCAATTGCTCTAAAATGACAATGTGCTGCTGAGCTGGTAGTGCAGAGTACATAAAAGAACTTGTCAATAGCTATTTCAATAGGGACTTTCAAACTCACAGGAACTTTAGATACATCATTACATCATTAAAATATTGAATTCTTTCAGCTTTCACAGATGTAAATTTTTTGCTGCACAAATTTTGCTAATTATCTCTGACATTTATGCTTATGGCGTAAATCTTACATACCTCAGAGATGGTGCTTTTGTACATCCTAGTTACTAGTCTGTGGGTTGAGTCAACACGCCTGTAGTATCAGAAGCAAAAGACTAATATAGAGAACTTTAGACTCAGTAATGCAGTTTTGCATTGAATATTTCTTCCTCAGTTTCTCCAACTAAGTCCACCTTTTGGGGTACTGTAAAGGAATTATTTCCATGTAGCAATTCAAATGCATTTTCATCGTATTATAAATGATGTCAGTTGTTGTGATTTTATTTCAAAAGAAAATGGTTTGCTTACAAAGCTACTACAAATATGGTCATGTAACAGGAAATATTCGAAGAATATTACTAAAGAAATATTTTGCATCTGCTCTATATTACTTACCTTGTGTGCTTTTTTGTACATATTTGCTCAAAATTAATAATGTACCATTTTGGAACATAGCCTTGCTTGTGCAGTTTGAAGATTCTCTGCATGTTTCAGTAAAAATTTATAGGTTTCCTTTTTATCACACACATCAGAGGTTTTCCAATCACTTTAACAAGTACTGTCTTAATCTTCCCAGCCAAAGTGACTAGTGACATTTTTCAACACATTACTCTGTCTGATGAGGTATTAGAATAAGAATGATCCAAATTTAGTTTACATCAGAATTATTCAAGTGATTCTAATGGCTTTGGTAAAAAATTTTAGTCCTGAATAAACTCTGCTGACAGAGGGTCAAGACACAGATAAATACATTTTTCACTTCCACATCACCAGTTTGAACCTATTCTACTTTGGTACTGTCCAGAATTTATCACTGCCGGAAGCTGGCCTGTGTGAAGTTTCTAATAGGAAACAAGTACTAAAACAGATGGAAGAGTATCTGAGATATACAAGTCTACAGTATTTTGTTATATACTGAAAAGACAGTTTATGAGCCATCCAAGAGTTTGTTCTATCCCACCAAATGCACTTAATGTTACCATGTAAATGTTGGGGGGGGGGGGGGCGGAATACTATTCAAGAGGACATCCTACCAACCACAAGTATTTCACATGGTGCCGAGTCATTCATATGGATTTGTACTTGGGATCACCTCATGATGCCTGTTTGCATGCTTGACTGCATTTTGTGCCTACAGAACAGAGCCAACGGGACAGCCTAGTGCCAGTCACATGAATTTTCAGAATTTCTTAAATACTGACAGTTTTGAAAAGCAACATACTGCGGTAGTATTGGTGGAGCTAAAGCCAGTTTGCCATTTTCTGAAAGTAAAGTTTTTTAAAGCAACATAATACATACCACACCTCATAATTAAAGATAGGCTATAGCTGGAGTGAGCATGTGGCCCACACTAGTACATGCTGACACCCAGACTCAAAGCAGTTTCTCCATTCAGACAGGAAATATGTGGGGATGATATTACCACTGAAATCATACCCAGTCCAGTAGTTAAAGTCCACATGGCAGCTCCAATGCACTGGCTCCAATGTGTCTCAAAGTCCTGTATCCATCTACCCCAGTCTCTGCCCCTCTACCTGTCTACAGACTTTGCACTGCTGAAGAGTAGTTCACAGGCTCTCTTGTGCACAATTCACAAAGTATATCAAATTTTGCAGCTTAAGATTCTCTTTCACTTCAAAAAAACGGTTTTATTCCATCAGAGACTGCAATGTCTAGATTCATGTCAATAAGCATAGCATTACCACAAACTAATACAACCCTCTGAAGCCCAGGGTCTTTGTTAGATCCTGCAAATCAATATGCAGGAACTGTGGTATTATGTTAAAATGGTAATCTTAATCTTTATTTAAAACTGACTTCATTTGGGTTTGAGCTACATAATGTCATTAGGTTTTCACCAGTAGTTCTATGCATGATTCAAACACCATTCTAAGCATCTGAATGGCCAACAGCTTTACCCTATTCAAGTACTCAAAGTCATCCTCACTGATTTTGTAAGAAAATGACCAAAACTTACAACACAACAAAGAAATACAGTGCTTTTTAAAATGATACAATGGTTATAAAACAATTCCTAAAGTGGTGCATAAAAAGTGTACTTTAAAGATGTGTACCATCTTTTCAATCAAACTTATAGTCAGCAAAATAATACAAAAGCAACAGTACCGAATTTAGATGATATTGGCATTAAGCTATATATCAGCTACTATATGTATTATGAAGTAAACGTAAACCTACAACACTAAGGAAATTCAGCAGTAAGAAAATAGTTTTCCTCTGATGAGTACAGAAAAACTTGCAATAGACATTTATCTCACTGAATTAACTTCTCCCTGGTTACAACAGTCCAACTGGACCGTCAAAGAATGTCTTTTGTAACACATGGGCTCAATCTGCATTCAGGCAAAACTGCCATCAAAATAAACAGGAATCTCTCCTACAGCTCTGATTCTGAAACTGTTTGCACATGTGCCTAACTTCAGGTTTAAGTAACCCTACTGAAGTCCACAGGACCACCTGCTTAAAATTAATCCCACACAAATTTGCGGGCTCAGAGCCTAGAGGGAGTACAAAACTGAGCCTTACCTGAACAATGGTTTGGAGTTCCCAAGAGGAACTGCTTACAAAAACTTACATTAAGACTGCAATGCCTAACTCTTCTAGTCTCCTTTGAAAAATCTCGGCTCCTGTGGGCCAGGCAAAAAAAGGGAACAGCTTTCCTCACTGCCTTAACTCCAGGATTCCTGCACTATATGAATAGTTGTGATCCAGATTAAGTTCTACACTTTATCAAATGGCATAAATATATAACATGATAATGCTAGACCTGTATGCATTAGTGCTTTAGTCGATGGGGACATACGTTTGTAATGGTAACACACTGTCACTTAACAGGGAAAAGATCATTTTGTGACAGGCAAATTATTGCTGTATCTCATTAGGAGTGTTATGTTCCTGTGCTGAGTTAAGACATACCAATTGCAAAGTGGTAATCATCATAATATCATCAAGCTGTCACTACATTTGAATATGATATGAGCTCACCATCAGATCAGCCCATTGTCACCTACCAGCTTGGAGTAGGGAAGATACTGCTCTACAGTGACTCATGCACAGAGAAAAAAATTGGAAGTACCTACTATGACAGCCCACTAGGAGATGTGTTTTGTAATTTGTTTCCAGAAGCCTCTGATTTTCAATTGAAAGGTGGAATATTTTGAAGGTTTCTGAGCCTAGAAGGAACAGTGTCTGATTTGTCCAATAATGCAATCTGTCCACAGCATCTTACTATGTGATAGCCAGTATCTGACAATAATATACAAATCTGAAAGCCTACATTTGTAGGTCAGATTTGCCTAAAAAAAAAATTAGACCGTTTTGCTTGACTGATAGTGGAAAAGGCCACTATAGCCTCTGGACTCCTTTTACTGCTAGCCATCTCAGTCAGTATTTGTTTAATGAAAAACTGTACCCTCCTAATGAACAAGTCTTTAGATGCAACAGAATTGTCTCTGACAAACAGAAGTGCCACCAAGGGTTCAAAGTCTCCTACATTGATGAAATTCTCTCACATTAGAAGGTGTAAATACCTAAGACATAGAAATTTAGAAAAATTTCTTCTCAATTATCTTACTGTAATGGGAGTTCTTCAGTTATAGAAGGCTAGAAGGTGTTTCTAAATAGATTCCATGACAGTGCCATGTAACAGAAAGTATCTCCCTTGTAAAATCTTACTCATAGAACTGGAAGTTCGTTTGTGACATTAAAAAAAATGGGGTTTCATCTGTCCCTTCAGTGCCCTTGAAACTCCTACAGACACAATGACACAGAGCTGCACGGTGATCTCCAGGACCTCACAGATCACTATGTAAGGAAGAAACATGTTCTTTTCTCGCTAAGTCTACTGACTCAGACAGTTGAGAAAGTGGGTAATTTTCTCATTACCCTTTCTCCTATGCAACAAAATAACCTAATACATATGGCAGAGTAAGCATGTTTTCCTATGACTGGATCCAAAGACAGGTGAATAATTTCTTTCCTGGAGACCCAAATATAGTCATCTTCATTTCTGCCTAGCCAGTGGCAGATTGGATCCAAAAAGATTGCTTCAGATTTTAATAACTGGACTGATCTAATCAACCTTTGTTTTAGTCTGATGATTTGCATGGCTTGCCTCTGCAAATATTTCTATACATATACTTAAATTTCAATTAGGTAAGTTTTACATTTTTATTTATCTGCAAATTATGTTTTAATTCACCTATCATATATTTAGCAATAGCTAATGATCAAACAGAAAATTTAAGATTTTAAAATTACAAAGAAAATTATCATTTACTAATGTGTTTGGCAGTCGTTCAGCTTCACAGCTAAGTGACAGTATTCCAAGCTTTATGGCTGTGTCCTATTCTTCCTCTTGTGGACAATCTCATCTAATGACTTGATCATTACTCAACATCCTTGTCTTTTATTGGGTTATGCTTTCTACTCCCTCAGGTGCATGTGTGGAGAGTTAATCACAAAATAACATGAAAAAACACATAATCACTAATTTGGTCCTAGATGTTTCTCCACCACTACCAAAACAGTTTCCCATGATGAACCAAAGCAGCCTACTCCCATTATAAAAGTGGAACCAGCATTTCCTTTTCCTTGAATACTTACTCAGAAGTAAAAACAAAACAGGAAGGAAAGAACTGCAGAAACTGGGCTCTATTCTTCTAAAGGGGAAAATATTTTTAAAGTCTTTATAAAACTTCTGTCGAGGGAATCTAGAAACAAGAAGAATGTGTTCCCATTGGGCCTGCACAAAAAAAATCTGTGCAATTATCAATACTTTCCAAACAATTTCTGCTATCCTTTCTCCCACAAAAGCAATGCACATTTATACTTAATAACCAAAGCTTTCTTTAGATGGGCAATTCAAGATCCTGTACTTATAGATACCAGCTGTGTCTCTAGTACAGAATCATCTGTGTTAGTGTCATCTTATTCAGCAAGGAAATGTCTTTGACTGATGCTAGGGAGTGATGATAGTTCCATCTGACCAAAAGTGGTCCAGAAGACCACCTGAGAGTTCAGTTGGTCTTACAAGCAATTCTCTGTCCATGATCTACCGACTGTAACAGTCTTACATGGGATTTTGTTGGATCCACACTGAAGAAAGCAGAAACCTCAGACTTCAGATTAGGAATACTGACACCCTTTCTTCCTGATGGCACAGATAAAACAATACACAAGTAATATCAATACTTCTAGTATCCCGCATTTTAAATGCAACTAAAATTTCCTGTAAAAAGGAGGTCAGTTCTTTCACCCTGATTTACTGCACTGACAAAGGAACCCCTCCTGATTTACATTACAGTATGTGAATGAAAAATTGGTATCATATATGTCAAAAGGTTTCCTTATAAACTTTTTAGAATCAGAGATTACACCACAAATATTTTTAATGAAATCTAAAAACAGACACATGAATTTAAGACTCCAATTCATTAAGAACTAAACCTGCATGGCTGATGGACATACGTCACTTCTAGAGGATTCCAAAGGTATCTAAATTTTTCACCAGAATTTTAGCATCATAGGAAAATGTGACAGTAGTAATAATACATGGTATTATACACTGCTAGACAAGTTGGACAAATTACATCTGCTACTGAATAGACGTGGAAAGAGTCTGCATTAGAAAACTTCCTGCTGGGTCACAAACATACATCAGTAATGGTTTGTTTTCAGCACAAGAAAAATGGCCATTGTCATATTCCAAAGTGAGTATAAATTGTTTTACTAAAAACTCCCTGTTGGTCCCTGTTTAACTGAGAAATCACTCAATCTAAATTTATTTTCTCTCTACATGGAATTGCCACTTGTTGGTATCACCAAATTCAACCTCAGTAACAAAACCAGCATTTCCTTACAGGACAGACTGCACTCTTGATCTTAAGGAACATTGCTATACTTTAACTCTTGGTTTGCCCCCACTTCCTCTGATTTGGAATCCAATGCTCTCAATTTCACAAAGTCAAGGCTTCGTTGCTATTGATCCACAAGGCAATCTCTACAAACTTCCACCATGCTTGGCAATTAGACAGTTATATTTTATATGTACATACATTAATATATAATTTTTGAAAACAAACTATTCTCTATTTACATGACTTCCTGTAGCTTCAATAGAGAGAAAATCCTAGTCCAGATTAGCAACGATAGATACACCTATTCCTGCCATCCTCCATTCAAATACTTTTTAATTTGATTTTCAAGTAAGCTGACCTTCTTGCATAAAACCATGTAAATGTACACAAAACAAGTATGCAGACTTTGTGGTTCTCTGTTGCATTTTTTACCCTTCCATCACATTTTTAGCATCTGATAGAAACAGGTAAATGGCAAAGATTCTCCAAGAACTCCATCAAGGAGGGCTTTGTTGAGGATGTAATTTTTCATACTTAGTGCCACAAAACGTCAGCCTGAAGCAAAATCAAACCCACCATACTTAGTGTCACAAACAGTTCTATTGTACTAAGAGCACAGCTGAGGAAAGTGACTGAATCTAGTCTCCCAGTAAATACTTATCTGCTAAAGATTACAAGTGTTATACTTGCATGTGTTTGTATTGGAAATATTATAGGTTTGATTTTTGTATGTAAACATCTGCACACATTCATAAGGGAACAGAGCTGCTCAAAACAAAACAGGGGGATTTCTTTCATTTTCCTTAACTGGCAATTACAAGCAAGCAAGGCATCAGACAACACTTCCCACCCACTAATTTAACCTCTGAGAAATAGGAATATATGTTGTATCTTACCACTCTTCACTGGAAATGTAGAGCAACTTGTATATTTTCTTTAAGAAAGGAGATTGAGAGACAGGATGGTACTAGAAAATTAGGTGCTCCAATCTTTCCTGTATCTAGCTTCTCCACATTCTCACTACCCAAAGTGGCAGCAGCAGCTCAGTGTGACTTGCACAAGCAAGCCAAGCCAGGTGATAGATATCTCAGAAGAAAGCAGAAAGGCTGAATTGCTTCTCTAATTATGCTAATCAAGGGCATCCTTAACACATATAATTCATTCCTCTTTTATAGGTTTTTCCAGAAGAGAAAAACTAAGAAAGGGCATAGCAGAAGGGTCATTTTCCTTCTGCTACTTTTCTTTAAAAAAGAATCCATGATTTACTGGTTGGAAAAACAAACAGTTCTTCCAAATCTCTTTTTATAATCAGATTTTTCTGATTCCTCTTCTGCACCAAGACTTTTTTGCATATTTGGAGAAAGTAGAAGCTACAAGTGGTGAAAAATGATAGCTTATTTCCAAATAACTGTGAGGTCCTCTTCCAAATTAAGAGGGGAGTTTGTCTATTATTTTTCCACAGTATGCAGAAATTTAAGCAGTTACCTGGAAAGCAGGTGTTACAACATGGTTTTGACTCGGCTAAAACTGAGTAAGGGTTATTTCCTATGAAAGGAAAGAAAACCTGAGTTTGCCATCTTCCTTCTCTTGCCTGAATGATGTTTTTCAGTTCAACAGCACACGATGAAGAGGCTATGAGTGTTCTTGAAGTAGTCTGCCACTCTCCACTCACAACTAGTAGGTCCCACCTAGTCTACCTGTGGCTAATTTAAGAAGTCACAGGTGCCACAATAATCTAGCAGCAGGAACTGAGTCATTGTGGATGTTCTTTTAGATATAGAATTGCAGCTACAGGCTAAGATCTGTTTTGGATATGAACTTCCATCAGATCTTGGAAGACAGTTAAAGCAAACCTCCAGCTGGGACCTCAGAAGTTAAGAGGAGAGAAAATTTAGCTGTACTCTGAATTTTGGACATGTGTTGTATATTGTGTTATTATGGAGTTCCTCTAGCCTGAAATAAGGTAAAAATTAAGAGTATTTGTGGTGAAAAGCAGTGACAAGCATTCCTGCTACTGGCCTGTCTTTCCTATTGGGAACAGCAGTATGTGAAATACTGTTAGATAGTTTGCTGTAGCTGCATGATAGCTGTTTATTAGAACCCATTGATGTAATTTGGAAGCATAAACATTGTATTTGCCAATAACTATTGCTTCAGAAAAGCACATATCATCAGCTATTATCTTCACAAGGGTTATGTTCCAGAGAGATTTGCACTGGACTAATCAATAATTTGTGGGCTTTCTGTTAAAAAAATCAGTGTCTCATGATATTCTAGCATAACTTTAGTCCTCCTTTGGACAAACATATAAAAATTAAAGAAGAAATGATGCATTTGAATATAAGAGCCTTACAGAAAAAAAGATTTTCTATTAATCCCAAGAGTAGTAACAATGCTGTCCTGGTTTCAGCTGGGACAGAATTAATTTTTTTATCAGTAGGCGGTACAGTGCTGTTTTGGATTTGGCACCAGAATACTGTTGATAACACACTGAAATTTTAGTTGTTGCTCGGTAATGCTTACTCTAAATCAAGAACTTTTCAAGTTTCCCATGGTTTACCAGTAAGCAAGGTACACAAGAAGCTGGGAGGGAGGAGAGCCAGGACAGCTGACCCAAACAAGCCAAAGGGATATTCCATACCACAGAACATCATGCTCAGTATATATAAAGCTAGGGGAGGAGGAAGGAAGGGGGGACATGCAGAATTATGGCATTTGTCTTCCCAAGTAACCATTATGTGTGATGGATTTCCTGAATATGGCTGAATGCCTTCCTGCCGATGGAAAGTGGTGAATGAATTCCTTGTTTTGCTTTGCTTGCGCATGTGGCTTTTGCTTTATGTAGTAAACTATCTTTATCTCAACCCACAAGTTTTCTTACTTCTACTCTTCTGATTCTCTCCCCCATCCATTAGGGGGGGGGGGGGTGTGAGCAAGCAGCTGTGTGGTGCTTAGTTGCTAACCAGGACTAAACTACAACGTATGCACACCAGAAATGCATCCAAAATGCAGTATGCTTCGTGGTAGGATCTCACTTATTCCAAAGCTACCAAAATCAGAAATCTCTTCTGTATAACTGTGTAATTCAGACGCAAAGATGAAGAAAGTGTTCACCTTGTGAGAAAAGCAGCACAGAGGCTCCACCAAAGGAGAGATTAGAGCTGGAGGATGCAAGTTAGGAAGCCAATACAGATAAAATAAGAATAAAAAAGAACCAACACATCTGATTTCTGAAAACGCTTGAAAAAGCACTATTCAGAAAAACAAAGGAGAAGAAATCAAACAAAAGCTTGTTTTCTGACACTCCCCTGCCAAGACCAGAAAAATGCAGATAGAAAAAAGAAAAGCAATATCTGAGGATGATGGGAACACACTAACTGGCGGGCTGGAGAGTAACTGAAGGGACTTGCAAGGTGAAGAACATTCTGAGTGCCAGGAAAAATTACTTTTGTATGTTAAATATTCACTGTCTGGGAAAGAATTAAAATGCCTACCTACTCCTCAGTGATCATCGCTTCTGGGTTTTATTGTGTGGGAATATTATTTAAATAGAAAAACATGAAAAAGAGTTAAAAAAAATCTGTTTTGCGATACATTTCAGTGCAATCATTATTCATCTAACATGAAGTCCTAACTAGATAAAGTCCTTTTATAGCTGAATCTCTTGTTCCATTTCAAAATTCAGCTAGTCAATCTATTTATTTCTATCTCTACATTTTAAAAAACATGTTTTGAAAGAAAAATAGCCTTAAAGATAAGTTCAATGCCATGCTTTCTAAGGTCTTTTTCCTCCCATCTCCAATGTTATTAACTCTAGCTGTTTGTTACTACATAGCAGCAGTGCACTATAAAGATTGGGGGTGGGGGCTGGGGATGGTGAAGGGTTTTAGAAAGGGCATCTAGTTCAAGGTTACACTAAGATAAAGCCATAACTTGCTTTAGACTTATCTATGTCTTTTCCCAACTGTATATGACCCTCTCTTCTTGCTGAGCTGCATTATCTGATTCTGATACTGCCTATCAGCTGACAGACTTCTTGTAGAGCTTTATTCTTGCCACTGTGGTTTCAAAAAGGTGGCTGCAATAAAGTATGGACAAATATTTAGCAAACCTAAGGAAATTTGGAAATAATTTTACTAGATAGTTTTATAGTAAACTATTTGACAATGATCAGTAGCTTTCAAACACAAGAGTCAGCTAAACCTGCTTTTTGTAATAAAGTAAGTACAGTAATTCTCAGTGAAATTAAGCTTTCATTGATTTCCAGTGTCCTGCTATTTTTATATTAATCCAGACTATTTTAAATAGACTACTGTTTGAAGTGCCCTATGAAACATTTTCAAAAGTAACTGATTGGAGAAAGAACAGGAGCACAAGTTAAGGTAGGAAAAAGCAGCAGCAGAAGAAAAGGCTTTAGGGCCTTTATTTAAGACAGCCAAACACTGTCTTAAGAGAAGGAGATAGCTAGAAAGCTCAGAGTAGGTTTTCAGAAGATTACAGCTGAATTCTGGAACTACTAGGTAGTGATATTATCCAAGCCACCTAACCTCAAGAAGCTTTAAAAGGTTTCAGCTTTGGCCCACTTCAGTGCAAAAACTATTACATTGATTCTAGAATACTTTTGACTACCTCCATTACAAAAACAGCTAACAGTGCTCTACCATTGAAGACTGATTAGAGCTTCGAGCTTCAGATGGAACAGGTCAAGAGATGCTTACATCTGTTTTTATACTTCAGTGACCACTGACTCCCAGTAAAGAAAAGTAAGTTTGGATTTTGATCCTGTTCTGCTCATGCCATAACTGTTAGAAGAAATCCTTGTCTTCTGCCTCCCACCAACCACTCTAAAATGTCTTCTCCTAAACACATACGTTTATGTATGAGAACAGCTTCAAAGAGTTTAATTTTTTTTGTTCAGAACAAAGGATACTGCATTTACTGGTAGATTCCACTTATATTACTTGTGCAGCACCCATACTTTACATGCTTTGCCAGAGCTTCTGATTAGGCTTTGTTATTCCACCAACTTTTTGATGGCAAAAATAAATTTTCCTAAAACAAGACAAAATTATTTATGGACTATCCACTGCTCTGGTTTTCATTCAGCATCTAAATATTCAAGGTAATCCAAAGCTTAACTCCACACATTATGAAAACTACCATTTAAAATTAATTTATGTTTAAAATGACCTATAAAATCTTTCTTCTAAAGCTCAGATGAGATATCAGTTGCTTAAATATATTCAACACATTTAGCAGAATCCTATCACTTCTCCTGTTCTTATTTAATTAAAAATTACTTTTGCCAACCACAGGAGAATCAGAAGAGCTTTCTTTTGAGTTATTCACAAAGTGGTAAAATAACACATGCAGATACAACAGCTGACAACATAAGCAGGGTCAGTGTTAGGACAAACTGGCCAAAAAGAACAGCTTTTGGCATAATTTTAATCAGTCCTTGGGTGCATGAAATGTCATGGAGTTTCATATGAAATGAAATTATCCCTTTCTCTTAGCTTATTTCTGTTCCAGCTAATCCCCTAACTCTTTATTAAACATTATCTTTACCATCTGCTCTGGGTGAATGTTCAACACCTTGCAGAAGAACCCTGGGCTGATTGGTTTTTATGGGCGACATGATCTGAGTTTTATGCACATACTTAGGATTATGTCAAGGACAAAGAGGATGAATAATCCATTAACTATAATAAGCAAGAACCCGTATCAGTGCAGCTAGAACATGTGTTATGTTTCAAAAGCAAAAGATGAATCAGAGATATGTGGATCATAAAATACCCATAACCCAGGACCCTGTCTGTACTAGACATCATTTCCATACATACACACTCCACTACACAGCATTTCTGGAAGTGATGTTTCAGTCTTGATGAATCAAGACTTTTTACTGCTGAAATGGCATTTCCAAGTCTACAACATGCAAAGAAATAGCTCTGCTGAACTGGACATTTCCTCTAACATGGAACAGATGTTAGCAAAATATCTGCCCCATGCACAGGTCTTTCAGCCACATTTGTATGGTCAATAATAGAATGTTACTCTATTTGCATAATTTTTGTGAGCCTCTAAAATGAATCACCAAGGAATGGCTACTGTTTAAAGTCATAGTCTAAAAATTTACATTTTATAATGTAATTGTCAAAGGTTAGTCAAATGTTGCTATTAATTAGATCAACTATTGCTTCCACTCTTTGATAACCACAGACATGTAAATAACTATCACTATTAATCATAATATTTAGTGTAACGTGTACCATCCTACCAAGACTTCATTTACTGCAAAACACATAATTATAAGAGTTTGGTTCCTTGCTCACAACATTTCATGTAACTACTCATGTCTTTCACCTTTACACATCTGTTACAATAATTTGTCTTCCTTTGGCTAACGTTTCAAACCAAAGTATTTACCCTCTCTTCCACTATAAAGGTTTATGATCCCATAATGAACAACAATTATGATGGTATCTGATCACAGTGTGTATATTAACAGAAAACACCTGGACAGTATGTCTTTACTCATCTTCTTGCAGAAGGTTTGCACCAGATACCCCTGCAGTATGCTCTAAGGTCTAAGGACAGTTTGTCTTCTAAATGTTTTCAGCACTTTGCAGAGAATTACTTCACCCACAGTGAGCAGTATGCTTCACTGCTGTATCACTCTATACGTTAAGTGAATGATCAAGTTTTTCTACTGGTGTAAGTCATCTGAATTCTGTCAATTTCAGTAGAACTATGTCAGTTTAAGCCTACAGTGTGATATAAACACTTTTAGAATCAGTGACACAGTAAGGACTCAGAGAGAGGTAGATATTACAAACTACTGGATATGCTGCTAGGACTACGAGGGCTGTCCACCTGAGAGCTCTGACTGGCTGTATTAAACCCTGGTATTCAGACCTCAGTACTCTACATGCTTAGGTTTGACCACAGACCTCGAATTCTTCACCTGCTCCTCTAGTACCCATTAGGGGCAAAACAAGTAAAGAGAATCACTGACACTTGCCATCATGTAGCATGCTCCAGACCACTGCCCTCATAGCTCATTGGATTAGAGGGACATCAGATTAGACCCTAGCTCATTTATTATATGGGAACCAGCTCCAGTTCCATAACCTAATCTAAAACTCAAGTGTGCAATGTTGTAGATGAAAGCCTACACAATAGTTGCATAGCTTGGGTTCTTGGTAAACTTATTATCCTAAACTTCAAGACTAGTGACCACCTTATAATTACAACCTATTAAAAAAAAAAAAAAAAAAAAAAAAAAAAAGAGTAATAGATCTGAAAGAGCCCAAAATAGCGTTCTGTTAAATGGCAAACAAAAACTTTGTATATTCTTCTCCAAGTCCTCTAGCCATAGGCAGCATTCAGTGGTAGTAACAGGTAGGCAAGGAAGGATACAGATACAGATGCAATGCTGCACATTTCTCTCCCTTTTCCTCTGCAGGAGTCCCTCACCCAGGAATAAAAACCCAAGGATTTACCTTACTACTTCATCTCAAACACAAGCACAGAAGCCCTGTGGGATGAAGAAAGAAGTGAAGGGGAATGGTATAAGGAGTCCTTCTATAAGCTTTTCTACTGAGATCCCGGCCTCCAACTGTCATATTTTTGCCCCTGTCAGAACCACACTTCACTACTTCAATTAGTTTAAACTTGCAGCCTCCCATTCTCAGATATAACCAGCCAGTGCATTCTTCAGTTAAATCTATTATATCTTGGAGTCCTTCTGTTTCAGGGGAATATGTATGTACCAGTAGAATAAATATGACATAATATGGCACTTATTCTGAGTGTTGTCCTCATTTCTGTACTTTGGCATGTTTATGACACAAAATTTCTCATGTAAATAACAGGCTGCTTAACACACACAGAGTTCTTCTTGGACTAACTAGTCTTTGTGAATCCCCCAATTCAGAATATAAACACCATACTAAATGAAAGAAAGTCTTCCAAATAAAGGTATACATAATATTCAGAGTAAATCCCATTTAAGTTGGGATACTTCTATTCCTGAGTAGACAGAAAAATGGGTTCCAAACACTCAAGTCTGGTCAGAGATCTAGGCCACTCAGCAGAAGGTACTCCTATCAGCTCCCATCCTAACGACTGAACTTCGAAGACTCTTTGAAAGTAAAGAATTGAGTTATTTTTTCCTGCTAATACTTCAATTAAACCTTTTCACATGAAAGAAATCAAAGTTACTTTTTAGGTGTGCCTGTTGAAAATTGCCAATTTTCAATACAGTGGGAATTTTAAAACAAAAGATAAACTTAGTATTCATTGTTATCTAGAAAGTGTCTCTCCCCTCCCCAAATCTTGTTCATGTACATAAATATATGCATGATTTATCTGAGGTAGAATGACAGTGGGAGATGTAGAAAAACTCTCTCCAAAATAAAAACTTTGGAAGTATAAAAAAAGGAAAGCAAAAGAGTTATGTAAACTGTTAAAGAGAAATAAAGATTTTATACACATCTTAACTGTTAGCATGAGTAATACACAAAATGGATTTGGTTTAGGTTACCAGCTTTTATCCAGATTATCCAGACTATCAGCATCTGGTTTAAGTTGCCTATGTAACCATCTGTAGTAATGTCACATGAAGGATTAGCCTTATCTGACATTTATAATGAATATATGGATGGAAGAAGAGGAAAGAGCGTGAAATGGTGTACAATTGTTAAAATTTCAAATCAGGTGAAACCAACTTTCTGCTGATTCTGACAAAAACTGTGGGGGTTTTTTGACTTTTCAAACATTAACATATGTCTTAAAAAAACAACATATCCCCGCTGATTTTTTAAAGAAAAGCAGGCAAATTGAGAAAAAATAATTTAATATATTTTTACATTTGACCTGTTAAACTTAACTAGAACATTAAACAAAATAAAGCCTAATTCTTCATGTTCAATTATGACAGATGGGTGTGATCACAAAAACATCAAAGGCAGGCTTATCCTAATCCTCTAAAGTGGTAAGTGCCTCCCAAAAGGTCCTGAGTGCCTTCTAATCCTACTGAGGATAGGCTGCAAGTGCATCAAGAGGTAATGGGAGTAAGTAACAAGGGTGATAGTGGGCTTTCCTGTCCACAGGGAGAACAATATGTATCAAAAAGACCTGGTATGTTAGGAAGCAACCTGATTTATCTAAGTATAGACATCAGGAAGTGGGAAGATGTGTGTTTATTTTCCATTCTCCATGAGCTTATATGGTATGTATTAGCACAGCCCTAGGCACACAGCACGCAGCTCTAATTCAGAAAATCTGGCTGCTCTTCCAGGCTCTGTTATCTGCTCGATATTGCACAGTGCCCCAGGCCAGTATCTCTACCTCTTTTCATCAGTACCTCCTTTCCACAAATGCTGAAATTGAAATGACCTTTTCTTAATAGATCATGAAGTCATGCAAAAGTCACAAGACATAAGAATCCATTACCATGATTAGTTTTAATGTGTCAGAATACATGTGGAAAAAGCTAATACTCAAATACTATGAAATATTTTGATTTGGGGGTTTTCCCTTCAGGTGCAATCAACTATTCAGGATAGGGAAAATGAGAATAAAGGATCCTATAAACTTGAAGCAAGTAGAATGTTCTTTGGAAGAGCAACTGAATTGGAATGACTGTCAATCAGGTCAAGTTCACCAAGAAAAATCTATTCATCATAAAATGGCCAAGTGAAAGATCTAAATGAGGATTGGGCTGAGTATTTTGAGGCTAGGTGATATGACAACATAGTAAATAGTACTGTAGTGAAGAGTAAATAGTACTGTAGTGAAGCATAGCAGCTAAACAAAGTATGTGACAATGCCAACCACTCCTCACCAGTTTAAAACAAGCCTGCTAAGTCATGCAGCAAAACTACCTTGTGCAAAGTCACAGATGATACCTAGGGCAGCTTAAGAACTAAGCCTCAGCTAGTTTTATGTTGTCTCAATGAAACTTTAGGATTATTCCTATTGGTCATATAAGGCATGGATATCTCATTTCCTTTGGTGAAATGGCCAAAATTAATAGCTGATATTAAAAAAAGGTTTCTTCATATGTGTGTTATTAGATGTCACATGACCATGAGGTATGTTTGGGGGTCTTTTTCAGATATCTAGATACTGCTGTTACCAAGCCGAATGTCACTAATGACTAAATTTTATAAATTTGTGTGAGACATTTTTATAGCACATGTTGTATTGGCACCATTGTCCAATACTGCATGCAATTACTTTGTTTTTGCTGAGGGCCAAGCTCTAACAAATTAAATTTAGAGAAGAGAAATAGGCTTATATGCAAATGGAATTAAATGCTGACACAAGGATAAAACAGTGCTGGATTTAGACAGGGCTCTCCCCCCGACTTTTTAACCAATCATTAGATTTAAATTGAGCAGACAGATTCATCTTTGATTTAACTCCACTGTAATCAATGGAACTGCAGCAGGGATGAACCCAGAGCAATATGTTTTTCACAGGTTTTATGCAATGGCTATCCAGAATGAAGTAGACCAAACAGATTATTTTTTTTTTTTTTTTGCTTCTAATTTATAAAATTATTTCCCTGTCCCCAAATCCCTACATCAAGGAAATTAGTGCATAAAAATGGATAAAATAGGCAGCTGTATGCCAAATACCAACTGGTGACCACAGGCTCTATAACCATAAACCAAAAGTCAAAATATTTATCTGACTTACCTGTGAACCAGAAAGAACTCCCTAATGATGTAAGTACAGCTGGATAATTGCATGGTTTCTCCTCAATATCACTTGCACTGTATAAAAACAATTAAGTATATTTAGTGCTTCTATAATATTACTATCACATATAAATTATTGCTGAATTTAGAAAACTATGTTCTTTGGGGATCTGTAGAAGACCTAGGAGGAATAATGATTGTTGGTTTGATCACTGCATTAGACAAGATTCATATTTCAGTAAACTTTTAGAACCCCTGGTTGCATTTTGTGCATTTATTCTATGACTGCTCCTGTATACGACTTCCTTCCTTACTTGTCTCCATTGGCACTTCTTGTGGAAACTATAAATTGTTTATCAAAATACTTTGTATATTAATGTAGGACCAAAGGACTCTGGCAACATGCACTGTATATGCAACTAATGAGGAACTAGGGATCATTGCTCCTACCAATCTGACAGACCCTGGATTTTTTTGGCACCTTTTTTTTGGCATCTAATCCTCTTCATTTTTCTCTCTCTTCTAGTTTTTCATTGCTTCTTTTCAGCTGACAGCTCACTGCTTATTCATTTATTCATGGGTCTTATTTTTTTTTTGGTTTTGAGGATTCTTTATTCAATGGCAAGTTTAGGGAATTAGTCTGTTATTCCACACAGCCACTTCTCTGTATTAAAGCCATCAAATGATACAGCAAACTTCTGTACAGGCATGAAGTTCTACCCTTATTGTGTCGCAGTTTTCACTCTTGTATTACTTTCTCACACACACACAAAGTTCTAGCTTCTTTTTCACTGTATACACATACAGCTATTTTAGGTGACTGCTAGTGGTTAGCCACCTATATTTGAGGGAAGCATAACAGACTCTCTAATGGCTTCTATGGCATGGTCACCGCCAGTGAGAGTTTGCAGATGATCTGGCTGAAATATTGGAATAGTACAGTGCTTTTTACTTGAGGCCTATGGAGCCCCTGGGTCCACAACAGGTAATTAAGAGAAGTCTATTGTCAAGAAGTCCGTGCATCAAAAACATTTGTTAACTGCTACAGTAGAGTTACCCTGAGCTGGCAGAGTAGCCTTGGACTACAGGCTCCCTAGGCAAAGGCAGCAAAGCAGTCAAATTTCAAAAAGCAAAACTAATTTCAAAGCAAAACACACTTCAGATTAAATAGCCTTAGCAAAACATCTATTTCCTTTGTACACTTTGGTTTACATATAAAAAAAACAAGAAATAAGAATCAAACAAGGCAAATACATAGCACTGCACTTAAATTGGTGGGATTACTGATCTTTCTTTATATTTGCTATTCTGTAGCAAATCACTAGGGACACAGCAGAACAGTGCTTATCAGTACTGTTCTGCTAAACAAAGGTGCTAGAATCAGGTCTGAAGCATATACAAACTCTTTTTCTCTTCTCAAACATATGTATTTCCTTCTTCCCCACCCATCCAAAAAAAATATACAGATATTTGCTATGAACACATTTTGCTTACTGGAGATTTTTGAAAGCATAATCAGAATTATTTTGGCAACACACAGTCCTATCAAAAAATGAACAGGCAAGAAAACTACTGTACTATCATGTATTTTCATGAAAAGCTAGTTCTAAAAAAAAGTTTAACAAAGTTATGAAGACATAACCCAATAAAAAGTGAGGAAACCAACTGTTTTCATAATACACATCCAGCTTTAAAAAGAAATATAAAATACTACCTTTGCAAGTATGTAACTCTATAACTTAGAGGAAAATTAAGATTTTACATTTCAGCTACTAGTACTTCCCAGAACATGAAGCATGAAAGCCTGAGTATTCATCTTTTTTCAGGCAGTGAAGGTTTCAAGTTTTTTCCCCATTCATATTTGTTACCACCTTCCCATCATTTATATTTCATTGATTTCAAAACACAAAAAAAGGCCCTTCAAAATAAAACGCTTTATAAATATTACAAACTGTATTACAATCCTTCTAGATTTTCACCATGGAAACTATAGTAATTTTCAAGTAATAAAACTTAATGCTTACTTTCTGCAGTTCTAGTTCTAAACATTTTGCTCTGTTTAGTTATTATTCAGTATGATCTGGTAGTAACATACTCCAGATTATTCATTCTTCTTACATGAAGAAAGCAGAGTTAGAGATGGTAACTAAGATCAGCATGAATTCAAGGATCTAAGCAATACTAAAATACAGGATGTCTGTTACTTAAGAAGTAAAACCTGCATTAAACTTCCCCTTTGAATATTACTGTTATTAGTAAGAAACTTTTCAACTCAAGATTATAAGCCTAATTTTTTTCTAATCTTTCAACAGTTGAAAAACAAAGAACATTATAAGGAGAGAAACTTGCATCAGGTCTTATATCCAGGAACAAAACTTGCTGGATTACTATCAGCCTCCTAGAGCTTGCCTTGAAACTTCAAGGTCATTGTCCCATTTTTAGATCTTTCTTCTACTCTAGCTTTGAATTTCTCCTTTTTGTCTACCAAAATACCCAAATTGATTTGCAGTTGCAAGAAGGTTATTCTCCATGTGTTTGTTATAGGGTTTTACATTGAAATAATAAATAAAATGAATCTATTTAGTACTCTAAAATGCCTTTCAGTTCTATGGGGTGAGTGGCTGCTGTTTGGTGAAATCTCTCTGCCGCTCTGGAGCCCCCTGCCGCAATGTCAACACGCGCCATGCAGTGCCAAAGTGACAGAGGCGGCTGCCTTTGCCTGGGCCCTTCATCTGGAAGAGCCAGCTAATTAAATCCACAGCTGCAAATGGTGCACAGCTCTCAGATGGACATAACATCTTGTACTTTGAATATTCCCTCTTCATTTTTCCCCAGTGGTAGAAACTTCATCTCAGTCTCTCACCTAAACTAAATGATGTTTCTAAAGGAAGTTTTATATTCCTTTGGGAAGAAAGCAGTAAAATGGAGAGTCAGAAAAGAGTCTTTTATAAAAAAAAAAAAAAAAAAAAAGGATTCAAAATATTCAAGTATGTAATCATCATAGTAATCAAGTGAATATCAAAAATAGATTTAAAAAATGGGTTCATGGTGAGAAACTGCCCCTTTAACTGGTAAGCAGACATAACATAGATAGAAAAATCAAATACAAATAAATGGAATCATCCAAACTCTGAATGTGAGAACTATTTAGTGAAAGCATTTTACCATTTCTAATATAATGAAACATCCATCTTGGAAATACATAGTCTAGACAGTGGCGGAAAAAGGTTAGTTACTTTTTCAACTCAGGTTAGAATGATTTGTTGGATGGTGCTGAACTGCAAAACATAAGAATCTGGATTCTGTTTGCAGTGCTGTGTCTGACTTGTTATGAAATCTGAAGGGGTCACTACTTGACTGTCTCAGTATCCTTCATCCCTATTCTCAACCCTGATGAGCTATAGAAGGTACAGACCAGTTCTTCCAGTGGGCACACTTATGCCAAAAATCAGAAGAGTGACAGAGGGGCATGAATGAAAACATTTCCAGACTAGCTTTACTCTCACTGACTCACTCGACTATCCTAGTGAGATTTTTGTCACCCCAATAAGGACTCAGGATGTCTGTCTGGCAGATTTTTGCATCCTGTGCTGTAGTCCATGTTTCCTGTCAAAGTCCCTTGATAAAGTTCCTTTCAGCTGTGCCCTACCAGTTCTTCACTCCCACCACTTAATTACAGTGTGCAATAGTTAGTTTGTATATGTGGCATCTGCATCTCAACTGGACCTCAGGTACCACTTTATGACACATAAAAGTAGGTGCTGCTGAAATACAAGCAACTTGCTTGCACTGATGGTTTGTTGAACTGGCCCTGCTTTTCTTCAGATATGGTGTTTAGAAGCATTTCCTGCAATTCTGAGCAATTCATACCCCATCTGCTTGGAGCGTAGGTCCTTGCAGTTAGGTGTGCTGAGGAGTCAAAGAGCCAGTGCCCCCTGCACCAGTCCCTGCAGCACAGACACAGACCCATAACATGCCAGGTAGCATATGTATTGCCTACTTGTGCAAGCCCTGCAACAGCCACTGCACAGGTGGTTGGTTAATGACAACAGTATGATGCATATTTCCTGTGCTGAGGGGAACTGCATCTTTCAGGAATTGTATCAGGCTCTGGGAAAAAAAAAAAAAAATACAGCTAGGGAGAACATATTTCAATATGAGTGAGCTAATTATAATTTTGGCTCCTAAAGCTTTCTAACAGCCAAAATATAAAGTCCAGCTGGCATGTCCTTCAGCCTGCCTGAAGGAAATAATCCCAATTTATAGCATAATCAAAAATCATGTTTCCATATTTTTGGGGTTTTGTAAGTTACTGCCAATACATCAGCCTATAGAAAAGCCTGAGATTGCTTTCCAAGTGATGGAGTGCCAGGAAGAAAAAGTTTCAATGTATACACATTTTACTGCCTCTACATTGGTTTAAAAAGCACACAGGATTGCCTGGCTGAAAGTGAGGGGAAAAGAAATATCAGTCGAGTAAGGACTGTGAATCCCATAGCCCTGCGCAATTAAAGGGCCATTGTTAATTTTCAGATTGTCATAAATCCATTGGAGAATTTGAGACAATTCAAAACCGAATTACAATAGAATGAAGATTGGGCAATGGCTGAAATGAAATCCAGCCCACAGAAACAAAATGTTGTAAGAAACCAGCCCTGAAATATGTTGGAAGAATAAAAAGCATACAGAATGGAGCAACTGCTCACATATAGTCTTTTAAAGACCAAGGTTATTTGGTATGAAGGCATAGGGTGTTGCACAGCTCTGAACACTGTTTTGCTAGGTTCATCAGGTCTTATTTGTTTCAATCAATTATATGCTAAAAACATTGAAACTACCACAGATGTACAGGGAAGCAGCTGTATGTTTTCACTCACTATACCTGTAGTAATAAATAAATAAATAAATAAATAAATAAATAAATATCTCTCAGAAAAATGCTATAGCACTACTTGCCCTGAAATAGCATTTTGAGTATGCACCTGCAAGGGCAGATAAATCTTTCTACATCTCTTAACCAAAACACTGCACCACAAATAGCAGTTTGCAATGATCAAAACAGCATTCATATGTCTATTTATAAATGATACTTCTTTAGAGATGTAATTATGATTTTGATTACTTGTGCACCGATGTAAACTAAATGAAACATATTCTAGGTTTTATTGAAAAAATACAAGGGACCAATCCTACAAACCTTATTAAGATAGGAAAGCCTTAAATAATCAACAACAGACTTCAGCATGGCTCTAGGTAAGAAGTTCATGTAGTAACCCCAAATTATTTAAAGCCCAGATGCGTGATATTGATTTGTATTCTTGCAAACCAAGGATAGGAAACCACATTTACTCTTTGGCTGACAGTCATCTTGTGGGATCTGTAGTACCTGAAGAGTTGTAAAGCTTAACATTGGTTCAGGTTCTGAGACTGGAAGTCAAATAGGGTACGCCTCCTGCCTTCTATGATGCATTGTGACTTGAATGCAATTTTCTTCGCCACACATCCACACTACATTTGTATGCTCAGGTATTCAAATTCCTTCAGTTTAAGTCAATGCTTGTCCAAGCCATCCTATCTAACACCAGAATGTAGATGGAGAGGGTTTTGCTATCTAAAGCACCTGAAGAAACTGCTAGTTTCAGCAGTTTCTCCAGTTGCAGAAATTCTGTAACATTCAGTTCAGAAATGTGCAAACTTAAAGCATGCTTTGGATGGCAATGAAGACAGAATAGAAACCTGCCTCTACACACTGCCTGCAGCTTCAGCCTTTGCCCTTTATAACACCAAACCCTTCAACAGTGTTTCCCCTGAACATGCGTTACATAATTACACTATAAAGGGTGTAGTTTAAGTACCAGTATTATTTGACCCCCTAGTTCAATCTGTTGCTACATTATCACAACATATTATAACAGTGAAGCACCTATCAGTCTTCCAATACTAACACCTAGTTATTTACTAGCACCTACAGCCAGAACCCTGATTTTCTCTCAGGATCTCTGAGGATTTTCTCTCTTATCAGTTAAATACAAAATTCTATACATCTTTATATCTTGACTTTCTGGGTATCTTAACTAAATGTCCTTCTGAGATAACATTTCCTTGGTAGGGATCAAGTCTGTGGCCAGCCAAAGCTGACAAATAGCAAGCATTCAGGGACAGGAATCATATAGCAAATTTACTGATAAGATTATACAAGTGAGAGCTGCCAGCACCATATACCAGTGAAAATAGCCTCCTGCATCCAGAGAAAAAAATACCAGGCCACTGAGTCACATATTTGGGGGTAATGTTGAGGATAGGGAAAGACAGAATATTCAAAAAGCTATCACTGTCACAGGGTAGGAAGAAATGGACTGGTTTCCATATGGACAACTGCAGTGACTGGAGCAACCACCCCTAGCACATCAGAGGTCTTAACTTAGATGAGCACCTGAGGGAAGATGCAGCTCTCCAGGACTGGGGCTGAAGGGATTGCCAGGGTCCTCTCCCTGCAGTTGAGGTAGGTGGAGGCAACGTCCTTGCCTGCAGCAGTAAGCTAGCAGTATGTCTGGCAGTGAAGACAGCCCACACCATCCCGGACTGTATTAACAGCATAATCAGAAGATCGAGGGAAGGAAATAGAGACTCATCACTCGTTACACCACATGCATAATATTGTATTTAGGTTTGGGATCTCTACCACTAGAAAGACACTGGTAAACTAGTGAGCCACCAACTATGTGTAACATGGTCAGGGACAGAACAGATTTATTTTTTCTATTTTATATATAAGAATTCCATGGAGGGTAACTAACTGCATAGAAACCTCCAATAAGCAATTCTTGACTCACAAGTGGCTGTAGGCTAGAAAAACATATAGGTGTTATATTTGATGAATATTTTCGTATTTTTTGCTAGGTGGGCTTTTGGGGTTTTTTTTTGCTACTGTTAGAAATAGGATACTGGACTAGACAGATCTTTAATGTGATTCAATATGAAAATTTTTAGAAGGATTATTTTCAATCATTTCAATAACATGCTAAGTTTACTATCACAAATATCTATACAGCATAATTAAAGAGAATCCAAATAAATTAGAGGGGGTTGGATTAGGTCTTGTTTTCCATACAGAAAGTATGAGGTTCAGGAGACTGGAAGGCAAGATAAGCCTTAAAAGAATAAATCTGCAGACATGGACCATGAAAGTCTGAGAACTACCAAATCACTACTCAAAATTGTATGCAAAATATGAATAAAATATTGATTTCATTAAAAATGTTAAGGACTACTTAATTCAACAACATTTTATATGTTTGCATATTTATTTCCAAATTTGCATATCTGTTTGCATATATCTTGTAAAGCTGAACGTTAATTATACTTTAAAATCATGTATAAATTGTAACCAAGAATGTTGTATGAATTTTTGAAATGAGACACACTCAAGTACCATTAATTATAAACTGCCATTTAAAGCACACTGAAGCAGACCTCATATTGAAAAAATATTGAGCCCTTGACAAATAAAAAAGGCAGCAAGAGTTATTAACTGGTCTGGCTGATTAAATGGCATCTCCTACAAGCATAGCACAGATTTTTTTTTTCTCTTTCTCCCTCCAGAGCATGGCTTACTTTTATTCCGAAGAGACACATGACAATTTGCTGGCCAAAATAAACACTGCAAATATGATACACTGGTTTGTAATTTCTGTTCAGCGTGATTCTCTTTTTGAAATTTTCTTCACATAAAATGACAGTAATACGTAACAATAGACAGAAATTCATGGGTTACTTTAATGAACTGGTGTCAAATGAGGCAAGCTGAAATGATTTTATCACATGCTAATTAGATTTGTGAAACAATTCTCAGTAATTTAGAAAGCATTTATACAAGGTCAAATCTCAAGCAGCTTCCAAAAACCTAGACTTGCTAAATACACAAGATATGACGACCTGACTATAATTTAAAGTGGCAATTACAGACAGTGAAATTTCTAATAGATTCAGATATAAATCCAAGGTCAGGTATCCCAGTAATCACCAAAAGCCAGGGGTTTCCTAAAAAACTGTTCCTTAAGAATACTGCAAAAGTATTATTTGCTCTTGTTAATTTTAAGATGTGTAGAAAATCCATTAATAGTGAAAGAGCAAAATTCAAACTTAAAGCTTGGACAAAGAAGGCTTGGCAAGCTTATTAGTGCAAATCGGTGATGCTGCCCTTAACAGTTACCTGTCTCTGGAAAAGGATATCCCCTTAAGCAGGGAGAGACACCTCTCCCTAGTCACTCCAAACCTGACATCCTGACATCTTAATTTACATGAACAATGAAACTGAGTTTGCATTAAACTACCAGGCTGGAAAGCCTATAAGCAGAGATACAAACTCACTTATCTTGTTCTGCTAGCTTTGCCTCAGGAGTGGTAACTTCAGTGCAAGGAGCAGAATGATAGCCAGGAGCTGTGGAGTCTCAAACTTTTGCATGCACTATACAAATAGGACCACCTCCATCAGCTTTAGTGATGCTGCACATACAGATGGAATTTGGCCTGCATAGGTCTGGCCTAACATTGGCATGTTATCAGCCATTCATACTCCCTGGTCAAGCAAGGGAACTTTCTTGAAATCTATGGAAACTTCTTTGCATGATCTGTACTTCCTATCAGCAATATAGACCACTAGAGTGAGGGAGAGCCAAGAGATGCACCATGGAAATACAATTCTGTGGTTTACCACTGGGGTAAAGTTTGATTACAGAAAAACAGCCAAAGAGCAGCTGCCTTATACACACAGAACTCTCATTTAACTCTGTGCTCTGA
The DNA here is from genome assembly GCA_035590215.1 of Microhierax caerulescens. Lineage (NCBI taxonomy): Eukaryota > Metazoa > Chordata > Aves > Falconiformes > Falconidae > Microhierax > Microhierax caerulescens. The sequence goes on along the minus strand of JAVJGJ010000030.1, from coordinate 17,975,484 downwards.
GACAACTCCGCACACATCCTTTCTTCTTCAGCCCATACTTGAGACTAAACAAGTTGCTCCATTAGAGGACAGACTCTAGCACAGAGGACTCTGGTTAGCATTTAACCTTGCTTCCACCACCATGCAACCACTGTTCACATTTGCAGAGTTGAGTTAGGTTTGCACAAAATTTTAATACCTGTGGATTCATGGTATGGTATAGTATGTCAGTAGTAAAAACTCAGGGCAAATTTTCTTGCTCTCTGCAGGAAAATAATGTGAAACCCTATGAGTACTGACTTTCAATTTTCAAGATTTTCTAATTTTTATGATTTTTCTTTCCCTTTTCACAAAACAGCAGAAGGAAAGAAAGGCCCTAACGCCTGTGACCCTTCATAAAATCACATGCCAATACTTCTAACAGTAACTGATTGTTGGCCTGTTTCTTTCTCCTGTAACAGCTACATGGGTTAAAAAAAACCCACACAAAACACACCAAAACAAACACAAAACTCCCAAAAAAACCCAAAAGCACAAATGAATAAAGTGTACTTTTATCAACATGGTTCCAAGCTGTTAAGTGAATATTAATTAACCTATTTAGATCCTGAGGTCAGTTATATTTTTATATATGTGTGTGCAAAGTAAAGCAAGACACTAAAGTGCAGAGCTTAAAGAACTTAGTTCCTAAAATTAGCAGCTAGCACAACATTAGGCATGGCTGTATAGTGCAAAAAACTTCCACCATGGTTAAAAATGTAATGACTAAGTTACCCGCCATATGATGCTTCTCTTGTAATGCCTATGTCCTTCACCTAAACTGTGGAACATATACTTTGAAAATAAGGAAAAGGAAATGGGTGCTTCTGCTCCTTGAAACTGAGACTTTCATAGAGATCATAGAGAGAGAGGAACCTTACAAGATCCTGTAAGTTTCATGGCTGTAATTTTCCATTCTAATGAGGATCTATAGAGAATTAACTACTATAGCACTATGGACAGACAACAAACAGCTCTTCCTCCTGATACTCTAATAGCAACAAAATATCATTGAGGCACTGAGTATTAGATAACCCACCTGTTTGTAATAGGACCATACTTTATTTCCCATAATAGAAGGACATAATATTGATATTTTGTTACAGAAGGGTCTAGAACTAGATTTTTGGAAGAACTAGGATCCAAATGCAGGTCTCTGTTGTAAAAGTGCTAATTTCAGGATAAGCCAAAATCCTGACTTGGTACTATGCTCTCCCCAAATGCTGGCATGACTTTAGGTATCTAAGGATAGAATCCATCTCTTTCACTGAGCTTTCATGGTTATAGTTATCTATTTAGGTGAACATGGAAGTAATATGGAAGAATTATTTAAAAAGATTGCAACACACACTAAACTATTATAGCTCAAATTTTAATTTCCTCTGTTCCTTTATTATGGTTTGTTACTTTGACATAAAGTAGCAATTGTATCAAATTTGGGACTAGGTAACTATTAAGTAGGTGGTAGTGTTATTAGTCAATAATGGTTGAGAAATATTAATATAGCAATTCAGAGTTCGTGTCATCTTTGTTTAATTTTAGCATAGGTAGGTAATTCTTTAAGGTCTGATAATAACAGTTGCAGTTTGGCATATCCAAGACTTGCAAGACTAACAGAGGCAAGATAAAGTCTAACTAAAATCTATTTCTTGATTTTTCAAGACTAATCCTCCCAAGTGTTTTAGCTGCAAATAAGTTTCTTAGCTGAAATATATCTGCAACCATCATGTCTTTGTTTATGGAAAAAGTGCAAATACCAGTGTAATTGTTTTTGATTTTCATATGCAGCATACCTTAGATGACTGCTTCAAGTATGAAGTAAAAAGTGGAAGGCCTGATAAATGTACTAACTCCTTACTCTTTAGCAGTCTAATTTTCAGTGTGATTCCAAATCAGTGAAAGAAACTGAGACAGAGGAGAGAGAAATGTAATTTTCTCCTTTTTCAAATTACAATTAAAAAAAATTAATACAGAAAAAAATCTGTGAGAAAGTGGAGGGAATTTTTTAGGATGAATGCTGTAACTTTTCATTGTAGTCTTATCAATAGACCATATTCTGATCATATTTCATGAAAAACTGTACAAAAGTAAGTTTCAAGTAATTTTACAGGACATTTTGGCTTTGTTTATATTTGTAAAATAAAGGTCTGTACTTATTGCAAACACATCTTTAAACCACTAAAATGTTAGGTAGCTGTGATTGGAAATGAGCTACTATACTGTACTTTCAGACACTCTACAATATGTGCCTCCTGGTTTTGGTTACTCTAAAGGTGCAAAAAAGGCGATGGGCCTTTAACAGACAACCCATCAGCTTTCGGACTAGCCTACTGACTGCAGTTGTAGACATGATAAAAAGAGATTTCAGGCAAAATTTCCTGCACTGCTTCCATTTTATAAGGAGCTCTCTGAACATAACAGTGATCCACAAAGGAACACAGGGGTTGTGGTCCTTTGCTGGTTTTTATGTATTTTACAGAATGCCAAGATGATGTTGTTTTACAAGATGCTTAAAAGATTAATTTTTGCTTTTTGAAATACAAAGGAGACCATGATTTGCTCAGTGTTAATTGGAGGGGATATAAGTGCTGAACCTTTGTCAGTTTATTTTCTCACAACTGCTGTTGCTTAGCATTTGAGGCATACTTCTGTTATGCTTTTTATAAACTTGAAGACAGCATTTTATCTAGTGTATTATCACCTACTCCTGCTCAGCTCTGTGAATTCTGCCTGGAAAAATATAAGATTATAATATAGAGACAGTTTGTGGTGGCAGTCCACCTTTACATGTACTCTCACATGCACAGAAAGCACTAAAACAACAAAAACTGATTTGATAATGTCAGGAAAGATAGTCTAATCTTCAATAGCCTGTTTTTTTGCAACTACCAGGCTAATCCAAGTGTGATGATACTATTTCATCCTCAAACACCCTGTTTTACAATATGAACTCTGGTTCATAAACAGTGACATCAGTGTTGCAAAGGAAGGGCTGTGTGGCCATCTTAGCTAAAAACCAGGTGACGGGATTGCTAAGTGTCACTTTTTCAATGGTTGTAGAAACTCTCACAGCGGAGCCTATCCAAAACTCAGTAGCAATCACCTGATGTGCTTAACTTTGTACAGCTTTGATGTTTGGCTTTGTTTTTTTCAAACTGACCATGTATTTCATTCTAACATGAAATTAAAATGAGACTTATGGAGAGGCAGAGAACATGGGCAATAGGAACCATTCATGAACTAGATATGCTAAAACTTTTGCTGAATGTATACAGGGTTGACAGACTAAGAAATCTGCGGGCAGACCTACTCCAAGCAATTTGATCAAGGAAGGGGCAGAATCAATGCCACTGTGTGTATAAAATAGAACAAAATCTTAACTACATAGAAAGAGGTTTTCCTGCTTTTCTTTCCCAATACTGAAGTGTCCAGTTTGACGAAGATAAAACCAATGCTACTGGCTTGTTCAGCCAGTTGTACTAATAGAAATGACAGAGTTCTGCTCCAAGAAGTGCCTGTGCAATTTCTGATACCAGAGAAAGCACAGAGCTCAATGGCACTTGAGCTTGTAGTATCACTTAATTTGGTTCTGAAATACGAACACATCTACAGCTTTGTAATCTAGTTTTCAGATGAATTTTGCAAACTAACTACCCACACAGCCTCATATTTCCAAATGTGGCACCAACCTAATTAAAAGGAACAAAAAATGAAGATTGCTTCTTTAATGCAAGATACTTTTCTAAAAGGATCAGTCTATGAACATAAATGTATCCATAGATACAGATATCCAAATGTATCCATCCTTAGAGTAACCGATTGGCTGAGTTGAAACCAATAAACAAGGAACTCTGAACATGGGATTCCCCTCAGCTGTATATTGGAATCCTCTGGAAACCTTTGTCTTAGGTTCTGAAAATCATTTCAGCTAGGGGGCGTTCAGCTTACATTTTTTTACACGGCTGCACCTCCGACATTAACCTGTTAACAGCAGGCATGAAAGAAGCTTCCTGATGAGAGCTGTAAGACAAAAGCCCTAATATCCTGTGCTGATATTAAATTTCTCCATTACTCTGTATTCGAGGGCCTCAATATTCACTGTGAAGTTGTAGCAACACAAGTAAATACGTATTAGTACCTCATACAGAAATGACCTTTGTTCACACTACAGTTGTACTATAAGCACTCTAATATAGGGATAGCCCCAAAGTTTTCCAAATTCATGTCACATCAACGTGACAGTGATGTGCATTACACCTATCTAACGAAGACATAATCCACAGAACAGATTACAGCAGCAACAATTTTGCCAGTATTCTACCAACATAAAACAGAGATCATACATCATGTTACCCCAGCCTTCTTACTTGTTATGAGTAAAAGCTGTAGCACAACTACAACCTTAAATATTTGCCAGTGTAACTATTTTAATTTGAGATACTACATTTGGGGTATTTACAGGGGCAAAAGATTAGTATCAGTTAAAGCTTGGCTTCCTTGACCATGTGTCACATGTGGCTCCAGGGCACCAGCACCTCCAACTTGCTGATGCTTAAGGTTCCTTGGTAGAAGTTAGAGGCAGTTTCAATCACATGGCCACCCACCAGGCTCTGCAAGGACAGAACATTTATTCCTGCCCCTTCAATGTAGGCAAGATGAGTGCATCAGCACCTTTTAACTGGCTGAAATAAGGGAACCAGAGTTCAAAGTGCTGGAACCTTTCTAAGCATGTATAACCTGGACAATTAACAAACAAGATTAATACAGGTCTATACCTATAGGTTAGATAAGGGGAGCTAGGCACTGAGGTAAGGCTAGTTAAACACTGAAATTTGCCTGTGGAGTCTGTAAACTCTTCAATACCGATAATAGTCTTTTATTAGCTGTGTGTTGACTTAGCTGACTATGTTGGGGCGGGGGGGGTGGTGGTGGTGGTTAAGAGAATGCTATGATACACCTTCAGTCCATATTGTAAGCGATGCCTTTTGCTGCCAGCTCCCCAGCTTCTCTGCAGATGAAACAGGAAAATTCATATATACGGCAGCAGGTGAATCATTGTATTAGTAGATGCCCTGTATTAAATGTTATATATGAAAATTTCTATCATTTCCGTGGATGCCACTTTAAGAAACAAAATACACTGAACTTTCATTGTGCTGTGGGAAGCAAAGCTGAACAGCACATCAGAAGTTATGGTATTACATATGGACTTACGCTTCCTCCCGGGAGTTGTTTTCCTTAGAAACAAAGCTGATTCCTATTTTCCACTTTGCTGATAGCTCTGTTCCTAATAGTTTGTACTATGGTAGGAACTACTTCCCTCTCCCTCCCACTCCTGCATACCCACACACTTCCTCTTTTCCAGAACAAAAGCCTTTTCCAATTATTTAAGGAATTTCAGAAAATTATATTCCCTGTCCTTCTATAGTGATAAAGACTATGAAAGAACTAGTTTCAAAATGTACTTTTAATAAGGAAAGTATAATAATTACCCAGGAGCTATATCCTTACTACCTTGTATTTAATCTTGTAACAGCCATGAGAGAAAAGCTTTTGGGGACGATGGGCTCCCATACCCAGTTCTGATGCACTACCTGGGGTTTAAATTTGATTTCAGAAGATTACTTATGCGAGAATTCTGGAATCAAAACGCACTATAAATTCCAGTTATCTTCAGATATTCCAAGTTACTGTCTTATGGAACTACCATCTGGGATTTAGTTCACAGCCTGCAAGCAGTAATGATAGAAAATGAAGACAGGGCAGGTTACTACAGCTTAGCTATCAGACTCCTTGAAAATACACTCTATAACCTTTAGAAAAACAAGCTTCCAATAAACACAAGAACAGGTTCCAGTCTATGATCAAAAATTCTCTTATCTCTTAACCCTGGTTCACAGGCTAATGAGACTACTTTGAGAAAACCATCTTTAAGTGTCTCCCCTTTATCCTTTCCAGAATTCTGCAGGCTGTATGGCTCATTACATGTTTCTCATAATACTGACTAGCCCCTGCCATGATCTGTCTCCTTGCTGCCCGAGTGCAGCAAGTGCCCGAGTGAGGAACTCCTCACATCAAATTAAAGGGCCAAAAGCACAGGACTTTTCAAGAAGGACAAGGAGGTGGCAAAGCTCACTGACTCTACAGGGAGCAATTGTTACACTTCAAGAGAAGCATTTCATCTGCTTGGGAAATTTGGAAGATGTGCGTCCTGGGAGACATGGTTCAGTGCTGATAGAGGTGCTAATATAAACTGTATATAAGACTACCCTTATAATTTTAAGATTAAGAGATATATATGGCCAATCTTTCAGCCTTTCCCCTCTCCCGAAGTATTTTATTATTTTTAAAGCTTTGTGTTGACACAGTGCCAACCAAAGGCAAACACTACAAAATACAAGCACAGACCCAGCATATCACTTTGCACAACAATAACAGAATGGGGAAAAAGTGCTACAATACCATGCAAAACACTTCCAGGCCTAATTAAAAAAGAAGACAATTTTAGATTGAGTGAATTTGCCTTATCCTAGGAAAGAGGAATTAATTCAAACCCAGGCACTGGAGGAAAGACAGTGCCACAGTATTACATGGGAAAAAAATGCCTTAGCTCAACTCCATAGCATTCTGTAAATGAAGATTGAATGAAGAACTGCAAACACCTGAATACTAAAAATTACTGTCTTTTGTTACAATTTTTTAAAAAAATATCACCTGAAACAGGAGGCAGAATTTATTTGGAACATCTTATGAACTATTAATTTTGTTTAAAATATGTAACCACATACACAGGAGTGCAGTACTTGAGACAAGGGAGTTGTGGGGCACTGTACTACAAAACACACAGAGCCACAAACTGATCTGTCACTAGGCACAAGCCAGTGGAACAGCCCTTGATAATCAAGCCACAGATTTGGATATCAGACTAAAACCAGAGCTGCCCTTCACAATAGCAACCCCATTACGCAAAACACTACCATTCCCTTTTCTAAATTAAAAAAACCAAACAAACAAACCCAGGTTTATTTTTATTGATTATGCCTTTTTTTGAAGAAGTTTTCAAACAGCATGGTGGAGCTTAAACAATGCTCACTGTAAGCCTAGTTTAACTTTCAGTGAATTCAACAAAAGGATTTTCCTTTCACATAAATGAAGCTGTAGTCGGCCTCACTGGGCTAAGTTTACAGAAAGTACATCCCTGTAAATGTAGTCGAGTTGAAAACAATGGCACTGCTCACACAAGTAATGATGATTTTTTGCAATACTTATAGGAAGGAAGGTGTTCAGGATACAGTCCTATTGATAACTTCTGTTGCACAAAATCACCTTGGCAAAAAAGAATAAAGCTGCATATACTGAAGTTCAAAAAAGATGAAAATATACTTTGCTAGGTAACAGACAAAACTAGAGTGTCTTTGGATATTTCTTTATCGTAAAAACTCCAAAATATCATGGAAAAAATCACCCAGCAGTTTCAATCACCCATCCAGCATAAACATGTGTTATTCATTTCATAACAATTTGTGATGGTTCTAAAACAATAAAGAAAACATGCAAATTACAATAAAGACTTGATTATGCAACTGCTTTGCCCATTTCACTGCAGCAATAAGCAAGCAAATAGAGACTGAATGGAACACAATTTAGCAATCATATACTGCAAAAGAATATTTGCTTGTGTTACTGGTTCAGCTACTTAAAATAAATAATTTTGGTAAATCATTATCATTAGGGAAAATTATTTAATGAATTTTCACATGCTACATCACAATGATCCTAAGACTAGTTTTATCATGTTTGCACTTCACTTACAGATTTTCAAGACAGAATTGTTTTGCTCTCAAAAGACAGTAGAATACTTTTTACAAAATGTGGTCAATGAATTGTTTTTCAGAATTAATATTTTAAAGTAATTTTAAATAATCTTTCCTGAGTACTTTCTAAGTGAGAATACTTAAGGATATATGAATTTACAAGTGTATTTTAACCTCATTAAAGCCAATGGAAGTTAAGTACAGGCTTAAATGTGGGGTTTTTTCCTAAATCAGGATAAATTCTACTGTATTAGATTAAGACTAAGACAGAAGAACACTGATAATTATATTTCAGACAGCTTTCAGAGTACACATACTAGATACTCTATACAAAATATGGCAATATGCTAATAAACTCAGTTATTTCTTTTTTCCAGCTGTGGCAAGAAAAGACACTAACAATGCTCTTTATGGGGGTGATAGGAGGAAACTGGTACCTTCTATTCACCTACATGAAATGTAAATTTAAGAGAAGGTTTCTCTTTGCTGGTTCCCTCTCCTCAGAGCCATGGACCTTTCCACACCACTGTGGGTGAGAATTCACATTTAAATTTGATTAATTAATGCTGCTTGAACCATCATTAACTCATCCTTCAAGCCCCATGAGCTGCATCACAAAGGGTCACAGAGTACTGGTGCTAGCCAGCAGCCAGTGACAGCAAGGCAAGCAGCCAGTCATTCTGTTATGGACCAGAGAGGGTTCCTAAGAGAAATTTAGAGTTATTCCATATTTCCAACGCTATTACAGCCCACGATCTCCTGCAGAGTTTGCACGTACAGCCTACAGATACAAAAGGCTATGCTCCTCTTGCTGTATTTTTATGTTGTTGACTAACAGTTATTTGTTCACTGAATGCCACACCAGTAATAAGATCTTATACAGCTTCATGCAGCTTAAGAGCATGAACTTCTGGCTAAATCATATCCACACATGACTTTGCAAAACTGTAAGTTAACTGCTTTCCTTGCAAACTGAGAAAAACAAATGCAGGTATCAACGATACTGTCTTGTCCAAGTTCCCTTTTTATGAGGAAAATAGTCATCTTTGTTACAGTTTCCTGTAACTTTAACATTTTTACCAAGGAATTAGCAGATGTGGTCCTGAAGCATTCTGTAGCAAGATTTGGAAAATTTGTACATACATTATGAAATGAAAACAAGTTACACATGGCTTCCAAGAAAATAAATTAATCAGAGCTTGTAAATAAAAGAAATAGGCAGTATGGGTTATGGAGTTCAAAAAATTAAAAAAAAAAAGCACTTTGGCATGGTACAACAGAAGTAGGCAGTATCACCAATACATCATTCTCTCAGGCATACTTGTAAAGATCCATATGTAAAAGCTCCCACCCACAAATGCACAACACACAAAAATGCATAGTTCTTTGGGAAATGGACTTTGTATAATCTGATAGAAAAACTTTACTGCAGCATACTTGAAAATAGATTGAAAATTATTGCCCCACTTTGAACATTTCCTGAAATGCACTGTAATATCAGTACAAAGCTGACAGCATCAATCAGGAATCTTCAGAGATGCTTCATCTGATTTTTCAGAGAGATGAGAAAGCAACAAAGTGACTGGACCAAGCAGTTCCAGATACTTACAGCACATTAATCAATATGAAATGAACTCCTTTTGTCTGTAGCTGTAATGGTTTAGAAGACATTTCCTAAACAAATAGATAATATTTTCTTTTCTGTTACAACTGATCGAACTCTGAGGTTTATATAAGAGTTTAAAAAAAATACATCAAACAATAGTAGTCTGGGTTTTTTTTATTAAACAGCATGCCTACAAATGTGAAATCATGGTTACAGAAGTTCAAATAAAGCTTATTTTTAAAATTCTATCTGACCTTGGATTTGACAAAACTGTATATGGGTCAAGATTATGAAAGGGCTTCCATTACTTGAAGTTATCTAAGTATTGTTCAGACTGGTTTTCAGGATGAAATACTAGCTGAAGTTTGTATTTACTTCATGCGCAATCACTTTAACCTTGCTATTTGCACAGCAGATGTCTTCTTCACAAGACTACAGAAGCTATTGACTGTAAATCTTGATAAGATAAGCTGTTCATTCCTTGCTTGTCAGAGCACTCTAAGAAGTCGCATAAAAGAAAACAATTACTGAACTGAGGCAAATAGTAAACGCTGATCCTAGAGTTCTTATGGGGACTTCAGTAGGACTTCTGTCCAAGTAAACCAACAGAATTAGAACCATTGTAAGTCAGTCATTACACTGAATTTGATTCACATGTGAAATTTAATTCATACGAATGCCAAAACTGCAGTTACAATTTATTCAAATTGGCATCATTTTTGAGATCTCAATAGTTAGTAAGAAGATGAAATGAGCACTGTAATTCAGCTACCTCCTTTATCCTTGCATCTACCTATTCAGTCATCAGTGGCACAATGTGTGGCTAAAGTGGGAGTGAAAAAGCTTGTATTCCCCATCCTAGGGGGGAACAGAGTGGCCAAGGCTGCCAACTCAATGGTTTAAATTAATAAAAGCCTCCACTGAGTACTTTAACTATCCCTGGAAATAGTTTTGCAAAGCAGGCTCCATCCATCTTTCTGCTTTAAAGAGTTGATTATGGAAGTTTATTCCACTTACAAAAATGACACTGAATCAACACAAGAAGGACTGAGGACTCAGACCTCCCGTTAAGAACAGAAAGGTAATACAAAATAAATAATAAAAAAATACACAACAGATGGTATTTTGAGCATGTGTGTCTTAATAATAACAGTTTCAAAAAACTAGATGAGGTGGACTGCCCTGCAGAGATGGAAGATTGTTCCTTCATTTGCAGTTATTAATGTGCTCATGGGAAAGTTTCTAATTGATCCAAAAAAGCCTGGCATTTTTTAATTTAAAGTAGTTGCCTTCAGAGAACTCACTACAAGGAGAAGTCTTACCTTCTTAATCTCTGTCCACAAGGTGAAAGAGAAAACCACCAAACCTGTAATTTCATTTGTCTTCTACAAATGAAATTTCTAGAAATACAAACCTTTTTTGATTCTCCTTTTACTTATGTGATGCTAATGAGGTGCTCCTAAACTTTCTGACAAGCAGTAAGGCTGTTTTCTAGGGAAAAACTGACTTCCTGTGGGATAGTAATTCACTAATGCTAAGCATCAAAAAGGCGCATTGTGGGTGAAGTTCTTTTTTAAAGGATTCCATGCATTGGCTTGCAATATTCTACAGCCTTTAGACATCCAGGAATCCCAGAACAAACAGAAAAGTTACCTGCAACCCTACCTTGAAAGATGATTTAATGGATAATATAACAAAATAATTGGCCAATTATACAAGAATGCCAATTAATAGTGCCACCTTTAAAGGATGTGCACATAGGGACAGGCCTCAAGAACCAACATTATTATTATTATACATATGCTGTTCAGATAATCTGCATATGCTCAGTCCAATAAACTGGATTTACTCAATTCATAAAGGGGATTCTGCACTGGCAAGACCACAGTCATCATTTGTGTGTTGCAGTTCAGTCTCCTTCGCCTGCATTACAATTCACGAGGAGCTGATGAGGGAAGTGGGGTTGTAAAGCAGTATAAAACAACTACTAGCACCAAACCTGAGCTTAATGTACCTACAGAGAAATCATTCAAGTCAAACTGAGACAAGTCTAGTGATAAGGATTTCTCACAAAAAAAAACCCAACAAACAAACAAAAAACCCCCCTTGGTTTAGTCTCTAGCAGGAATTCAAAATGAGTGTATTAATTTCTAAAAAAATGGATACCATACATAGTCTGGAGAGGAGAAGACTCTGGGACACACCTTATTGCTCCCTGCAACTACTTGAAAGGAGGCTGTAGGCAGGCACAGGTACATCTCTTCTCCCAGATAATAAGCAACAGGACAAGAGGAAACAGCCTCAAGTTGTGCATGCTGGAGATGTTTAGATTGGATATTAGGAAAAATTTCTTCACTGAAAGGGTGGTCAAGCATTGGAACAGGCTGCCCAGGGACGGTGGTGGAGTCACCATCCCTGGAGGTTTAATAAATGTGTAGAGGTGGTGCTTAAGGACTTGATTTAGTGATGGATTTGGCAGTGCTGGGTTAACAGTTGGGCTCAATGATCTTCAAGGTCTTTTCCAACCTAAATGATTCTATGATTCTATGCTATTGTCAAAGCTTTCTGAAAAGCAGAGATTCCCTACTGCACTTTCTGAATTAAAAGAAATAGTAATTACAGATGTATGCAATCTCTACTATATGCCCTTTGATTACTTAATGAGCTAACCAATCAATAGAGTGAAACTAAGCAAGATGATATGACTGATTGAAGTGATCCACTTCAATTGTTATTTATCACATTGTTGTTCTCCAAGTGATCACAGAGAATTAACACAACTAATGGAGAGCCATTCCTCAGCTTCTTAAAATCAATGTTTGTGATTTTCCTAGCTCCCCCCAGTCTCAGCCTTCCCAAATTTCTTTTCAGCAGACTAGTTCCCACTCATTTTTGCCAAGTGTTCAAGTTTTTACTAAATTAGAAAAGCATGATATATCTGTTTTCAGCAACCTCAGAGTCCACAGTTTTCCATATCCTTATATGAATGGTAGACCCTACTATCTGAGCACCACAACCCAAGTGTTCTTTCATAATTGCCACACACAGTAAAGCAACTGTTCTGAGGCTTTGATAATTTGTTTCAAAGTCACCTCTTGTATGGAAGAGAAGAAAATCGTCATGAGATCAGACATGTAACCTTCTGAGGACAGGAAGTTATATGGAGACAATGATGTGGTGAGCCATAGAATTAGGTCTGTACTGGAAAGCATTCCTAATAGACCTAAGAAGAGCAGACTGAATAAACGTGACAGTGCACATTGAATTCATGATGCAGACCCATTTGTAAGAGAACATGCACAGAAGTAAGTGATTATTGTCTTATGGCAAATAAACACGACATAACACTATCTTTAAAGGAGACAAATTTCAAACTAAGTTGAACATGATCTATCCATCCTTCATGGCAAAGTGTCATATCAGCCTTAGGAAACAATCTCATCACTAGAAAGCCACAGGCATTTCTATTTCTCAGTAAGTTGGGTGTATTTCCTTTAGCCTTGTTGAACTGCTATACTGCCCCCTGGTATGTTTTTGTATCATTAAGTTATTACCTGTTAGCAGATAAAAGTTCATACGATACAGATGCATCAGCCTTCCAGACTCCGAAATTGTTCAAATACAGTAAAATCCCTCAAACTTTGGTTTGCACATGACAAACTGATACATACACAGCTGTACCTGTATATATTTCTCTGTCTCAGTTCCCATAAAGGCTTTTTTGGGGCCTTTAATCAGATGTTAAATCCCATCTCTTACATGTTATGGGCACCATATATAGACTTGTTCCAGAAAAGTGTTATTAAATAGGACCTGTGTGCTTCAGAAGCATATCCTTTCTTTCTGTTGGAGCTTCATCTGACAAGGTTGATGACAAACCTTTCTTTTTTTAGGCACCATCTTCTCCCCTTCTCTAGCACATATGCATACTTGTTACAACATAAACAGTAAATTATTTTCATGCAAGTTGGTCAATACCTTTTTCCAGAAATCTGAATACTTCATACAGCATATTTACTTCACTGACAATTCAGATGTTAATGCTTCCAGATAATATTTCTCCAAACCAGATGCACTTCTATGATCTTCTGATTTAGCACATGCTTAGCTCACGAATTTCCTCTTTGAAAGAGCTCCCACAGAAAAAAGTAAATTCAGACTTCAGCTAACAAGCACCAGAAATTTCAAAGGAAAAAAACCAAACTCAAACATTGCTACATTTCCCATGAAACTTAATTCCCCCATGCATACTAGTACTCTAACAGACCTCTCCAGTATACAAGGAGCCATCTGCAGTGTCCAGTTCTACACTCTAACACACAAATCTAATGCTGAACCTGGAAAGTAGAAAAAACATGCTACTTCTAGTGGGTGTTTGCCTCCATTGCAATCCCTTGTTCTTTTCTTTCCATTCCAAATCATTTTACATATTGTAACCCACCTCCTACTCACTGAAAAGGAGGGAAAACTTAAAGCCTACATTTCTCCTTTGGAGAATAACAGAACAAAATTCAGTTTAGAGAATCAAAATAAAAAAAAAAAAAGAAGCAATTGAAAAAGATAAGAGTCTGAACACCTAAATTTTTTCCTACTATGCCTGGTTCATATCTCCAGCTGCCAGTCTGTCAAGTCTGACAATAACTGCTGTGATAGAAATCTGCTGAAGAAAATAGGATGCCATGAACAGCCTGTTTAATGAAACAGTGGGAAGCTCACATTAGCAATAAACAGGAAGTGTGAGAAGCCTTGGCAAAAGCCAAGTGCCACTTCTCTGCTCTGTACTTGTGCAGTCCTTTTTATTGGTTATCTTTATGATCAAGTGGAGAAATTCAGGACTTCTACACATGGATTCAGAGGTGTGTTAATGTACCATGTGATTCCACCTGTTCCAGAATAAAAATTCTGTATTCTCAGTTAGATGTTCTGCTTCTAAAGCTTTGATTCATAATTCCATGGAAACATGACTGAGGGCATGGAGAGCTTGCTGGACTGAGATTATGCCTTTCAATGTGGATTTATGCTTTAGTTGCAGTAAATCTGTAAAGGAGCACCAGAACAGTCCATGATCTGTTTTGTAGTCACAGGAGAGATGTAATGGGAATCACTTCAGATTAGCTACAATATTAGGACTGAAATTATTCCTGAAGACCATACTGTATCAGAGGTTAAAAAAAAAACAAAACAAACCAAAAAAAGCCGGAGTAGAACAATTTGCAGAATCACAGAATGGTCAGGGTTGGAAGGGACCTCTGGAGATAATCTAACCCAAACCCCCTGCTAAAAGCAGGCTCACCTAGATCAGGTTGCACAGTTGCATCCAAGCAGGTTTTGAGTATCTGCAGAGAAGGAGACTCCAACAGCCTTTCTGGGCAGCCTCTTCTAGTGCTCTGTCACCCTCAAGGTGACTTCCTCATTTCAGAAGGAACTTCCTGTGTTTCAGTTCCTGCCCGCTGCCCCTTGTCCTGTCACTGGGCACTACTGAAAAGAACCTGGTTCCATCCTCTTGACACTCACCCTTAAGACACTTGTAGACATTGATAAGATCACCTTTCAGTTTTCTCTTCTCCAGGCTAAACAGGCCCAGCCCTCTCAGCCTTTCCTCATAAGAGAGATTCTCTAGTTCGCTAATCATCTTCATAGCCCTCTGCTGGACCCTTTCCAGCAGTTCCCTGTTTCTCTTGAACTGGGGAGCCCAGAACTGGACACAGCACTCCAGATGCTGCCTCACCAGGGCAGAGTAAAGTAGAACAGAGTAGAATGTTTATCTTTCAGTATGGAAATATGTGTAAGACAAGAAGCCACGTGCTGGTTTTCTTTGTTCACAGCACACACCAGTGAGAGGAGGTGAAACCTAACTGAGCTAGGAAAATGCATCTATGGTAAGAATACACTGGAAAAAAAAAAAAAAAGAGAGAACCAAAAACGACAAAAACATATGCATTTGTTTCTTTTGGGGGGATAGCATCTGTGTGATGAAAAAGGGTGATAAAAAGTGATAAAAAAAAAGTGATAAAGAATAGATTGTATTACAATTCAAAATGAAAACTTCTAGAGGTTAGCATGCTAGAAGACCTAGAATCACTTTCTGATGAAGTAGTTGGAATCATAGTTATTTGCCCAATTAAGTCACATAGTCCAGCATTAAGCTTATAAAATAAGCAACCTGACAGAGTAAACAATTTAAAACACAAAATGCCACCAGACAGGTTGACAGCATCAAAACTTCATGGACTTGATATCATTAAGGTTGTACATGAGACCAAAACCTTTAGAAATCTGTGAGAAAAGCAAGCTCCAAGTCCAGAACAAAGCTACAAAAACCCAGCGACTCTGCAAGTCATGAACCATCCCATAGCAGCTGTTCAGAGGAAAGGCTCAGGCACCTATGGGTCAGCAGTTAGGTACTCTCAATAACTTGCAAAAAGATAAAAGCCCACAACTTCTGTATACAGCCACATTTTTTAAAAGACATTTCCTGCTAGAAACCAAGGAAACATTATAGGGGCAAGGATGAAGAATAAAGAAAGAGTGGTCTGCCAAATATTTATTTACACTGCATGTGGGTAACAGCAAGGTTCTCATGAGTACATTTTGGGAAAAAAAACCCAGAAGAGTATACATTAAATAACCTCTCCCTCAATGCACACTTTAAGAGTCTCTTTCCTGAGACTGCTGCTGTTTGTCTCAGGCTTGAAACAAATACATTTAATCAGAAAAATAAGGCATTTTGGATGGGATAAGGAGTACAATGGCTTAAATGTTTTTCAAGATCAGAATCAGTAGAAAAGCACAACAAAGCAACTCTAGAGAACAGCAGAATTGCACCACTACAAACCATCATAAAGCATACCCTGGCAATGTATCTGCCTCAGGAAACAAGGAAGAGTGCAAAGAGTCCATATACATATTTTCAACTCATTCAAAGGAAGTTTCTACTGTTTTAAGATAAAACAATCTCAAAACCCTGGAGTGTTCAGTACCATAGTATACACTTCAAAAGTTGGAAATCTGAATAAGTAAAAAACATCTCTCACAGCTGAGGACCTTACCAACAGAAAAAAGCTAGATTGTTCTCGGCCACCTCCAAGAAGACACCCTACCATGCAACAAGTATGACCAAAACCAGATAATCATCATTTTTTTCTAGCAAGAAGTGTGTGCCAGACTGAGAAAACTGGCATTGGTTAGCTGAACTATAAGCCATTTACTACTATTATCTAACATAGCCTAGAAATTCCCTCAAGAGAATACAGACCTAGGTTTATAGAATACAGAGAGAAAAACTTGCCAATTGAATCTTAATAACAGATTAAAGATGGGTACTTTTTAAAATGTGATGTAGATAAAATGAAGTAATCTATAGCTAGATAATATTATGAAAAAAACCTCTTTAAAATAAATACAGACTGACTGCCAAAACAATCAGGGCAAGAACCCAACCCCTCTCAAAATTACAATAGGCATTAACTTGTTTCCAACTAGTTGTAAGAGAAGGTAAGTCCTAAATTATTCTCACTTCCTGACAAAAACTGTCAGAAATACTAAAAACATGCAATTGCATATGTCTAATGATTTTTCAATAGATGGGACACATACCTGAATTAGCAATACTTAACAAATTCATGTAAGGTTAATGTAAAAGGAACACATGATTTCAAGTGACAAATGGATGAAAGACATTATTCCACACTAAATTTTGGAATATACATTCCAAAGACAGTATTTCAAACAATGTAATTATTCAAGCAGCATTCTTTCTTTTCTCACTTTTGCAAATCCTTTAGCAGCCACCACACTGCCTTGAATCTTGAAAGTCACCAGTTCAAAACAAAACAAAAACCCAAACCAACCAAAAAACTCACTGATACCTCTTAGCTCCCCAGTCCAACAGAAGGAGGTGCAAAGGCCAAGGCTTTTTGTTCAGTTTCCTGACAGTACTGCTGTAGATGCCAGTATTAGGGAAGGAACTCAACCACAGCAACACTGATCAAGATTATCTTGCAGGAACTACACTCTTCAGAAAGAGTAGCCCAAAATCCATGAGGCATTATAAAAAGACAGAGATGGGGTACACCTAACTGGCTTTATTGCCTGAGAAAGCCTCAGCTATATAAGAACCACATAAGATTAAAAGCACCATTCCAATTCACAGCAATGTTAATTATCTGTTCACATACTGTTATCAGGATGTGTTATCTTGTATTTCAAACACTGGAAGTTCAGTCAAAAATATAACAGATTAAGTTAAAATGCATGCTGCAAGGAAACTTTAGTTAGAACTAAGGAAAGTTATGCAATTGTGATATTTAATTAGTTCATTTGCCTTTGAAAGGAAGATAGGAACAGAGATCTGCAATTTTAAGTCATCAACCCAACTGGGGAGAGGAAGTCTGGAAAAGTGCACTACAAGATTTATGTTCCATTATTGAAGTGAACAATAACAACAGTAGTCTTGGGGTAAAATGCAACTCTTCTGGTGTTATAAAACACTTTCTCAATATAAAAGGAGTATTGAGACTTGGACTGAGAAGAAGTGAGAATTAATCTATCAGGAAATTAAAGGTGTATAAATTTTTTATGTAGCAGATTAAACAAAACTGAAAAATGAATGGCAAAAGTCCACTGTACCTGTTATGTTCTCAAGAACAGCCATCTTTGGATTTTTTAATCTAATACTTAAAATTTGGTTTTAAACTATTTCAGTTCTTTGGCTTTTTCTTGGGTTTCATTTTTAAATATTTTTGGTTTTCTGCAGGACTTCAGCTGATAGCTACACAGTTCTGGGCTCCATTCAGAAAGAGATCAACAATAGCATGTAACCACCCTGAAACTGATTCATAGTTCTCTGATCTTGCATTCTTAAGCATCTCAGTTTCCTTTAAAGCCAGCTGTACAAGGGATCACAGCGGCAGGCACAGGGAAATATGCAAGCCTCCAGGGCCCTTCTATTTTGTCAGTGAGTATTTTCAAGGTGTGCAAAGGAAGAAGGCATCAGAGATCTCTGGATTAAACCTTTCCTTGAAATTTTTCCTTTTTAATTTTCTCTCTATTTTCATACCACTGGGAAACACAGGGGCTTTCACCTTGATTGGCATAAGAATTCCAATTGGTTACAAAGTATATTAACATTAACAAATCATTCAATTAGTTCATTATTATTATTATTAAAATTATAGTATCAATGCCAGCTAAGATTTGAATGAAGCCATCTGAACCCAAAATTCATCTTGTTAGAACACATCTCAGTATGCTATACCCAGTAAATAGTTCACTCTGTATTTTAACTCTTTGCCAAAAAATCAGAGACATCATCTTTATTGTATTAATTATTTATGCAACCCAGCTTCTCCACCTTCCCTCCCAGCCCCAAGGAGAACTCGAACCGAAGGTATTAAGGCACTAACACCAAGTTCTCAAAAGCAGTTCAGACACTTGGACACGAGGCCTGCTTCTGTGAAGAAAACAACAAAGATCCTCAGAATTAACTGGAAGTAAAATCAAAGTCTGTACCTTGTCCCAGGTGGAGTTCCCTTGGCAGAGGACTTCCCATGGAAAAGATGAAGAATTCAATCTTAAATACTTAAAAGGAATAACCATTACAAAGTATAATAATCACTAGAGAAAAATCATCAGTTCTAGCAGTTTGCCACTAGATGGAGCAATTTAATATTAAAATTTCCATTTATAAAGAAAATCCTCTTGAAGTTGCAGATCTTTCACTAATACACCTTTCCCATAACCATTTTTTTTTTTTTCCTTTTTATGCTAAGGACACTTAGAAGTACTTTATCCTTGCAGATTATGCAAGTAAAAAGAAAGTTGCATATGAATAAACACAATTGTTTCTACATCCTACCTGTATTACAGCAAAGATTGGAAACAGTGTGAGGTAAACCAACCACAATCCTAAAGCATTTCAGTTAAACTAATAATTAAATTTATCCACCAATCTACACCATATAATATTCAGAAATATTAAGCATTAAGAAACATTAAGCAGTTTATCAGAGTATTATGCTCTCTATTCACCACAGACAGCAAAAGAACTTTTTGCCAGCAAATATTATTCCAAACTAGAAGCTTAAGCTTACCCTAAACCTTAGCATAACTATTATATATTTCAAATTCTTCTATATTTTAATATCAAAACTGAGAATTAAGGTTTTATACTGGCACATGAGAAGGAGACTTGACCTCATTAGCCTGAGTCCTAATTTTCATCAGTTGTACCTAAGATCCATGTACAACTAGAGTGCCTTCTGTCAGTGCAAGACCAAAAGTTGAACCTATGTCTACCTAAATTTCAAACATTAATTTCAAGCAACAATTTACAGTTGCTGTTATCCAAAATACTTCCTGGTAACATCTATCTAAGTGTTGCTGCTGAATGCAGCTCTGAAGGACCAAAGGAAGTAAATCCTCAATGATTACGTGGGTCTTACAATCCTTCTTAAATAATGGATTTGCTGGGAAAAGGGGAAGCAATAAACAGAGTTAAGGACAGCCCACAAATGGCAACCCCTAACCGACCTCTGCTTTGCCTTTTTCTTTTAAATGGCTTCTGTTGTATTATACTTATGAAATATCCATATTTTTGAAGTATGATTTGATAATCTGAAATATGAAAAAAAATTATAATATATTGGCTGCTGTATCTAAAATCTGCATGTCTCACAATACAGGATACAATTTTTATTACCCTGCCTATTATTGCACTTTTCTAATGTTAAATCAACTTCTACCTGCATAGCAGCTGTAAATAACAACTGGATTTACTGTTGTAGTTAGGTCCATGTGAAAATATATGCTTTTTATGTCTAGATGTGATGCCTTCCTCTAATAAGTGCTACTATTATCTATCACAATTAATAAAAACCCAAACATTAGGTTGCTTATGCAACTTTAAAGGTAATTATGCACTTCTGTCCTACAGAATTTGGCTATGGTTCCAAAGACAGCGAGGACATATCACTGATATGTCCCTATCATCTCCATCATTACTATGACCACATTCAGCTCAGGTCCAATTAAGCTAAGCTCTCCTACTTCCATCAAAGTCTTTAAGGACACTACAGTTATGATTGGCCTACTAGATGGATCTGAGGATGGAAAGAATATAGGACAGATGGAGGGTAAACCTTATTATTTTGTTTTTAGAATATTACACTTCATTTTCATGCTTTGCTCCATCACTGCACTACTTCCAGCAAGGAGGGGTGGGGGGAGAGTGGTATGTATAGGGAGCAGATAGAAGAAAGCAAAGAACAAGTCAAGAGGGAAAGAATGAGAGCACGCTGAGTAAGGTATTCCATGAGTTAGAGACATTTCTAACACTTTTATAAAAGCTGCCTTCATTAAAGCTAATATGTCAACATTACAGCAAGCAAAATGGTAAATGAATGTAAAGAAAAGCCAGGTTATCGCGTTTCAGATGCCAGCCCAGTACATTTCAGCTGTCTCCTCCATTAACTCTACCTCAGTGTTTGCCTCTTGCTGACTGCTCCTTGACAGCATAGATACAGAAAACAGATCAAGGCTCCAAAACATTTTTCCACACGTTCTTCAGTAGCTTCTAGCTTCATTTTTCTTACAAAGAAGAAACAAGTTCAATAACTGCAAACTATCTGCTAGGCAGCAAACTGACTTGAAAGTGTTTTATTTTTCTAATAGAATATTTCATTACATGATTATAATAAGTGGTTCAAATCCAAGGCCATACTGACAGTGTTGGATTTCAGTGAATGCATTTCAATATACTTGGAAGCTACTGCAAAGATAAAAAGAAGGCAAAATACTATTCTTACTTCCTGACTTATGCTTAAATAGCAGTTTATTAAGTGGAATACACCATAACAAGCCACCTCTGGACCACAGGGCTCAAAAGCAGAACATATCAAAGCAATATACAGCTGCAGGAAGTTACACAGGAGCAAATTTGTTTGCCATAGCATGAGAATAAAAGGACTGGGGGGAGAGGAAGACAGGGAGTGAAGAGAAGGAAGAGAGAAGGGGAAGCAGTAACATATTTGGTATCAACACTAACATTTTTTGAATGAGTCTTTCTCTTGATATTGTGTGATGTAATTGTCATTTTCTCTGAAAGCGGTTAAACTCACTTCTTTCCTGGGTATGTCAGCCCCAGCAAAGCAAGAAGAATGCAATTAGAGCCAGCTATAAACCTGCCTGGTAACTCTCTTATTTTAAGTGTTCATTAGATGAAGATAGAGCTGCCCTTTTAATTTGGAGACACTGCATACTAAGTACAAGTTAATAACTACTTAGGACTTCAATCCCTGACAGTTACATATGCAGGCTACTGTCTGAGAGGAGATAAAGACATGGAGAGAAAAAACAGCCATCGAGTTAATCATGACCAAAAATCATTACCATCGAAGACTGAGTGTCTGATGAAGTCTGTTTCAGAATCATTTGGCATAGTTATTTGGCACATTATAAAATGTCCACAAACACAGCAGAGCTAAAGAAAACTTTATGTATGGACACTGCACCACCAGACACGACACAACAGCTGTACGTTTTCAGACAAAGGCCTTAGTTCCTGTTTCTGTCTTTGCTGTAATTTCAAAACAGCAAATTAAAATCAGTTGAGCACAACCAGAAGTTCACCATTGTACACATCAACTTCCACAACACAAGGCAAGACCAGTCTGTCAGTATCATGATGCAGAGACGAATGTACACAACCTTCCTTCCGCCTTTTGCACACCCTGCTGGGAGCTGCTAGCAAATCTGCAGTCTAATATTGCTGGCAGCAACAGACTTTCCAAAGGCAGGTCAAATCCCACCTCAGAAGCATGCAACAGAGATAACTCTGCAGCAGCCTTTCAAGCATAGATTTCCTACTTAGCAAAGATTTCTCTGGGGATGGCGCGTCTGACTCATCTTTTGCAATATATTTCCCTTTCCTCCAAATGCAGACTGGGATTTCAGCAATGTTTTGACTCTCAAACTGTTTGTTTTATATTTGCAAAGCCTTTTGTAGGAATTCAATTTTCCTAGAAGCATAGAAAGCTGCACACCTTAAAGCTGCATGTGAAAATCCCTCAATTATCTCCAGAGCCCAAATTTTGTAATGTCTATTCACAGCAACTTTAGGTCACAGACACCTACATTTCTTCAGAAAGTCAGTCTTCTTCATAACAGGGTAACATACTTTAAATCACTCCTGAACAAATCTTGCCTTGGTTTTATAACAAACCAAGATACTTTAGATCAGCCACCATTTGAATTAAAATGCTTGCAATTGACAGAAATAAAGCAACGAGACCAGAAACTATCCAAAGGTATAGTTACCTTGCTTGCATTGATTGCTTATCTACATTCTCAGAAAGTAAGGTCTTGATGTTACCAATGCTGCACCAGGTCCTATTCACTTCAGTGAACAGGATTCAACAAAAGCACAAGAGTCCATCTGTGCAGAGCTCATTGCAGAAACAACAGAGTATGTTAAGCTTGATCCTATAATCAAGTTTAATTAGAATCACAGGGTCTTAGCATAGGTGTAAAGATCCATCATGTTGATCCACTTGTAGGATCATAGCCTTAATGTAAAGACATAAAGCATTTTGTTATTACTTCAAATAATCCAAGTTGATCTCCTTTAAATAAATGAGGTCTGATCTTACAGCCAGTTCTGCACAGGTAGGGCACTTCTCCACAGGGTTCCACTGGCTGGCACAAGGCAGATTTTCCCTTGTAGGTGAAGATGGGAAAAGACGAACAGGAGGCAATAACACGCATGGATCCTCCTTCCCCTAGAACACTCTTTTCTCACTGACTGCAAGTCCTCCCAGGGACCAAAATTAATAAAACAGATAGTAAGATAAGGTTTGCAGCACTCCACTCCTCATGGCCTCTGCCTACTGGGTGATAATATGCCTACACCTAGCCCTGGGTGATAGTATGTAAACACAGAAGACAAATTTTAACTAGAAAGTGTGAAGCAATTGCTAGCAGGGTTATGATTACATCACAGTAATCCACTCAAAAGTTGTAAGATTAGCTGTGTAACTAAAAGAGTAATAAATAAATAGTTTAAGAATATGCAAAATTTGCAAGCACCACAAGCTAAATAAAGTTACATAGTCATTTTAGTTTTCTGTTTATGATGTCATCATCTTGTCCTCTTCACTGTCACTGGCACACTAGTAAGAGCCTCAGAAAGCTCTCATGCTTGCTCTCAGGAGCCTTTTCTTCCATGGAATTCCCTTTAAGAAATCTGAATGAAAGGTGGGTAATAAACTGCTAAGAAATACTATGGAAGAAGTGAGTTTTCAAGAAAAGAAAAAACATTCTCAAGGTTGAAATATTAAAACTATCACATTAAAAATATCCACACCTTTGTTTTTTGGTTTTGTCTTTTTTCTCCTGTTTGGCATTTCCTTCAATAAGCACCAGCAAGTTGCTGGTATAAGAAAGATTATATTAATTTGTTCTTTATTTCAAAGTTTAACCTGATCTAGATACATTTCTTTCTAAGTCTATTGCAAGACTTATTACTAGAAGCTCTTAAAGCAAAGCTTGTTCCCATTCCCACAATGATCTGAGAAGCAAAACAGGAAGATAAGAAGTACTACTCTTCATTAATGCACTATTTTTTCAGCATCTCCAGGCTGAAGTAAACAAACAAAAAAGTCAAAGATATATACACTCTCCCATCTCACTTTTCCTGTGCCTCATTGCTCCAGGATTTCACAAGGTTTTCAGAGAATTAAACCTAGAAGGACAACTATGGGAATAAAAGACTAATACTGCTATGCCTAGAAGTCAGGGAGAACAAATGATTACATTACTAAAACTCTGCTGTGGTGTGAAGTTTTTTTAAGCTAATATTGGGTCTACGTTTCTTTGCACATTTGTCTGAAACATGTTAAATAAAATGCTATCCTAAAGCAGAGATGAACTGTGAATGTTAGTATTCCCACTTTTTTAGAGATACACTGAATTATTTCCTTATATATATTATATACTATAAATATTACTTGCAAAATTAAATAATCTGTACCCCACCCCATCAAAAAGGTCACTAATTTCTAGAGTTTGTTGTGTGCCTAAAATCATGGTGGGCTGGCCAAGTATTGTTCTGCCCCAATGCACCTAACACAGTGCATGTCAAATGGTATCCAATTTCCTCCTTCCCATTTAACCCATACCCAAGCACATCTGTACATTGCTGTCCCTCTAGAATACATCACTAATTTAAACAAGCAAGATTAACCAGAAACTTAAATAAAAGCTTGCTTTTTCCTGGTAAAATCTTGCTGGTAGTAAGTATGATAATATCATAAACTCCTATTCTGGTGTTCTTCACATGTCCTCAATCCTCATTTCTATATGCATCACCAAGTGAAGGCAAGCTTCTCCTCAGATGATATACAGGACTAATTAGAAATATTCTAAAAAACACCCTAGTTTTTGCTTACAGTATCCTGCATATCTTTCTTAAGAGTTCTATACTATGTACAAAGGTTCACAAGGTGTGCTTTGCACCCCTTAGAACACTGGAAGTCTCAGCTATTTACTTTTCAAGGTCTTTGGGACAAACATTTTAATAACACAACCTGAAGAAAAGAAATAATTAAAGGCATTAGCCAATGATACCGACATGCCTTTCATTCAGTTTGCTTTTCAAGCATGTTAATTGACCATAGGGAATGAGCCAACAGAATAACGTCTGAAGAAAGAGCATTCAGATATTTTAAGACACAGGCTGAACTCAGGATTCCATATAACGCTAGATTCTTGGATTTACATATTTAAATGCCTTCTATTTTGGGACTCACTCAGAATGTTGTCTCTTGCTCATTAATTCTCTGTCACAGTACTTTAATCCAGAGCTACAGCCATCCAGCATTGCCTTGTGTTTTCCAGATTCTGGAGGAAGAATTATTAAGTATCAGAGATTTAGCTAAGCTAACTTTTTTTCAACCCAGTTCCTCTTTTGATTCCTACACTTCTATGAAATTTAGAACTTTGTCTAAAATTTTGGAAGTTGTCTAAATAACATTGGGAATATGAAAAAGATTCTAGGCCCTGTCTTGACAGGGACAACAATGTGTTTTAGGCTACACTCAATAGACAAGCTAGATTAAGCACAAACTAAAGTCAGCTGCCTGTTTTAGACAGAATCTCAAAGCTTCACTAACTTTGCTGACATCCACTCATATATCTACAGATTTTCTTTGGGACACAATCTGTGTTTCCCTCTGACCACATCTTGTAAAATGTACATGCTAGCACATCGACTCCTCCTCCTTTCCAATAGGAGCAAACTATTAGATAAGTTGCAATAATGGACCACATACATGCTGATAAACGTAAGTCACTAAATCACAGTAATCCAGTCTTTTCTGATTATTTCTATATATCCTTAAGCATCTCTTCTCAAAACAGAAATCAAAAAAAGTTCAAATTAATTCTAAATACAGTTCTGAATCATTATATCATGCTCAAACTGAGAAACTATTGTATAAATATCTGTCTTTGCCCCCTCCCACTTCTTCCACAATGTGCCCAAAAACATACCCTGCTCCACAAGTAAAGCAAATTCATGGGTTTTGACATGTGACCGCTAAACTAAGACTACTTCACACAACTGACAGCAAAGCTGTGCTACACAAATGTTACTGGATAATGTGAAACTTCGGCTATGAGAACAATTGAGCCGGGAAGTCTGAGGAAGAATAACTAGGATACCCTCACACTGCTTTTCACAATTGAGTCATATGAATGATTTCTGAAATTCTCCTTCTTTGTAACTGTCTCAGATATGAGGTACATTCCTTGTGACTCCTGATCACATAAAGACGTTCACCTGATACCCAGACTCAGAAAAGTGACCTACGTGGCCTCTTCTTAAGTTAGTATTCTTTAGGAAGTTTAAAATTGCACAGTAAGTTAAAAAAAAATCAGCCAAGAACCTGAGCTCCATTTGGGGAATTTACACGCACCACAGAAGGTGTGTGCTTCAAAAATTTTATCCAAGTGCTAAGCCAGTCCCTGATACAATTTAACACAATTTACAATTTAGCTCCAAATGTTGTATATTGCTCTGTGATATCCAAGATACATTTTCCTCACTGGTTGCTGTCATGTACCAATGCAGAAGCAAACAGTAAGTAAAATACTACATTACAGCTCTGTTAACCCCAGATTTATGAACTTTTGATATTCTTTATAAAATAGTGACAGTTAGCCAACTGGCAGGTGAAGTTTTCCTCCTCTCTACTTTCCCCTTTTCCTTCCAGTCTGCAACTGGCCACTCAGAACACAAATCAAGCCATTGGCTTCAAATGGACTAAGTCTGTATGTAGATTTGAGTATGTGCAAGAAGATTATGAACTATACCAACAGTTACTTAGGCATGTCAGTTAAAAAGTCCAATTTCTGTGAAGATCTCCGTTGCTATTGTAGAACTACCTTAGTATTTCTTTTATGTGACATTAACTGTGTGCATATATATGTTCATAAACTTCTTTGGTACTGCATAATAGACAGTACTTCAGATTGTCTGGTTTGTTTGGTGCTCAACAGGGGAAGTATAAGAATACTTAAAATGTTTCAATTTATTAGGAATAGTAATTATGGTAATTTAGTGTTTACAGCTCCCATTCCCTTTTTCCTAAAAAACCTCAAACAAACAAACAAACAAAAAAAAATAGCCCTCCAAAACTTTAACTTGCAGTTCTCGAACAAACTGCCTATTGGCCTGTACCCATACTGAGATGCACTAACATAAACAACAAATGCTCATACTTGCATCTACGAATGAATGAAAACGAATTTATCACAACTGCATCAACTCATGAGAGTTTGACATGAACTGCACAGAAAAAACGAAGTTTTAGTTGCTTCCACACAGTGTTTCGCATGAGTTTAATTAGCCTAATATAACATCCAACATTAAGGTGGTATGAGAATGCATGTGTGTATAGACAAGCCAACAGAAAGCACATGTTTATGGACAGGTGAAAAAACAAACCTAAAAAACAACAAACATCTGACACTGGCAGGAAACTGAATACATGCTAGTGTCACATGCTGCCATGAGGGAAGAGACAGCACTTCCTCCCATGACACTCGAACTGTCTTTGAACCTATCAGAAGCTTATTAATCTGCAGACTAACTGAACAGTGTCACCCCACCACCACCCCCAAACTCACCAAGCACGTATGTTTAGCCCTTTAAACTAGTAAGAACGGCGTTAACAGCCCCCACTCACCACAGCCTCCTGGACCACTGCTCCGGGTCCCCAGGGTGGCAGGTGGCTGCCCTCTCTCCGGGCGCTCGAGATAAGCATGACCTCTCCTTCCTGAGCTAGCTGCTTTTGCTATAAACCGGCCAGGTTTTCCCTGTCGCCGAGGCCTGGTGGAGCCGAGCCCCAGCAACCCCCAACACCAGGGAAGTGCCGCACGCCCCCCTCCCCCGCCACCACCACAGGAGGGAACGACAGGACTCCCAGCGCTGGAGCTCTACAGACGGGGGAAGCGCTGGCAAGGGAGCACTGCGGTGCAGGAGGAAGGCGGCAAAGAGACGGGGCTGAGGAGCTGAAGGGCTGAGGGGCTGAGGGAGGGGCGCGCTCGCGACCTGCCACCTTCCCGCCCAGCCCGCGCCTCGCGCCACTCTACCCGCGGGGGGGCGGGGGCGGGCTGCCGGCCGCCTCCAGGGAGCCCGCTCTTCCTCCCCACACGCGCGGTCACGTGCTCCGGGAGCCGCAAAGCAGCGGCGCTTTTGCGACAGGGTGACAGCCAAATGGTGCGACATCCGCGGCGGCCGCAGGAGCAGCAG
>JAVJGJ010000030.1:17870764-17946781 GCA_035590215.1 Microhierax caerulescens | reverse complement strand
CCCCGCGGCCGGCCCGGGGAGTCGGCGGAAGACGGTGCCCACCCCAGGCCTCTTCCCGCCGCTGTCCCCCGGGAGCGGAGGCGCCGCCGCCCGGTCACGGCCCCACCCTGCCGCCGGCCGCGACCCGCTTTTGTCTGCTCTCGGCTCCCTCCTTCTCCCTGCCGAGCGGCCGCGTCCCTCCGGCGGGGCCTGCCCTGGGCCGCGCCCCCGGCCCCGGTCGCGGCCCCGGCGGCTGGGGAGCACCCCGCTGCAGCGCGGAGGCAGCCCGCTGCCGTGCCTCGTAGCTCTCGCCCCCGCCGTCCTGGGCACGGCTCGTCAGGGCCCCGGCCGGAGGGGTCCCGGTGGCCGCCCCGCCGGCCGCGTCCGGGTCAGGCGAGGAGCTTTTCCCCTCTGCGGCACCGCGCAGGAGCCGGAGCAGCTTCCTCTATGTAGGCCTTGAACTCGGAGCCAGTGGAGAGGAGAAAATGGTGCGCCCAGTTACTTGTCACACGGCAAGGGTTCTTGTCGCTACAAAAAAAAACCCAAAACCCAAAAAAAAAAAAAAAAAAAAAAAAACCAAAAAACCCAACACTATAAAAGGCCCGGAAAACTCGGGGGTTGGTTGTTTCCATCCCTGTAGTTTGACCAGTGTGAGTTGCCAGTGTCACTGTTACTTTTCTGCTTGTCAGCTGCAGCCTTCGATGTGATTCGGGAGCTCCACTTCTGTTCTCGGATCTTTAAATGTCAGCTCAACCTGCCAGCTCTCCCACCTCCTTATCCAAAAGAAAGCTTGCTTTTTGAAATATTTTTTAAATATAGTTTTTAATATTTTTTAAACACCACTAAATCTATGCAAGTTGTTATGATTAACCAGGCAAACAACGTGCCTCTTAATTTATTAGTTGGACAATTAACCGAAGTAAGGAGTCCATAAATGGAAAGCATTGAATTTAATGCTTGAATAGAAATTAAAAAGGCATGCTTTAGAAAGGAGATATTTCCTAAATGCAGTTAAATTCTCATGTAATTTTAAATGTTAGCAGTGTGCTCGCTTGAGTAACAATGGAAAAGAAGGCGCAACAGAGATGTAGCAGTCTGCTTAATATTGTAGCACATGAGATGGCTGAAGGCTAAGAATCTATCTAAAATGCTGAACTTTAATCAGTGGCTCATAAGTGTCTAGGAAGAATTGCTATGTTAATACAAACTTGATACGATGATATATAAGCTGGTAAACCTGTTTGAAGTGGTGAGCTGTGTGAATAAGTAACTCTGGTAGCATTTCAGGTAAGCTAAGTGGAAGCAGAAATTCTGTTGAAGTGCTGAGAGTGGGGTCTGGACTAATCTAAAGAGAAATGGAGGGGGTTTGTATGGGGGCGCTTTTGTTATTGGGCATGGGAAGATTGGTTTTTGGAGGGTTTTTTTGTTGGAAGATGAGACTGACAGTGATACTGATTTAAGAAAAAAAACAAAACACTACAAAACAACAGGATGGGTTAAATCCTTTGGTTGCACTGTCTCATCCATTATATGTGGTAACTTCTATATCAATAAATACAGTTCTTTGGGCAAGATAGAAAGGTTGCGAAGTTAACGTGGAATCCCAGTAGGGTTTAAGCTTCAAGAACTTCTAAGTATTTTTCGGAGAAACTTCCATATTGGGAAGAACCACTGTAAAGGTAATGGTCTTGCAGTGGCATGTATTGCCAGTGGAATGTGAAGGCATCAGTAGGATTTTTCTTGGGAATTCTTCAAAACAAATTATGCTTCATATACTTCTGTGTAAAAGCTACTTTAGTGGCATGTTCCCAAAGTAAAGGGAACTACAGTGAAGTGTTAGATACGCCATTTCACTGATGTTTCTTCAGGAGGAAACTTCCTCAATCTAAGAACTCTAACTTTAAAAGTGCTTATATGTAAAATGGGCTTTTGCTTGCATATTGCAATCTTGCACATAAAGATGAGGAAGTTGTAGAATGCATGGCTACAGTAAAGGTTGAAAGCGTCACGTAGTTGGGTTGATCTAGATCATGAATGATGTGTAGTTCAGACATTTTGCTAATACTTAGGAAAACCTACTGAAAACAAGCTAAACCTCGTGTTAATCCCAAGCTTGATCCTGACATGGAATCAGTCAGCGATCAATGTAACACATTCCTTATCAATATTGTATGTTCTGCATGCTGTTTGTTATGATAGCCCTGAATACTCCAGTGTGCTGTAAGCGGTTAACTCTTAGGCTTGGGTGAAGTTGATAAAAGTGGACCAGTAGTCATGAATCAGTTGAGCTCACCTCATATAAAGATGGGCAAACCTTTCACAACTACTGACTTGACAGGATGTGAAGTGGGTTCTGAAAAAACAGGAAAAACAGAAGGTCAAAATAACTAACTGCTAAAAAGAAAGTGGTAGAACACAGATGTCATATATGAATTTATTTCAATATGTGCTGGGTTTAATTAAACAGGCCTTAAATAGGCCTCAGATTGCACTTCTCACAGTGACAGCTTTATATTTTAAAAAAAGTGATTCCATATCTGATAGAGCAGTTTCTTAAAAAACTCTGCTAGCAAATGTCCATTAGACATTTCTGTCCTGCTTTTTCTACAGAACACTTTATCCATTCTTCAATATCTTACTTTAAACATTTCACAGACCGTTAATAGGATGTGGAAATTGTATCTTGCTTCCAAACGTGAGTTTGTTTAAGGTGAAAAATGCAACACTTGCTCCTCAGTAGTTAGCGAATGCATAGCATGAAATAAACTTGGCAATAAACAAGTCCTCTTTTTCGTTTGTTCTCTTTAGTAGCTTCACGAGCAAAATTACCTGATTACCAAAGACTGGAAGATTACATGAAGCCAGTGTACAGTTTTTATTACCTTTACTCCTTTTATCTCCAGTACAGGTTCTTTTGTAGGAGGTGGAAGGAGCTTGGGTAAGAACTGGTATTGCTGATGATGTCTTCCCTTCCAAAATTCTGCTGTCCTTCTCTGGGTTTGCATCCTTTTAGAGCTTTGTCCAGCAGGTAAACTAGCCTCCCCAGTGCTTGCTTTCAGGTTAATTGCACAGCCTTTAACTCTTTGCTTCCTGATGTAAGTGGCAACTCTGTTTCCTCATAAAATTAAACCTTGATTTGTGATGCTGTAGGCTGTTAAATAAGGCATCCATGAAATAAAATATTGTAAGTTTTATATGAGAAAAGGTGAATATTTTATCATTATTTAAAAAAAAAAAGTTTTTGTGAGGTAGGGTATATTTTCAGCCTTGTGCTTTCTTGGCAGTGATGGTAGGTGTCAGCCTAGTAAGCTGATGTGGCTGGGATAACAGAAATTATTATTTGGAGTATTTAAATGAAGCTATTGTTCATGTAAAGCAGTTGCACTTTGGTACTTCTAGGTGTTCTCTACCGCTTTTCTAGACAGTAATGTAAATGTTTTAGACTTTAGACTTTTCTTTTTAATATTACAGGATTTACTTAAAAATTTTGGCTCACTGAAAACTGTGTTTCCAAAACAATCCCTCTTTAATGCCAGAAAAAACCAGTATATTACTTAGTTTTATTTGCCTAATTGAAATTATTTGGTCAAGATAGTGAACTTGAACTGTGCCCTAAAGTAAATAAGCTTGTAACAGACCCTCATTTGTTTCAAATCGGTGTTAAATCCTCTACTTGGAATGAGTTTTTCAAACTCTGCCATAATACATATTTCTGAAATTACAAAAAAACTGGCAAAAATGTTTTTATTTCTGTATTGGTCAGAATAAAGGCTTTTTTTTTTCTTTTTTAATGGCTATTTTGTTTTAATGGAAGCCCTCATCATTACTTTTCCTAGGATGCTGTAGTCAGGGATCTTGAAGCACAAATTTCTTGACAAAATCATATTTAAAGGCCATTGGTAACTTCTTTTAAAGTAGCAATGAATAGTACCACAACTGAAATGTGTAAATAATGCTTATGTAATGGCACATCCGGTCAAGTTTTTGATTTGTTTTATTTTTCTGTTTCATATTAGGGGCAAGAATATACATAAAATGAATGCAATTGAAAAATGCTCAGTAGTTTGTTAGTCTGCGTGATACAAATTGGACAGTTGAGTCTTGGATTACACAACCATGTTTTGTATATAAATGCATGTAAAATGAGGCACTTGTACCTCACCATGTTGGGTTAAAATACTAGACAGGACTCTGAAGACCTGCATTTCGTTCCTGCCTGCTCTGCTTTCAGCTAGGTGACATTAGGCTGATGACTTTGCTTACTCATGTCTCAGTTTCTTCATCTTTAGAATAGAGGTAATGATGCTTGCTTTTTTAGAGATAAAAAGTACTGGGTATGTATTATTAGCTGTGGTCAAGTGCCAAAGGACACCTTAAAAAGGTACAAGTAACCCAATTAATCTGTTTTGAACAGACATTGTAATTAGGCTGAACACTCAGCAGTAAGACTGCCTTCAACTACTGTTCAGCTAGGACAGATTAGCCTCAAATAATTTTGAATTACCCTTGTTTCTTCAGAACAATGAAATGTGACATTCAAGTGAAAATATCCTGAGCTAGTGTACTGCAGTTTAGACATGAAAATACATGTACAGGTGCTTGGGACTTTTCAGGTCCCTATAAACACTTCCAGAATTTGGGGAAGCACTCCAGTTTTTTTCCATTTGTGGATATATATTACTCTTTAAACAGTACTCTGTTCAAAATGTGTCTTAATAAAATATACATCCTGTTCTCAGTGGAACATAAACAGTCCTTAAAATACCTTTAGGTAGGTGCCTGGGTGGGGGTTTTGGTTTTGTTTTGGCTCTCTTTTTGTTGTTTGGTTTTTTTTTTTTCCATCTTCTGAATTCTCTAAGTGTGCCTGTTAAAGTAGGGACTTGTATAGGATGTGTATGGTTGTGTACATTTGACTGAAGTTTCTTGATCAGAGCAGATGTCTTTCTAAGATCCAGATCTGTTATTTTAAACTCAAATTATTAGTGATGGCTAGTAGAAAAGTATATTTAGTTAAGCTTTGTGTAGTAGCTGTGCTGGAACAGTTTTATACATTGCTAGTGGACATTCATTACAATGTAACCTAAAATCTGTAGTGGAGTAACAAGATAAACATGTCTTTTACATTGGGAAAGGGTGGTTTAAGGGCTTAATGATGGGATTACAAATCTCTTCATCAATGCCTCAGTGCTTTGCTGAATTAGAGACTAAGACATTACATGGCCTCTGTAGATTCAGAATAACAAAGCCTTATGGTGTGTTACATGCAGCCTGAAGGTTGCAGTCTGCTTTTTGTTTTTGCTTTTTCTGGAAAGCACTTATACAACTGAACAAATTGGTTGATGATAGGCTTTTTGTTTTGTTTTCTCTACATGGATTCAGTAAGTGAATGGGTTTATGAAGAGACTGAGCTGAAGCATCTCTCATGAGATGTGCTTCTGTAGCATGGGCAAGGCATTTGTATGATACTTTGAAGTTTTAATTATTAATGCTTGGTCTGCAATTCCTGGCACAGTCAAAATGGCACTTTTGCTAGTGTTTGGCAGGGGGCAGGAGGGTTGGGTTTTTTTTTAAAGAAATTAGATTTATGTTGTGGGATCTGATCCATTACTTTTCTTACTTTGAGATATGATTAGGAAGTACACTGAAACAGAAACTAATAGTGCCATTAGTTAACAAAATGCTTTGGGCCTGTCCCTACAGTAACAGTATATCTGATTTGTTTGTTTATTTGGACTGCAGCAGTATAATTATGTCACACTGACATAAGTCCACACCATTTTTGTGACGGCCATTTTACAGTTACTGATTACTTACTGTTTGACAGCTCACCAGTGAATTGAACTACTTGCATGGCAGTCTGGGTGTGCATCCTGTGGAGCAAAGTTCTGCTCTGTGGGTTTTCTCAGTGTGCTTTGTGGGATACTTTCATGAACCTTCAG
This sequence comes from Microhierax caerulescens, assembly GCA_035590215.1. NCBI lineage: Eukaryota > Metazoa > Chordata > Aves > Falconiformes > Falconidae > Microhierax > Microhierax caerulescens. Next base: position 17,940,863 of record JAVJGJ010000030.1, on the reverse strand, counting down.
GAATTCTGTGCTATGTGTCAAACTAATGCAGTTTTGTGACATCCATCAACTTTGCCGGTGCAACTTCTAGCATCTAGCGAGGAAGATGTGACTGAGTTCTGTGGTGAGCAGGTACTAATACAAACAGGAAAGCAGTGTGCAGTTGCAGGCTTATGTTCAGCTAAATGGACCAGCTCTGCTGGGAATTCTGCTGTTGTACTGTGGGTAATAGAAGAGGCTGAAATCAAGCTATTCAGGCTAATGCATCTAACTTCACAAATAGGGTGGGTTGGGAGAGTTCATGTGATCAGTTATTCTGACTCAGTTGTGGGACCACCAACTGTGGGTAGTGGTGATCTGATTGTTTTTTTTAAGAGTAGGCCACACCTTCTATTTTTCTTGATACTGGGTATAGATGCAGTTTCCTGTACTGTGTATCAACATTATGCCCGCTTTGGCTGCAGTTCCTGTTTGCTGCTACAGTGGTGTACAGAGCACTTCCGGAGTGGATGCACAGTGATGGCAAAACTGTGCTCTCGGTAGCGTAGTTGTTGCTTCTGCTGGGCAGCCGGGGAAAAACCCAGAAATACTAGCATAAGTATATTTTGCTAGGACAACTACATCTATACTGAAAGCTTTTGTTATTTTTTTATAGAGATATAGATAGCTATCAGTACCAAATAAATGATTGACTGGGAAGGGCAAGGTTGGGCTATGAGAGGGTCATATATGCAGATTTCTCTTGTTCTGTTTTGGTGCTATAAAGCAAGGTTGATATGTGGCAGGACTCAGGGAAGGTTTGCTCTGGCAAATCAGGAAAACTGGACTATGTTGGTAAAAACCTTAATGTGGACATGACTAAATTAGCTTTTTCTGCGTCTGGTTCCTGTGGATTTCTTTAGGCCTTATTTTCTTTGCTGAAGATACTGATTTTTAAATGACAGAGAGTTTCTGACATTCTCTAAGTAAGTACAGATCAGAGAGCTTGAATCAAAATCCCATAATACCTGTTTCATGTCTGCAGTGTTATGTATGGTAGTCCAGTGCTGAAGCAAACTGGTTTTTCTGTTGCGGTTTTTCAAACATTTGCTGTCCTGCAATGTGGTAGCGAGGGTCACAGTTTTTAAATTTCCATTAAACAGAAGAACTTGTTAACCTGAAAATGGAGGTAGCAGAACCAGCGCTCTTCTGTTGAGAAGAGCCAGCAGGACAGCTTTCCACTAACTTTGCACAATTGTTATCAGAGTGTCACAAAACACAGTAGAGGGCAGATCCGTAGACAGGAGAAGGCATAATTATCTGCAATAGCAAGGTGCTAATAGATTGTATCAAAGATCTGAGATAAATCACAGGAATAATGTGAGGCTCTGTCTGTTAGTGTGATAAACACTTGCAAGCAGATCAGAAGGGAGAACTCACATGGATTACTACAACCCAGGAATATTGTTCAACTCTTGGAATGAAATGAATAGGTTAATAAAAGGAATAAGAGCTAATAGTAAATGTAATTGTTTTTTTACCTGATTTAGAAATAGCACTTGCAAGTAATTGTGATGCATAACTGTTCTGAAATTGTTTTTCTGTCTATTTGTGTGTAGGTATATATATTTTTTCCATATGTAAACTTTACATAACTTTTGAGGAGAATTTGAGAGCTGATAATTAAAAGAAGCAGAAAAAAGTTGTGTGTCCCCTTTTTTTTTTAAGTACCAAATACAAACTGGATAATTGAACAGGAAATAATGATATGGTTTAGTATATCCCTGGTGCAATAGTTTGCTTAGGAATTTTTACATGTATCTTTGAGAACTGTCAAAAGGTATATTCAGTCTGGTTTTGTGTTGCAAATCAGTAAGACACAAGGCAGGTCTGTGACGCAAATTTAGAATGGAAAAGTTCTAGTTGGTTCATTGATCTTGCTGTGTGCTGGAACTGGAACCTTTGCCTCAGACTTGGGGCTGTTGTTCAAAGAGTCGGGCTTTGTCAACTGGTACTGCTGCTGAAAATGAGTGTGTGCCATGTTGTGTTGCTTTACATCTGCACAAACAGCTATATGGTGAACAGATTTGTTGTTAGTTTTGTTTTGGTGGGGGTTTCCCCCCCCTAAATTAGTTTTCAGCCAGATCAGGTTCACAATCCAGTTCACTGTGTGGCCATGTGAAGGTTTGTACTGACATGTATCAGCAAATGGTCTGGGGCAGGAGCAAACGCTTAGGGGAGGATAGGACTGCTGGTTCTTCAGGGTGTTTTTTTTTGCCTGCGGTGCTGCTTTATGCAGTAAAGTATTTATCAGATTACAGGATGAGATTTACTGTAATGTATGTGGCTTTGAGCTAAGAACTGTGAAAAGAGTCCCATTTCTCCTGCAGACCAATAGACAGATAGCAAACAGTCCATTCCCTGTCTATGGCAATTCTTTTCTACCTTCATATTCTTCAAGCGGAAGGTCTTACAATCTGCTTCATGTGACAGTAAAAACCTATTTGTCTGAAAGAGCATTGAAAATAGAATTGTTTTGGACATCATGCAAGGGTGGAAGGTGTGGTTTCATTAAGTTTGATATTGAAGGTTGAGGACAGTGTTAAGGTTTTGTAGCAGTACCCTAAGCAAATGTGGGAGTATGATGAATCACATCTTTATTTACTAGCTTTCAGAAGTTGCTGTTAAACCTTTTACATACTTGAGGCAAGGAGTAGTTTTGAAAAATCCTGAGGCTTTTTGTTATTTTTTTAACAAGTAAAAGAAAAAGTAAGTATACAATTGAAACAGGTGGGAGTGAATTTTGGCATGAAGACAACTTACTGTGTGAATAATACTATTAAATTACTGACCATAAAGTTAATAGGGAGTGAGGTATTAATTTGGTGTGAATACATTTGTCAGTTATTGAGTAGTTCAATAACTGTGAGCCATTTGAATACTTAAGTAGGAAAAAAACCCAATGATGAGTTGAATGTTTGCAATAACAGAATACCTCTTAATGGTCACATGAACATCAATTAAAACAGCACTTAGAAGACTTTGAACTATTGTGTACAAGACTGCTGCTGTTTTTAGAGGTTTAGCCAAAAGAGGGGGAGGGGGGGGAGGCCTGAAACTATGGTGAAGAAATAATAAATTTGATATAACAAAGTGATTAAATATTTTCAAAGTTCTCGTGGTGTTGAATTAATTTTCAAAATTATCAATACTTTCTCCTTCTACAGACCGACAAAGGCTGGGTGTGTTATCTTCATAACTCAGCTATGCCATTAGAAGCTGGGACTTTTTTATTTTGTGCTGTTGGGATGAAGGATTATCCTTAGAATAAGAAAGGATAGTATTTTTGGTGAATCCAGATGTTCTAAAGCTTTCTACTAACAACTGGCTTATTTGTGTAATGTGGGCAAGAAAGTTTATGCCAGTCCTTATGGAAAAAACTTGCTTAGTTTTGTTCTTTTGCCAATCTTATTTTCTGCAGGAAGAGGAACACAACCCCTTTTATGTTAGATTTTAGGACAACCTGTTTACATCACTTAGGTTATTAGATATGAGGTTGAAATTGCTCTTTCATCATTGTGATGCATATTATCTTACTGCTTGGATTTTTAAGTAACGTAAACCCAAAAGTATTGTTGAGAATTCAGGAGGAGTGCAAACTGACTATGGCCTGTTGCTTTTTGCAAGCATAATATGTAAAACCAGCCACTGCTTTTCTACTTCATGTATTTGTTTATTTTGCAAAACAGTTAAGTGGTATGTGTTTTAAGAGGATGTTCCCTTCATAGACAGATCTGTATATGACATGACAAGATTATTTCTTCCCTAATTCTCAAATCATATAGGCTACAATTATAAGACCAATGATGGCAAAGAAGTGTCAGCTTTTCTTAAAAATAAAAGTACATTATTAAACTCTGAAGTTACAAGAACATATGCTGCTGACAGCCTTTCCAGAGCATGTGGGGAACTACACAGGCATAATGGGGTGGGGAGACAGAATACAGTAAATTAGATTCTAGCAAAAGATTATAGAATACAAAATCAGACTGAAGGCAGGGTTTCAAAGACTTGTATTGAAAAGTACCGAAATAAGCGTAGTACAGATTTACAGAACATTTTAAAATCAGCAAGGCCTTTTTGTAGGACTTGTTCTAAACTTAGCGGCAGCAGCAAAAAAGTAAAAGTACTGTAAATCGTACATGCCTGACTACTAGCGTAGCATTCTTGAACTGCTGCCCATTTAGGACTCAGCAATCTCCTTTAATGGAAGCATGTTTTCTTCAATATTTGAGTTTGTTGCTTATTTATAAGCTCATATGAAGCTGGTGTTTTAGGCCGAGAATGACTGGATGTTAAAAGTTACCATTTGCAAATTATGATATCTGTATAATTAGACATCCTGTAGATCATTTAAGATTTTGTTTTTGAAACTTAACCCATTATTTAATGGTTTTTCTTCAGGTTGCTAGGATTTGTCTCCGGTCTCTCTTCTGAAAAGGTGGAAGCATGACATTTCTGAAATTTGAAACAGATAGTACTTTAACATTAGAAGAAAATAATTTATTTCAGAGGGGTTTTTAATTGTTATTCTCTACTTTATTCATACTAGTTAGCCTGAGTCAAAGTAAATAGCTATCTGTTGGGAGAAAAACGTGATCAGTTTTAACTATTCATCTCTACTAAGTTAGTTGAAAGAAGCCACTTCACAAAGTAATAACTAAATGTGGCTTTTTTCCTTTTCATTTCATATGTGCACTTTGAAAGTAAAATTATTATCTGTGGCAAAATACATGGCATTCAGCAGCAGCTAATTTTTGTTTGGGGGGGCAGAATCCTTTCTTGAATTCTGCCTTTTGTTGTAACATACTGCAAAGTGCAGAAACAATTTATGATTGTTAATTTAAATCTTTTAGAAATTGGTGTTCAAAACTGGTATTAGGATTCTATGCAATAGAGTGAATTAATGTATTCTCAAGCTTTAATTAAACTAATTCCAACAGATTTTTTTAAAAAAGAAGTTTTAAGTGCAGGAGGAGAAAAAAAGATCAGTCTGCTGTAGAGTAGTATTCAGAATCATCTATTTTTCAGGTTAGCAGCCAACACTAATATCAAAGTGTTCTTTTTTTGAAGTGTTTCTTTTTGATGGGAGTAACTCAGTGGCACAGTTAGGGCAGCAACTGCCGTGCACATGGGAATTGGTTTCTTTAACTCCAATATGATTCTTGAACCAGATGACCTTGAGTATGAAAGACAGGCAAGGGAGATGCAAGTTCTGCAAGTCGTCTCCCATTTTTCTAACTCTTCCCTTTCTGTAATAGACAATACTTTCATGGACTCATTTAACATTTAATTTCTTTAGCATTTGTCTGCCTTCCCATTGGATGCATTTACTTGAATTAATTTACTGTCAATTTAAGGTTTATACACTACTTAAAGTAAACACATTTTTAAAACTTAGCTGCAGGGATCTGTATCCTGTATTCATTCACATACGTGTTCTAAACTATGTAGTTGAATTATTTTCTTCCTGATTTCCATTTAGCATGTAATACTTTCTGCAGATTTCCTTCACTAATTATTTTCTTGCACTTTGCTCACCATGCATGTTGAAAATGTCAGATGTTTCTAAGTACTTCTTTTTTTCTACAGTTATAAAATAATCTGTCTATTAACTGGAAGCGTTTAAGTATTTCTTTATCACAAAGAATATACTTGAAGCTTAGTACACAGTCAAGTACATCTACTGGCAATTTCTGCAAATCCTGAGTTACAGCAGCAATGAGCATTTTGGTGGCATATACTGTGTATGATCAAGGATGCCACTTCCTCCCTCAGGGTTAGCAAAAGGAGAAAGGAAAGGCTGGCTGTGGTTCTAGCATCTACAGAAAATGGGGAGAACCTGTGTCTGGGCAGAAGCTTTAGCTTTACCTCAGAATGTTTATAATAACGCCAGTTCATTGCGTCCTGGCTTGGTTGAACAGTGGAAAGGGTGTGAAAAAGAAACCAGTAATGCTCAGAGGTCAGAAAAGTGTACAGTTGACAGGATGCTAGCCTGAACTAAATATAGTATCTTATTTTGGAAGATGTTATAGACAGATTGAGACTGTACTTTATTTTTGTGTAGCTCAATTTCTTTTTTTATTATAGAGACTGCTTTTTATTTTTCTCCTGTGACTCTTGACATTTTTAATAGAATGCTCGAGAGAGCCTCAAAAAACACACACTCACACCCCACACCCACAAACCACACACACGCCACTTTCCAATACAGCTAGGAAATAGTCATGACCTCCTAAAATTTAAGTTTGTGTAAGAATATGCTGGTCTCTGAAGTAGAAGGTTTTGTGCTGGTATTTTTCAGTCAAAAATTAGATTGTGTATTTTTTGTCTCCTAATGATGACATGCTTTAGATTAGATAGCTCATTATAGAGGAATACATAGTAGATACTCTTGGGAATGCAACAGGTTAAACTTCAACCATAAATAGCTTCTGACTGCAGTAATTTCTTTCTTTAGCTTAAAGGGCTCCTTCATGAAGGTTTTGCTGAATGTCATATCTAGAGTATTTTTTGTAGCTCTTGGTTATTAATAAAGAATATTCTATTCTACTTCTGTTTAACATATATTTTATGCTACAGTTTTGATTACAAACTAAAGGTTTTTCTCAGGCTGATAACTATAAAATGCTTATGAACTGTTGTGAAGTGAAAAACTTCTAGCCTTGAAGAACAATGTCTTGAGTTAAGAGCATATTAAAGCCAATTACACTGGATTATTTGCAACAAATATTCCTAGAACATTTTTTAAAACTGTATGTGTGAAACCTGCTGTGTATATATGCCCTGTAAAATAGGGTGAGGCTTTTAACATTAAAAAAATAGATCAATTTAGGATAAACAAAGATTAAATACCACATTAAAGATTCCATTCACATGATTGGTGCTGGAAAACACATAGAATGCATGTGTAATCTTACCCACTCTGAAAAAGGAAGGGCATTGAAATCACGAACAAGTATGTCTCATTGTGGGATTTCTGAATACTCAGCAGTTAAAAAGCAACATATTATTCCCCTAGTTTAATGCAGTTGTAAGGTGAGAACTTTTTGCCATTATTATATAAACTTAGGTTTATAGCATAAACTTTTAAGTTTTACTTTTATAGGCACATCTATATATGATGCATTGAAAAACTGTTGGGTCTGTGCTGCCTTATTTCTGATACGTTACAGGTCTCATTGGTGCATTGGTTATTTGGAAACCGATGCTTCCCATTTTTAATTTAGCTGTTGTTGAAACGCTGCTGGTAAAAAGAGCTAGATGGAAGAGAGTCCTACAGAAGTATGAAAAATCGGTAATGGGAGGTGGTGTTGAGACTGAACATAGAGTAAAACTTCTTAAGTGAGCATTAAGAAATTCTTCAACTAAAATCTTAGACTATTGTTCAACACTTCTTACTGTCAACTTAATATGAATGTCAGAGGTTCGTTTTGGGTCAAAGAAGGTAGATATGTATTGCCGTACTGCGGGTCACGGGGGGGATCAGGGCTGCTAAAAACTAAGAAAATGTAGGAAGCTTTTAAAACCAAAACTTTGAGCAAATTTGTGTTTTGAAATGTAAACACTTTTACATTTCATTTAGAATGTTCTGAATATTTCTTTGTAGTCCACATAATCAGCAAGTGAAATCACCTGCCTCTTTTATTAGGATTGCATATAAAGCAGTTAAGTCAGGACATTTTATTTTTGCTTGTGTTGTAGGTTGATGGGCTTCTGTTTCTCCATAAATTCTCGTATACCTAGGGAATTCTGAAATAGAAAATGGTTATTAAGAGCCAGTGAGAAATTTCTTACCATGTTTTAGGCATCAGAGAAAGAAGTATTGCAAAACCATTATTCCAATGTACCACAGCATACATCAATGATGCTCTGTGAAAGTCTCAGACAAATAGGAATGTGAAGTAATACTTCTATAAATAACTCTGTGTTCATCTATAAACTTTTACTGGAAAGGCATGGAATGAGATGCCTGCATCTCTGCAAGTGGAATTTTGGGTGTGGCGATACTTCTCTCCAATAGTGAAAAGTGATCTTTTCTACTGACCACCTGTAAAGATGGGGAAAGGATTTAAGGAGGCTTTTCCATCCTTTTGCTGCTGGAGATGAAAACAGGAGCAACATTTGCAATTGTTTGGAGTGTAGGGTGTGAACTTCAGATATAATAGCCAAAACTACTGTGAAAGTGTTCTCAGTCCTAGAGTATGAAGACATGGTTCCTTGGTATAAATACAAGCATACATCCCTTTCCTTTAATAACAGATCCAGCTACCAAGATGGGGAACCCGTAAGCTGTGGTGAAGGCACTGTTGCACAGTCCTAGAAAGCAAAAAATCTGGTTCCTTCACCAAGATCCAGTATTTATCCACTTGGCCTGTTGCTTCATAAAACAGATGTTAGTATTATCTCTGATAAGTATTCCTGCACTTACAATGTACAAAATAGTTGGCTGCTGAAGATGATGTCTTAATTAGAGTGGAATGTAGACTCTCAGCTCTTCCATTAGTTTTGCAATAGCTAAAAATAGCTCCTTTAAAATATAGTAAAGTTAAATGGACTAAAGTATCAGTCATCTGTGCTGAAAGCTGGAATTGCCAGAAACAGAGTTGTTGGGTTTTTTATATTTCAAATCATGATTATCCATCCCAGAAATAGAGATTCTCATACATGGATCACTTTGTGCTTTTAAAATTAAAGAAATTAGTATATTGTTATTTAACAGCATCCTGACACATATATGTGTTGTTGAGAAATTCCTGTTTACTAGCGCAGGATTTCTTTTACATCATTTCAATGGTTTAAGATTTTTAAACTGTACTAAAAGAACAGGGAGGTCCCAAATTATACTGACCTGTTTTCGCAGTAAGGCATTTTAGCATTCTTCTCCTGTAGTTTAGTTAGAATGTGTAACACTTTCAGTACTACCACTTACAGATGTGGCAATAGCCGATACTGTAATTTGTGGATGAGCAGAACGGTGAATCAGTTGCATTATCTGAGATAGACAATAATACCTTTTAATTAGGTAATGGTAGCTATTATCTAATTCATTTCTATCATAATAGAAGAAAACCACCTTAAATGGGAGTGGACATGTTTGTCGCTGAGAACTGGAGTTTGGGTTCCTTGGGGGTTTATTTTTGTATTTCTGCATAGTGATTAAAACTTCTTCACAAGCAGAACTTTAACCTCTCATGTTTATTGTAATGTTAACATTACAGCCACTGAAAATATGTAGTTGCAATGTTAACTTTACATTAACATAAGTATGTTTTTTGGATGGATGCCCAACGAACTGTCACCTTTATACAGTGTGCATTGTTTGAGGAGTAGTTATCAAAGTCATAAGGCATGATTGTGACTCATCTGTTGACTGACCTTTTTACCTTTGAAAAGCTCTCGTACCAAATTAAATATTGTATCCTGTAGTTTGGATAACATAGTAGTAGTATTTTTCCAGCATCTTGAGCTATATGTGTAATATTATCTGCTCTGAATGTTAGACAAAATTAGGTAAATATTTTATATAAAAAAACAATAAAACTATTTATATTGGGGTGACCTAAAACAATTATACGCACTTTCTGTAGCAGCAGAAATGCTTTATTTTAGGTGTTTACTTTAACACACACTTCAACTGGTACCTTAATAATTATGTGGTATTTGGGGAAGGGGGAGAGTGTTTCTCTCTTGTGGACAGATTACTAGTTTCTGTATTACTAATACTGAGAGTATTCCACACAACATTTGTATGACCTTAGCTTTATCTTAGATGATTCTATTTCTTCAATAAGTTATGTTGGACTCCAAGTATTTCAGAGCAGTAAAACAACTGCTTGCACCAGACTTGAGCATAATGTGACTACAGAGAAATCATTCAAGTCAAACCGAGACAGGTCTAGTTACAAGGATTTCTCTCAGAAAAAAAAACCAAAAACCACCACACCATAACACAACCCTTGGTTTAGTCTGTAGCAGTAATTCAAAATGAGTGTATTAATTTCTAAAAGAAGTGGATACCATACATAGTCTGGAGAGGAGGGTGCACGCTACAGCTACCTGCAAGAAGGCTGTAGGCAGGCACAGGTATGTCTTTTCTCCCAGATAACAAGCAACAGGAAAAGAGGAAACAGCCTCAAGATACACTGGAGAGGTTTAGATTGGATATTGGGAAAAAAATTTCACTGAATCAGTAGTTAAGCATAGGAACAGGCTACCCAGGGAGGTGGTGGAGTCACCATCCCTGAAAGTGTTTAAAAAATGCGTAGATGTGGTGCTCAGGGATGTGATTTAGCAATGGACTTGGCAATTATGGGGTAACAGTTGGACTCAATGATCTTCAAGGTCTTTTCCAACCTAAATGATTCTGTGATTCAGTGTATACCCATGTGTAGTATTTGGCAAAAATATTAAAATATACACTTTATTTTAAAAGTACATACTGCACATATTTAAGAAATAATTTTAGGCCATTAGAATGAAGTTTATATATTTATGTGTTACAGAAAATTGCAGATGTTCCCATGAAGAGAACAACAACTGCGTATTTATTTGAAAGCGTTTAAAATAACAAACAAAACAACCCCAAAAGCCACCAAAGCCTAAATCCCTTTCAATGCTTATTTTTGCTATCAATTTTAAATGAAGTTGTTTCTTCAAAGCAGCCTGAAACTGTGAAACACACAAAAATAGTAATTTCTCTGCTATTTACCAGTCTTCACATTTTCATTTGTGTAATGGGCTCTAAATTTTTTCCCTGAAGTATGTCTCAAAAGAAGACTAAATTTTTCAGATGAAATTTGGAAAATACAAAACGAGTTTGTGCATGGAATTCCTGTGTTGGCAGTAGGAGATGAGACGCACATGCATGTCTGTTTTTGCTGCCCAGTCCAGTATGTTAAATGTACAGCTCCAGTTCAGAATCTGTGATTAAGGGACTTTGTTTCTTAAAATATATTGTGCTGCTTTGAACTTGTTTCTCTTTCATTTATTGAACTGCCATTTAATCAGCCTGGTTTTCATCATCTTTTAGGCAGAAGTGTGTGTATTTATTACATTATGTATACATGCTATGATAATGTTACAGGAATTAGATGAGAAATTATCATTTCAGTGCTTCTAGGTGAGGCTGAATCTTAGGAGGAATTAATTCAGTCATCTTGGCACAGTTCTGTGATACATCTTTATTGGACATACTTGCCGTATGGTATTAACAGTTCATAAAATCTTTCTCCCTGTATCTTGAAAGAGCTCATTTGTATTTTTGGTGTTTAATAGAGCTTCTGCTGCTGTGTGTGGTCTCCTTAAAACCATACTAATTGTGTGAAATGCAGTTTTCTTCCAAGTATGTATTCTGCTGCATTTTCTTGTTATACTAACTCAGCTACTGTAGCACCACTGATAATTACCGGTACTTCATATGCACTTAAAAATGAGAAGCTAAATTAAAACTTAAGACAGCGAGGTCTCAGAGCATGGAGGAGCGGTGGTGTTATAGGAATAATGTCATATGCTGATCTTGTTCCTGGACACATGTAAATAAAAGTTGTTACAGCAGTCCCCATTCATCCCAACAGGGATTTGTGGTGTTTCTTTTGCACATCTGAAACCAGAGAGGGTAAGGTTTGTTTTCCACAGTGCTGGGGTCTATTTGAATTTTTTGGCTGGGAGTAGGAACTTAAAGTTACAGATAAAAGTCTGGAAACTGCTGAAGTGTCTGTACCAAGCCTGTTGCCAGAATAGCTAGTCACACTTCTTGGATACTGTAGCCATTTGCTGATCTCACCATTCAGGTGTTCTTTGCTTGTGCTGTGCCATAGCCTCTGTTGGGTCCTTGCAATCATGAGAAAAGTGAGTGTGGGGATTTTCTTTTAATGTCATAATTTCCTTCTAGCATAAAACTATTAGAAGCTACTGCAATGAGAAGCAGCTAAAGGCAGCATGTCTTTCAAAGTTTTCCTTCCCTTCCACGGTGAGGAAATCTCTCTTTACACCCTTTTCTGTAATCAGTGTTGGTACAACGCTGCATGGTCACAATTTCCAGTTCTGGAAGCAAGCCTGTGCTGCTGCTGGAGCACCTTTGGGAAGCATGCTCTTTGCATTGGTAAATGCTGGCCTAATCAGGGATTGTTTGTGGCTGGAACCTAGATGTTGGCAAGGTATCTCTGGGGAATTTTATTACCTGTTTAGGTGCAATCTGTGGCCTATCTCAGCCAGGCCACACAGCTTTTCATACAGGTGCTGTAGGACTAAGTGCTGCAGCCCAGCAGCTGTCTTGTGACTAAAAGCAAACATTCCTCCTGAAGCATTCATCAGTGAAACAGCTGAAACTGGGAGAGAGGGGCAGAGGAGACCAGCTGATTGAGGACTGTAGGTTGGACATCCCTGTTTTAAGGAATGCTTGAATTTTTGTTTGCTTTTTTGTCCATTTCATCTCTTACAGATGCAGCCAGGCACTCACTGTTTTTTGCACAGGAATTGAACCCCATTTAATCAGTGGCCTACTTGAATTCATCCATGTATAATGCAATACAGTATGGATATTTGTGCCTTAAACAGCCTTTTGTTACAAAGCAGAAAGCTGTGACTTAGATTAAATTTAAATCCTGATTTGTGACATGTTAGCACAGCAAACTAATGCCAAAATCTATTAAGCCTCCAAGGTTGGGGTGGTTTTTTTTGTTGTTCTTGATGTTGGGTGAGTGCTGAGATCTTGACCACAATCACATTTGCTTCTGGGCAGGAGGAAATAGTCCATGTAGTTCCAGTAATCCAGACAAGCCGTCACATCTGGTTTTATGAATGACTTCGGGGGGAAGGGAAGTTTGCAATTGATTAACATTGTTCTTAAAATCAAAGACTACTCTGGTTTCAGGAATTACTGTAGAGAGCTTCAGGGACCTTGGCAGTTAGCTCAGAAAAACAACTGGATTTTTTTTGCTTTTTTTTCTCCATTTTCTTCCTAAAAGATTATTCAGAAAATTATACTAAGAAACGTAATAGTTCCAAATCTGTGCTTCCAGTTCTTCAAAATGAAATGAAAAATTAATAAACATTTAGTCTTTCTGGATTATGGTAATTTTTTAATCATACATAAGATGAAAATCCTATTTTTATATTTGAAATTATTATGTTTCTATTAAATAACCAAGCATTTTTTACTATACTTGTCAAACAGGTTTTCTTACTGTTTTAATTGCCTATTATAGTCTATTGAAATGGTTACTAAAATTCAAGAGCATATAAAAATGAATGCTAATAGTTTTAGGAAAAAATAGACAAGTTTTCCTGTGAGTTTTGATTTTTATTTTTTTTTTCTAAAGGGAAGTTGACTGTGTGCTAGTAGCACATCAATGTGAAGTGTAAATAATATTTTGCATGAGTGCTCATCAGCTGTTAGGCATGCTGTAGTTCAGGGTCCCACTTTCCTTTCTGTAACAATTCCTACCAGAAGTCAGCAATCTGTATTCTTGCCCTACTCAGTGTTCTTTATGGTGAATACACAGTGCAGCTGTACTGTGCTCTTAGGAGCAAGTCCTTTGGAGTTATTAATAATGTCCAGGATTTTAGCGTTATCTTTTTCTTCTAAAAGGCAGCAATTTGAGAATCTCGCTTTGAATTGGAAGTCATTCAGTTTACACAACTTAAGCAGATTCTCTGGTATTTCCAGCTTCATGGCACTCTCTTCTGTCAGCAGTACCATTTCCATCATTCAGCAATTTAGACATTTTATTCTTAATGGGAGTTTAGTTGGTAAGTGCAGTTTGGCAAGGCACCTGCTTCACTGATTATTTGGCTCAGAATTGACCTGGGGAAAAAGTGTGGGATTCCCATGGGTTTTCATAAACAACATTACTGCTCTCTTTCACCACATCAGCCAGAATAGACTCTGTGTATTATTAAAAGACATGCTCAGACCACTACCCATTATTTTCAGCAACTATACTTAAAATATTTCCCAAGAGTACAGAAATTGAAGGCTGGCATCTTGAATTCATTTCTGTAAATAGATAGTCTTTGAGCCAGCAATCTAAGTGAGGTTGAGTCATTAGGCCATTGCAGCAGGAAAGCTATAAGAGCTCTTTTTTTTTTTTTTTCTTTTTTTTTTTCCCCCCAGCAGTAATATCTAATTTGTGGTCCTTCAGAGTTTATTGTAGTAAACAGAGGTTCAGTTTCATTACATGCTGAGATGTTTCAGAAATCTGCAGTCTGGCTCATAAACATGTGTTTTCCCGTCACGCAAGTATACACCACCACCTCTAACTGCTTGCCATGCAGCCCAGGAGCAGGTTGTTAGGAGCAGCGCCGGCTGCCTCTGCCCTTTGCTGCTGTGGGGCACAGAACTAGGTCACCGGCAGTCGGCTGTGGCACAGCGGGGAGGAGGATGCTATGCCAAGTGGTCTGGTCCTTGGACCACCCAACAAAGATGAGCTACTGTCTTTTACCCAACAGTCAAAACACTACCAGGGTTAAAAAAGAAACTGAGAGTCAGTAACTGGCTGCCCATTCTTTTGTCTTTGATTCTAAAGCAGGGAGGCCTGTTCTCTGTTTTACCAGCAAGAGTGGTTTAGTCATTATCAGCTTTGGAGCATTTCCACTCTTAAGATACTTCATGTTAAATGATTCTGGGAGGGAGAGTGAAGGAAGTGGCTGTGCAAAATCCATTGATGGTTTCTTGGCATAGGGAATGTGAATGATTTCTTCTGTCTTTGCACCCTGCCCGCATGAGCAGTGCAAAGCAAAGGTCCTGGCCCCTGCCTCCAGCTGTTGTTTCTATTGACATACTTAATTTTGAAGTTGAGGGGAGAGAACACCTACATCCTAATGGACGTGAGGCTCAACCTGGGAGGGAGTTTATCCAAATGGGGAAGAGAATTTTTTGGAAGAATATTCAGCTCCAACAAGAGACTCGTAACAGGTTGTCATTGAATAAAGCTGGAATATCCTGTGGTTTTAAGTCGCTTCTCAATTTGAAAGCAGAGTATGAGTTTGGTGTTTTGGGAGGTGATTTTCTTAAAGAAAGAAACATACCTCTCTTACTCAACTGTTGGACATTCTGTCCAGTTGTGTCAGTCTCAACATTATCTCCATTTTAAAATGGAATGTTGATGCGGCAGCTCAGCTCTCTGGCATGAGGATTTGTCTCAAAACTTTGTTGCATCCCAGCAGCAAAATGTGTCAGTGCAGGAGCAGAGCAACTTCACTTGCAGAACACCTTGCTCTGCCCTGGGAGCAACCTTCAGGGTCACTGCGTGCACAGTTGCCTCATTGGAAGACTTTATTTCACAGTGACCTTTGTGCCAGGTAACATATCTAGGCAACTAGGTGACAGGGTACTTTTAGTTCAAAAGTATAATTAACTCTGGATGACAAGAGAGACAGAAGGAGTATCATCTGTGGCTTTTGGAGGGATTTAAAGATGAATGCTTAAATTCATAGGCAATGTGGCCAGCTTCCAGCATTAGCATCAGCACTACTGCACTCTTAGCTGTCTCAGAAGCAGATTGAAGACAACAATTCTATATCCTGAAACTCTTAAATCCAGGGACAAAGATGCTGCTGAGTAGAACTGGAACTTAATTACTAAAAATTTGGAATGCAAATTACTAATGATCATGGAGATTTAATTTAATTGAAGACTTGTTAAGAGACTCTATATGTGAAACAGGGGCTCCAAAAAACTGTTTATGGAAGAACATAACATCCCTTTAACAGGTGGGATGTAGGGTTTGTAGAGGGATAAAAACCTCCCCTGTAACAAAATACGTTATTGTTCGATAGATAAACAATTAACTGAAGTCTCTTTGGGAAACCCTAGTCAAGAATATTTCTGAATTATTTATATTTTAATTACATTGTTCTGTTTGAGAAGTGTACCTTCTTGGCATAATTTTAGTGTACTTCAGGTGCTATTGGAATAAGTAATAAAGGTTTCCTTTTGCTTTTGGGGTTGGTTGGAGGGGTTGTTTTATTGGGTTGGGGGGGGCGTTAAAACAACTTGTCTTTCTCTGTGAACTTTGTAATGTCATGCTTTGAAGGAGGTAGATGATGAGGTCATTTCTAGGAAGCTTGCAGAACAAATGCAAAGGATTATGGTTTAAAAATACACTTTTTATTTACAAAAACTGTTTTGATCTCTGTTTTTAAAGGCTAAATAGTAGTATACTAATCTTGAGGTTCATTTTCTACGTACTAAATTTGTGTTAGACAAACAGGGAAATCAAAAAAGATCTGGATCTAATTTGTATATACTTATTACTTCAACAGTTTGCTATACAGTTGCTACATGAGCTTATTTTCAGTTTCAGTTGTATCTTAAAACACTCAGCACGTGGTGGTTGATCTCCTTCATGATGGATATGAACCTTTGTACTGGTTGCTCATCGCTATTGATCATTCTTTAAAAAAAAAAGTTGATTCTTTTTTTATGTCTATATATGGAAACAATGTCCTGTATTTCCCAGTGCAACTATTAATAGCCTCTATATATGCATAATAATTTATTTTAATCTACACTAACAGAAATGTACTTACAGGAACCACAAGTGCCCACCCCCCCCGTCCCTTTCATTTCCTACTCGGTTTGTCACTTCTAAATGTCTAGTTTGTTGTCTTTTTCAATGACAGACAAATTCTGTGGCAAGATGGTGATTCTGACTACTTTTAATATTTTAGAATCTTTGAGTTGCTAAATTTTTGTATTAAAAGTTGAAGCTATGGATAGAAATGTTTTAATAAGTAGGGTTTAAAGATGACTTAGTAAACAGAATTAGAGCTGAGGACTGACTGATAGGTTGGATCTTGCTTACAGAAGGCACAATCACTGGAATGTACACAGATTGAAATAGTTTGAACAACATTATCTGTTAGGGTATGGCCTAGCTGCAACTGTCGTGATCCTTGTTTCTCCAAATTCTTCCAAAAACGACCTGTGGACTATATCTAGAGATCATGTGTTCTGGGACATTTTTACAGTTTATTAGCCCAATGCTGTGCTACTTGAACTCCTTCCTGAATTTTTTTTCTGCTGTACTGTTGGAGTTTCCAACAGCAGATAGTGATGACAACTAGTATTACACCCAAAACTTCCTGATTTTTAATCACCCCTTGAAATACCTTAGTGTCCACTCAGATATTTCAGAAGTCTGGGCAACTTCTTCATCGTGTTTAAGAAAAATTACTGGAATTTTGGTCTTTTAGGTAGCTACATACAGATCAGGCCACACATATACTAAATACATCCTGAATTATGACTGGATCAGATTCTAAGTTTAGGAGAGCCCTTATTCAGTCTTCACTCAACGTAGCTTTAGCTAAGACTTCTTGGGTGGGACCTAGTATATACTCATGGTACAGGGTCCATGTATAAGACAAAGGAAGTGTTATTACATATGTAATTGATTGTATTTGTACTTTATTGACGTAAGTTCTATAACATGCCCTTTG
Organism: Microhierax caerulescens; assembly: GCA_035590215.1. NCBI lineage: Eukaryota > Metazoa > Chordata > Aves > Falconiformes > Falconidae > Microhierax > Microhierax caerulescens. The sequence goes on along the minus strand of JAVJGJ010000030.1, from coordinate 17,923,400 downwards.
TACTGTTACTTCCTCAACGATACGTAAGCATACACTAGGCACAAGCGTGACTTCATATGTACTGATGGTCTGAAGACTTTTTGTCCCCTGCTCCCTTACTGCACCAACTCCTATTCATCAATGCAAACTTTTTATTGGTTTTTTTTTTTATTTCATTTCAGCCTAGCTTGCTTGCACAAGAAAGTAAGATTATTTTATTTTTACTTGAGGGATTTAAAAAAAAAAAAAGCCTAGCAAATTTCCAGTAACATCTTGACAAATCTTTATAAAGATGCCAGTGTTTCTTTAAACATTTGCAAACATCAATAATGTTTTTTTAACTTACTTTTTTTTTTCAATCTTTAAAAAGAATTTATTCTAATGAATGTATAAAAATTCATCACAGATAATAATTGTTAGAAGTTACTCTTATTTCCTCTATCCATTTGGTCTATTAAAACACACAATTAAATCTAGAAAATTACAAATGTGAGTCATTAGCTCTGAGGCATATAACTGCCAGGCAAGCAGCCATGACAAATCCAGAAGTATTTAAATCTCTTGGTGTTAAAAATAGGCACAGTAAAGACGTCACTAAATTTAAAATAAATCTGTTGTAAAATCTAACTCCAGTTAACATGTAATGTCTTGTGAGATTGTTGCTTTAGGGCAACATTAGTGTAGGCCCATGGTTAGTAAATGGTCTTACAAAGTGATTGTTTAATAAAGAGAGGCCTAAAGCCTAGGCATTTTAAGTGTGCAGCATGTGTTGTCAAGAAACAAACTTTCCTGGTAGTTACTTTGCTGTTTTTCTTTCTAGGGGGATGCCAAAAGTCTTCTAGCCGCTGAGAATGTGAGCACTGGCCAAAAGTTGGACTTTTCAGATACAATGGTACAGCAGAAGCTGGATGAAATAAAGGACCAAATCAAGCGGGAAATAAGGAAGGAGCTTAAAATCAAGGAGGGAGCGGAGAACCTCAGGAAGGTCACAACGGATAAAAAGAACTTGGCATATGTGGACAACATTTTGAAAAAATCGAATAAGAAGTTAGAAGACTTGCATCATAAGTTACAGGAGTTAAATGCACACATTGTTGTAACAGATCCAGAAGACGTTGCAGGTACCATATGTTATTGTGAAATCAGTTTTTCTTCTTAGCTTAGATAAGCTGTGTCCCATTTCACTTGAAAAAATTGCTCTGGGAATGAGCAAATCCTGCTCGTTCTGGCAGTTTGTTACTTATGTATGCCTATTTGTTTTGATTCACAAGTGCCTGCCATTTTGACTTCTAAATTGTTTTCTGGGGAGCATTGTATTTCACAGACTATTTTATCATGGTCTAAAGACTAACTTAACATGTACCAGTTCTTCACTTGTTACTATATTTTAATATATTCTCAATCACCATAATATTTCCTAATAACTTTTCACTGTATAAAAGCAAATTTCAGTAGCTCTTCCAGTGACTTTTTCTGTGTGTAGGCATAAATGTTAGTACACTTCTTTTATTCTATGGAGGGAAAAAATTATAACATTTGTACTTAAAAGTTTTGTGGGTTCTTTTTAAACTTAAGTCTAACTTTTAAAAGCTGTGTTATGCCACTCTGACTAATTTATCAAACGTTTCTTAATGTGGGAATGATTTGTTAAGTCTTCTCTGGCTTTTTCACAATGAAACTACCACTTTAAAGACAATTTGAAATTGTTTTCACAGAATGGTTGTAATTAATGGCTTTAATTAGTATTTTCTGTGGCATGGCAGTGACACAATACTAATTTAGAATATATTTTTTTAAAATACAAGGGTTGGTATTTTAAGATGGAATGCTGTGAAAGTAAACAGTCCTTTTTCAGCTTTGTCAAATGACTCGGGAGGTATTGCCAGCCTCGTGACGTCACATTGCACAGACTCTTTTTGGCAAAAAGTTAATACACGTGCACAAGCCATCAAAGGTGTTTGTGAAGTTATTGCCAAGCCTTAAAAAGCTTGGGCAGTAGAATAAAATGACCACATCATCCTTGTGAAGAAAGGTTGGTTACAGTGAGAATTCAGGAAAATACTGGCAGGTGGTGTCAGGAACTCGTATTGTCTGGCCCTGTGACATGCTGCAAAATTATTGAAGTGTCCATGGTGGTCTGCACAGCGTTTCCTCTATTCTCAGCATTTTTTGCTTGGTAACATACAAGGGGCAGAGGGTGAGCACTGCTAGAACTAGTGAGGCAGAGTAGTTGCTGTAGCATGAAATGGGAATGAGTACAATAATGTATGCTCCATAGGTACCTATTGAGTTTTTAATCTGCATGAAGCATTCTGTTCCGTATTGGCTAAGGTTTGTGAAAATCTACCTCAGTGTTGACAGTAGTGTGGCTCTTAAAGGAAAGAATGGAACAGAAAGAAAATTCTATACAGACTGTGTATAGAGTGAATATAAAAAATAAGTTTAAAATATCACAATGAGTTAATGAGCAATAATGTCTTTGAGTGTGACTCGGGAAGTGCAGTAGACACTGAGAAAGCATTTACTAGTTCTAAAGAGATGGTGTGAATACAAAGATCTAAATTATGTTGTTCAGATCCTTAGTATACTCCTGAAAAGGCCAGCAGTGCCAGGTGCATTTGTGGATAACTGTTAGCAGTCAGGTTCATCTCATCTCATGTTCAAATACCAGAGACTTCCATGAAAGGCTCAAGGGATAAAAGACCAAGGTTGATAAACATATCCTTCTACCTGCTTTTGATGCATGCTAAACTTCTTACTACTATGTTTTTCACTTTCATTCTATTCAAAGTGTTATTTGTAGATAGCTTTTACAGTCTTAATTATTGAAATATGCAAGAAAAAACTTAATTCTGTTGAGACCTTTATGTTCTTTGTATAGTATCAAATCAGGTATTCCTATATAAGACCATTTTAATAAAATATATTGCATAACCTTCTGGGGGGAAAAAAGTAGTCTTTAGTTCTTTTAACATCTCTTTTTAGATCAAAGATCTATAAGCACCCACCCTCCAAAATTGAATGCTTGAGTCTTTCATACTCTTTGCCTTGTAATTTAACTGTCTGTCTCCTTCCTTATTTGTGGTCACCAAATAATGGAGGGGTTTACTATCAGTAAACATGCTGTCTGTCTTGAGATTAATGGGTGCAAGTCATCTAGGTGATACTCTGATTTTTACTACTGAAGTCTTAGGTTTGACTTACGGTATTAGTGAGCTTGGCCTTTGCAAAATAAAGTTGAGAATATAAAACTTATGACATGGCGACTGGGTGTTTCTGTGTATATGTGTGTGTTAAATAGCTATGTATATGTACACGTAATATTCAGCAAATACATGGACACATAGTCCTGAAGACCACTGCCATCTGACAGAAGATAGGTCTGTGGAGAGGTCACATGTATCTCAGTTTGGGAATTCTTGCTTTTGCTTAGGATCAACAGTGAATTTAATAACCGCTTACTGGGAGCTCCCCAAATAAGTGCATTATTTCTAGAGGTTAGCTTTATTCTAAGTTACAGCTTCTCACTGTAGCTCGTGTTTGACCTTTTTCTGGTCAGTTAGTGACAAACATTTTTTAAAAGAGAGAAGGAAATATGTGGGAAATCTTCAGACTGCACAGACCATGAATGGTGAAAATAAGATAAAGAGGGTTCAAGGGCTGTGGAGTCAAGGTCTATGTTCCCTTTATGTACTTAAGTACTTTTCAGGGGTGGCCATATCTGTCTGTCTTCTAGAGTGTATTTTGTAGGTTTTTGCATGTTCTAGGTAGCAAATTCAGGACTGATCTCCATTGAGAAATAAGACAGAACCATTTAATGTAAGATGATGATCCCTTTGACCTGTCAGGCCTGAACTCTGAAGATTTTTGGACTGTTTCTGTTGACTGGTTGAAAGGTCATTGCAGAAACTTGGAACAGTCATTTAGTCTCTCCTTGTTCCTGTATCTGAAAAGTGGGTGTGAACATATATTTGTAAAGTGCTCCAGATTTAGAACTGAAAAGTGCTATGCAAGCTGTTGTGACTCTTACTGCTGCTTATGGTATCAAGCAGTTTTTCATGAAACTTTTTAATGAACCACTGTTTTGTAGTGGAACTTCTTTGTAATCAGCACAGTGTAATCAATACATGTTAAAACTATCAAATGTAGTGTTAATGAATCTACTGTAGAAAAATGTGTTTTCATAATATTGTATTTCAAGCAAGTTAACATGTTTTGATGGTAGTTTGCATAGAGCTGAAAGTTTTCTGTGTCCTAATGTCATAGAAAATAATTTACAGAACTATTTGAAGAATTGGTATTAAACCTTAACCAAAAAGTACAGTTTGCAAAAAAAACTATATGAATGAATGTGAAGGTAGACTTGGCAGTGGATGTATGATTTGGAAACAAGTTTTGGCATAACGTAGGTTTACTTTACATTATGGAATTGCTGGTGAATCTAGATTTGTTTTAGAAGTAGGACTTTGTACCAAGGTCTGCCCTTACCATGCAGTGTATTAGTCATACTGAGATGCAGTTTTAAAATGTGTAGGTTTGGCACTTAAAAGTGAAGCAGAATGCAGTAGTATAAAATGAGTAGGACAAGCTTAGTGACAGTTATTACTGAAAATCTGAGAGATTTCTTTTAATGGGTAACATGGGCTGATTACTTCAGTCTTGGAGATGAAGAAATTTTCTCTTAAAAACATACTTTTCTATATAGCAGCACAGATACATGCTTTTCATGTGTCTAAAAGGTAGCAGTAGAGATTGGGGTTTAATGTGACTCTGAGGTATAAGATTGAAATAGTTTACTTACAGCAAATCACCCATTTAATTAAGCATATAGTTGATATGTAGGATATATATAAATTGCAAAATTAATTGTTCCATAGAGCTGAAGTAAAGATGGATAGGGAGGTGAGATGACAGAAAAGTGAGGGAATTGAGGAGTGGGTAAAACATGGAGAACCTGAAACCAAAAAGGCAAGTTCACGCCTCTTCCTGCATTCTCCTGACTTTGAAGCTATCCACTTTACATTGGGTTTGGCTGTAGGGGTCACAAAGAAAATAATTTATTTTATTTAAGAATATGGCAGGGAAGTTAGATGGGGGAACTACTTTGTCCCTATAAACGGCTAGGTTAATCTGTCAGACATCACAGTGTCCATGTAAGACTGATTACTGGAAATTGTAGAGGTAGCAACCAAATCAGTAGAGGCAGTGACTTTTGAGACAGCAGACTCCACCTACGAGGCCCATATGCATAGGAATTTTGTGGCGACTTTTGGGAACCTTAATGTAGAACAACATTATCAAAGCAATTTGAAACCATCTGCTGTCATTTGTTTAATAATTAAAGTTAGCCATTACTGAATTGAAATTCAGTTGAACTCCAAATGTTTCCGGGAGGTCAGTACTGGATGCTCTCTGAGTGCAGAATGTCCACTGCTGCCTTGGACTTACTGATGGCTTATTTGTGTGCTGATGCAACCATCTGGCTCCCTGAGAAAAGCCTGATGATGCCTCTTTCTACCCCCCACCTCCAGCAGTGCCTAAACATGCATCACAGATATTTCTGTTGGGTATGACACTGATGAGGCTAACCGCAATTAAATAGTCTCAAATAAGATTAAAATTAACTATTTACCAAAGGGCACTTGCTGCTAATTGTGCAGTTTAGCAGCATGCTGGAGTACCATCTGGGAACCCAACTTCAGAAAGTTACATGGGATCGTAGATTTCATATTGCGCTTACTGAAGAAATACCATACCTATCATCTGGGGAATCGTCCCCAATGAATGAGCAGCAGTCTCAGAAGAGTAGAGTTGTGTCACTAATATAATAAATCTAACATAGGCAGGAGCGCAGGTAAAAGGGAATTTAGAAGCAAGAAATATTTCCTGGTGAGCACTATGCAAAGACTCAAATGGGAATAGTTTTCAGCAGAGCAAAGATCACGGTTAAGATAAGCATTTCAGACTGAAAACTGCTATTGTCCTGATGCAATCCAGACATTTTAAAAAATAGTTTAACCATCACTATTAACTTATTTTAAGTCTTGTGAGTATGTTTACATGTGAACAGGATATTGCAGGTGCTGGGGAAGCAATACTGTAGCTCTTCCAGCAGCCTGGATGTGTGCTAACTCTGCTCCAAACTGTGTTAAGCAACAGCGTTCACAGTTGTTCAGCAAAAGTAATATTCTAGTTACTTGAAATGAAGTCAAGTTCACTTGAAATACATCTGTTACTTCACTTGATATTCACTGTCAAGAAGAAAAACGCTTAGGGGCACTGATCTGTACCCCAGTAAAGCTCTTGCTTCCTATGCAAAGGTGGACTTGAATGCATCCAAAATGACAAGTCTGTACTGTTCTTACTGACCAACAGACGTGGCAAACTGCAGAATCTCTTTTTTTCCCCAGTCCCTACTTACTTACTTGAGGGAAATACCAATTTGGTATGAGTACTTAACTCTTGTTTAACTTTAAGCATATACATAAATCCCCATGATTGCAATTATCTGGATGAATTTATTACTTATTTGTATTATGAAAATGACTAAAAGTCTCCAGATGAGATTTGAGCCCCTCTGTAAAGCGTGTTACACAAATAGATCAGAGATAACTAGCCATACCAAAGTGATTACAACCTCAGTAGACATTACAAAGAGAGAAGGAAACAGCTAGTATAGATGTAGCTTGTAGTGCTGCTGCTAAGATTGTCAACGCTTTCCATAATAGGACCAGTTTGTCTAGCTGATTTAAAACTTTAATCTGAATTCTTTAAGAAGCTGCCTCAGGCTACTTACTGAATTGTAATTGGGGGGGAGAGTCACTTGGAAGCCATTTCTGAAAAGCTGTTGGTAAACTGTTTAAGTTTTGGTTTATTTTTTATTTTGTAGAGGAAAAAAAAAAGTCTTTGTTAAGAAACCATATTGTGCCATGTTTGGGAGTTTAGTGAGCAACTATTATTTCTGAAGGCAAAAAATTATTTCTTCCTAGCAATTAGTCCATGCTGCAGAAAAGTTTCCTTTGCTGCTGGTTACTAACAAGCATATAGTAGAACCATTTAAACTAAATGGTAGAGAGTAGTTTAGGTCCACAAGTGCAGACTAACACGAGATGACCCAGGTAAGTGATGTGGTTCCACCTACACAGTGCAGACTCGCAAAGAGAGATAATAACAGCTGCCTGGGCAACCTGAACCGTGGTATCTCTAATTAGTCCTTGAATTGTAACTTGAGTTGTTTTAATGCAAGGGAAGACTGCTTGTATGCGTCTTTAAAAGCTGTGAAAACAGACTGCAGGAGCCCCACAGTCTTCCCAAGGATCATCAAGAGGCCTGGGATCTTTAAGTGGAAGAGGCCTGCATCGTAAATCTAAAGTGGATAAATATTCATTTATACGATTAATCTACTTTACAAGGAGACTTTACACTGTGACTTTCAAATTTCACATTTTTTTCTAATTTTGAATAGATTATTAGGTGACGATTAGTTGAATGTGAATTCATAAGTGAGAGGAAAGTATGTTGTTAATCTTGGTTTTATTAATAACAGATTTAAGGTAAGCTGTTCAAGTGTAGTTCCACAGAGAAACCAAGCCAAAACATTGAGGAGAGAGTGAATGACAAAACAGATGAGGAGAAACACAAATTTTATTTATTTTATTTTTTTTTTTAACATCTGGTATTTTCTATACTACCCTTAAGGAGTGAGGAGGATGCAGTAAGAGTCTTGAAGTGGCTTGAAGTGAAGAGTGAATTAGCAGCAGAGGAAATTAAAACTTCTCCTTACATGAAATCTGCATGTAGCCTCAGCAAAGATGGCCATTTATGAGGAAATTACACAGCAAACTTGAAAGTAAATGTATTAAGTCTGCAAAACTAGTTATCAGAAGCTTTTACAGAAGAAATATGAAATGTCAGATAAGGCATCTCCTCCCCATGACACCTCATAATTAATAATTTGTAAGTTACTAGTGCAATGCCTGTGTTTGCTAATACTTGAGGATTTCAGGAACTTGTTCCATCATCTTAGTTTTAATTCCAGGAAGATTAATTAAAATTGAAAAATAAAGACTGTATTGGTGGTATCAGGTAAATACCTTCCAAGAGACAACTAATGTCATTTGCCCATAGCAAAGGTATTCTCTCAGTTGTTAGGGTAGAAGAAATCAACCACAAAAAACCTACTACAGTGGATGTAATTTATCCTCTTTTACAAAAAGTTTGAGAGAGCAGCCATTGGGACTGTTGGGGAAGATAGTTAGCTAAAAGGACAGTTGCACTGGATATAGTTAAGTACTAGGAAATAGTCCAGTGGCTGCTTACTTTGAATTCGTTAACTGTTCGTGTTGCAGAAGCTGAAATAGGAATCAGTGATTATAATAGACTGTACTGGAGGAGGATAGGAAAGCTAAGGAGTATGACTATACAGTTTGATTGATAAAACTAACTTGCATCCCATTCATTTAATCTTATCAAGATGGAGATCTAAACACAGTAATATTGTGAAATGAAAAAGCTTTATCCTTCCCATAGATCAGTTGTTCAATAACATGTCTGCCTATATATCCAATAATCCCAGGATTCTGTTTTGATTCCAGAGCAAAAACTGTTTCACCTAACTACTAAGGAAAAGACTTGTTTTATCTATTCTTAATTTTGACATAAATGGTGTTTGCAACACTCACGCTAGAATCAGTGAGGAACTGCTTAGTATCTGTGTTTAGCCGTGCTCAGTGGTACTGAATATTATTGTCCCAAGTTTGTTTTTAAAACATTTAGATTTATAATCAGGAGTATAAGAAAGCTTAATGAGAAGTTGTATTTTTAATTGACTCAAGACATTCCAGATGAAATAAATCTCCTTTGAAGCGAAAATAGAATAGGCAGGTTTGCAGCTAGGTCTACCACTCCTGGAAGTGATTCATGTGAATTAGGACACGTGTAGGAGTCACTAGGCTTTCGTGAGGCTTTTCATGTTAAGGCGCATTTGCAGTGCTGTTGCAAAGTAGCTCTGGACAGGAGGGTCAGTCTTAATACTGAAGTGTGATGTTCCAGCTTTGTTTAATCTATAACTTAATAGACTAGAGTTTAGGTTGTTTTGTGGGGAGGGGTTTGGGTTTTGTTCTTTCTGAGGTTTGGGTTTTGGTTTTCTTCTTTTTTTTCTTTTCCTGCACAAACTACATCTTACCTTTAATTCACAGATTGTCCTAGGACTCCCGATACTCCAAATAGCGATCCTCGTTTTTCTACTAACAACAGACTGATGGCCTTAAAGAAGCAATTGGATATAGAACTGAAGGTAAAACAGGGAGCAGAAAATATGATACAGATGTACTCAAATGGCTCTTCAAAGGTAAGACTTTGGAATGCTTAAGGAACATGAAATGACTATAGATTTTTCATACTGCTGTGGTGTGAATGTACAGTGTATAAACAGTATGCAATTTCAGTAACTTTTAGTTTGGGGTATATTTTTGTTAAATAGTTATGTCAAATCTACTACAAATTACTATACCGTTTTTGTTGCGGTTTGATATCCACTCAAGAGGTTGTTTTATCAATTTGTCCACATGCAGTTCAACCTAAATAACAAATCCGGCTTACTAAATTTAGTACATCTAGTAATCTTTGATCATGTGCGTTTCACGTAGCAGCAAAGCTTGGTATGACACTGACTGGTATCTAATGCTTTCCCTAGCTCTGCTAAAAAAAAAAAATAAATTCATTAGTTTAAAGTATGCATCTGAAATGGTCATCTAGTTGTAGTTTGCAGTAAAATGATTTGTACTAAATATTTGCTTGAATAAGATGTGTATAGTATTCTGATACAAGTTGTTCTAATCCACATTAGTATGCATGCACATAAAATACAAACATAATTCTATTTTGCAGAAGTGTGGTATTTTAAAGGTAGTATCAAACTGAAATGAAAAATAAAGCCATGCTTATTTCTAAATCTGAGTTTTAAAACACATGCTCACTTGCACTCACTCTCTCTTGATAGAACCAGAAGTCCTCCAAGGAGGGGGGAGGTGTTTGCTAACCCCTAAATGGGTTGACTTTTATTAAGTAGTCCTAACTATGTGATAAAATCCACCATACTCAAGAATCCCTTAACTCAACTGAAAAACAAGCCAAACCTTTTAAATAGGTGGGGGGTGGACATGACCACCCAGAAACAAACAGAAACCCCAACATATTTTATAAGGGAGTCACAGGTCTCAAATAAGAAGAAAAAAAAGGGGGTGGGTGGTGAGGGAGAGATCCTCTACTTACCAGCCCCTTCACGTTTCACTAGCTACTCATTACTTGTTCTTTCCATTTACTTTTACTAAACCATTAAGGAGACAAATTTCCAAACTATGGGTAACGCAAGCATAGGTCTAACAAATAGTGTGTAGTAGCTTGGTTAGATGTTTCTGTGTCCGCACAATAGTAAATACAATTGAAATATTTTAAGTGCTGAACTAAGCCAACACTTAACTAGGTCAGCGAACTTACTAAAATGGAGTGTTTTGACTTGAAGAGTAGACATCTGTGAATTGCATTGGTACCCCTTATAACTGATGTTTACCAGGAACTGCTGGAAAGGAACTTCATGTTTCTGAGTGAATTTCTGCTAGGGACCGGTGGAGGGGCAGGTTGCTTTCTATCTGCCTGCTGTATGACTGACTCATACCTTGAAAAACTTAGAGCGAATGCTCGTTGCTCCCAGAAAAATTAGTGTAGACCCGATGGACTATAGGTGCTATTGAGCTCACTCTGTCCCAGCAGCACTTCTGTTGAACCAGCTGATACTTTGGTAGCCTTATCTGAAAGTGAACTGTAGCCTACTAGCCTGAGGCAGATGGAAGAAATATCTGGAGTGCACCTTATGACTAAGTGCCTGGGAATGCTGTCCATGCACTACAGTCCCTCAGCTTCTGGAAACACTCGAGTCTAAGTCCTCTGGGGCCATGTACTTAACGTCAGGTACACTTAAAAATAATAATCAGCTGACCCAAATGGATCAAAAGACATACATGAATTATGTTGCTAATAAACCCTCAGTAAATAACATTCTAAGAGCCTGAAAAAACTTAACTAAACACTCAGACTATGATATTAGACATTGTTAGCAGGCTTTGATCAAACTAGGTAGAAAGGATAAAGTCTGGCTTGCTGTAGGTCTAAGTATGTAATTAAAATTGATGATTGAATCTTGTATTTGTAATTGGTAAATGCTTAAATCAGCCTACCAGATGGGGTGTATATAGTATCTGGGCTGGGGAGAGCAAGCTGGAAAACACAAAAGCATTGCCAGCTGCTTCAACAAAAAGGATGAAAATGGTGCGTATTCATTCTTTTACATTCTTAATACTCAGTAGTGAGTTAATTTGGAAGGTTTAAACTGTAGGCTTGAGCATGGTGATTACGTTTTAAAAAGCAAAGCTTAAAACAACTCAAGTGTCTGGGTGAGGTGGGCAGAAGAGGCAGAAGATTCTGAGTTTAAATCCAACCCTGGTAACGCAGTAGCTCTTTAAGAAGTAGTCGCAAGACCCTTTTTAAAACATACTAAACTCTTTTGTGACCTTTATTCATGTACTATATGATCTAATTTCAGATTTGTTGTGTTATTTTCAGACCTAAATTTAATGGAGGGAAGTCATCATTTGTTACTTAAAAATGAAAAAGCAGTTTGTTCATAATAATAAACCCATCATCTCATGGGAAGGTTTTCCCTTGTATTTATTGTACTTGCTTCAGTAACATTCAGCTCAACCTATTCAGACTTAAGTGTTTCTGAGATACCGATTATCTTTCCTTGGACTTGTGTGGATTCTCCAAGATCCCACAACAGCTTTCAAGATCAGTTATACAGGCACTGTCAGTCTTCCTATACTCAGGAGATGCCTTGAAATACTTTGTATTCAGCCTCCAACACTAAAAGAGCTGCTGAGTATAACACATCCATTTTGATTTCAAAGATGGGATTTTCTGTCTTTTGAAAACAGAAGGATATCTCTATAATCCTGAATTACCACCATTCTACACATTGAAGGGCTGATGTTGCCCCTGAACAAGCAAATCCATTGTCGTAAGAGGATATGACGGACAATCAAGAGCAGCAAGATCAAAAATAAAAGTGGAGATACAGACAAAAGAAACACAGTGTATTTATACATCAGTGATGCATGGATAAGATTTAATACAGGATTCCAGAATTGCTTGTAATCTGTTACTTAGATTCATGTACCACTGTAGACAGTTGTTATCTCAAACACTGACATTTGTATTTGAGAAGGCGTTTATTTAGGAAATTCAGTGTACTCATTAAATAATTGGATAGCTAACATGGAATCTTAAAATATGAAAGCGAGTGGTATCCCTCTGAAATGTTGATTAATTCTAAAAAAATTAAGAGTTCTGAGGCTATAGTATGCAAAGGGGGCACAATTTCTCCTGTGCAGCCAAAGCCTTTTTATGGGTACCTCTTGATGTATCTACCCTGCAGTACATAGGGCAGTGTTAAAATATCTGAGTAATACATTAGGCACGAGTTCATAAAGGAGCTTTAGGAAGGTAAATTTCTCTTTCCTCAGCATACTGATTTTTCTCACAGTATACTTCATGGTGCCAGTATTTCTAGCTCTGTGTGTCTGTGCTACACTGCAGTTCTTTGTCTTGGTTGTGGTAAGGAAAGGAATTGAATTTCTTTAACTTCTTAAATAATTTATAACTTCATTATAAAATTAAAAATATAAGTATAAACCATGTCCATGGGAAAGTAACTTATTAATGAGGTTATAGAGTGCCTACAAAATTGAGTTAACCATAATACCCTTTGGGCTATAACAAGTGTGATACTCATCTACACCGTCTACTATTAATTACTGTGATTGATTGGAACTGCACAGGCAGGAGAAATAGATTGCCTTAAATTTTTTTATAATCCCTTTTTTGTTCTTACTGCAAGTCAGATCACCTTTAAGTTATCTGGTGATTTCCAAAATCCATAGAGCAAGCCATGCAGCAAGCACAGAAGCACATGCACAGTTCCACATCCAAGAACCATTTGGTGAGCCATTTTAAGTCAGGTCTCCAGTTTTTGTCTGGAGGACAAAAAGTGGTGTACCTGAGAAATGTGTGGATGGATGGCTGCACTTCTGAAAATTAATGGCGTTCAGTTAGTATTTCTGAAGATGAGCTTTCAAACTATGTTCTAAACTGCTTGTGTTACTGCTTTTGAAAACAAAACTTGATTAGCTTTGTTTAGAAGAAAAGTACTATACTTAAGTTGCTGCTGAAACCAGGACAAATAGCTAATGAAGTAACCCTTGTGTGTTATGTATTTATTAATGGGAAAAAAATCTTCAGATTTGATTTGTTCAGAAAAACATACTTATCTATAATGTGCTATGTAAGATAACTTCATATTTCTAATTTAAAAATTGAAAATCAGCTCAAGTGTAGTACAATGATTTTCATATGGATTTAGTCTAGCAACTTTGTCTATTAGAAGAGTTCTCACCACACAGTAAATTTGAGCCATTCTACATAGGGTGGAGGTATTTTGCACTTAATATCACGCCCTTTCTTTAGTATCAGCTTACTAAACATTGATCTACACGTGTAATCTCACTAGGTGATGCCTCCTTTATTCAGCTTTAAACAGATAAACTTTCCATGGGAGTGTCTTATAAACTTTAATCAACCAGAATATGCCTCTGTCCTAACTTAATTTCTACTAATTTCCTAATGTGGTTACTTAAATTGGTCTGCTATAGCAAATTAATTACATTGGTTTAGTACTTGTTCCCAAAGCATGTGGGTTTTGAAGCTTTCAATGTGTTTTGTTCCCTGAAGAGTATGTGATTTTTAACTTGTTTGTTGGTTTGTTTTAATAGGATCGAAAACTTCTTGCCACAGCTCAGCAGATGCTCCAGGACAGCAAGACAAAAATAGAAGTTATAAGGATGCAGATTCTTCAGGCAGTCCAGACCAATGAATTGGCTTTTGATAATGGTGATGGAGTAGAAAGGAAATATGAATCGTTAATGTCAGCATGCCATATAGATATGTACCCATATGCACACAGAATTATCATAAATTTCTAGTTGGAATGTTAAACAAAGCCTGCATGAATGAACAATAATTGGAGAGTGGGCATACCGTTGTGTGTGTTAGGATGCCAGGTATATCTGACTTGAAGCAAAATACCATAAACTTAATGAAGAGAGATTGTATTTATCTTCATCATCATTTTTATACTTTATGCAGTCCATTTTTGCATTGTGGTCTTCATTCTCCCTTCATGCTTGCTTTCTTTTGTCTTTGTAACTAGTAATTTTCTTTAAAGCATATTTTTCACTATCCTAAAAAAAAAAAAATTATGTAGGTACAAAGCCTGCTTCTCATACTTAAATAGATTGACCTTATTATTACCAATAGGAGCACATATGGAGGCAAACTTTTGCTGTCTTTATGGGTATTTAGGCTAGACTGAGTAGTAAACGACTGTTTTTGTTTTTAAAACAACCTGATATGAAATGCTCATGCTGCATTTCAGTAGTTTTAAACTTGCATTTCTTCAGAAATCTTTAAATGAAAAGTAAAAAAACAAATTACCCCTGAGCTATAATAGCATGAGTATACTATAAAATTGTGGGCATATTGGTACATCTCTTAAGTCTTGAACTTCGTATGCATTTCTGTGTATTGAAGTTGTGTGATGATGCTTGTAATCAGGGCCTGGATATATCCTAGGTAATGAAAAAGGGGGGGAGGGGATGTTGTTTATGTTTTGTGGGGTAGAGGGAAGTTGGTTTTCTTTATTTGTTTTTATGCTTGCGATGCTTCTGGCTTTTTTTAACACCCCACCTTAGCACATGAATTATGTATATCATTTGTTTAAAAGAAAAAGAAAGGTATTTGGGCTAGAAAGGGCTATCAAATGCCTTTTTTGTGTTCCTACTACTCTTAGAGCTTTAAACAGAAAGTAATCTATCCAGGAAACTCTAATCCAAAGTTTTAGGAAATCTAAACATTGTACAAAGTGAACATTAGAATGGTTAGCCCAAACCATTTGGGGAAGGCAGTGTATGGGACCTCTTAGATTCTCTGTGCTGGCAGAAGCTGGATTCCCTGGGATTTTGTGTGAAGCAGGAGGATTATCAGAAACCAATTGGGGATCTACTTAGCTACAGAGTAGTTTGAAAGTTAAATCTTCAAAGCGGTGTTCAGAAATGTGGAAGTCTCAACACCTCCTTCTGGCCAGTTGAATGATATTTGTCAGCTCTTGTCCCTTAACTTCCCTGAAGACATGTTCTTTTTCTCATATCCTCTAGTAATTATAGCTCTTCAAGGAGTAGGACCTGTTTGTTGGATTGAGGCCCTGATCAATTATTTCTTCCTTCAGATGCAGATGCTTAAAATTTTATTGTTGCTTTTATGACGTACTTCAACTTCTTCTTTGGAATACCGAATCTGCATCTCTCGCTTTTTTCTTTTTTTTTTTTCTTTCTCTTTTTTTCTCTTTTTTCTTTTTTTTTATTTTTTTAATTATTTTTTTATTCCCTCCCCTCTGTTTGAATTGAGGAAAGGTTAAGATTAAAGAAATTAAACATGGGCATGGTCTTCAATGAAGATTGTTTGTGTATATCTCTTTGCAGCAAAACCTGTGATAAGCCCTCTTGAACTCCGAATGGAAGAATTACGTCATCATTTTAGGATAGAGTATGCTGTAGCAGAAGGTGCAAAAAATGTGATGAAATTACTTGGATCTGGGAAGGTTACCGACAGAAAGGCACTTTCAGAAGTAATTTACGTCGTTACGATTTCTTATACTTTATTTTAAATGTTCCTTCAAGAAAAAGAATTTTGAAATATTTCCTTTTTATTCTTTTTAAAAGGCGCAAGCAAGATTTAATGAATCAAGCCAGAAGCTGGACCTCTTGAAGTATTCACTGGAACAGAGATTGAATGAACTTCCTAAAAACCATCCCAAAAGCAGTATTATTATAGAGGAGCTTTCACTGGTCTCTTCACCCACATTAAGTCCTCGTCAAAGTGTAATATCTCCTCAAAACCAGTATAGTACACTGTCCAAACCAGCAGCTTTAACAGGTATCATTTATGGAGCTTTTTAAAATTATTTTATTACATGGTTTAAAACATATCTTTAATGCCAACTTTATTTCTTTCTGGACATATTTCATTGTTGTTGTTTTCCTAGACAAAGCATTTAAAATTTCTGAGTGTGTGCCAAAAAATACAGATAAGTTTGGTTTATTTGTTGGCCTCTTTATAATCTTACTAAAGAAGTGAAGTTCTGGGCTTAAGTTAGGTCACTATGGAATGATACTACTAGTGTTTGCCTAATACCATTCATCTTTAGCTTATCAGGCACTTTAAAAGGTGGGTAAGTATCATTATCCCCATTTTACAGATGGGGAAACTGAGGTGCAGAAGGGTTAAGTGTCTTGCCCTGGTCATACACAAAGTCAGTGGCAGAGCTGGACACCCAGCTTTTCTCCCAGTCCCTATTTTACCCACTGGACCACACTGGCTTCCTAGAAGGTGAGATTTATGCTATCAAAACATGTTATATTTTCAGTCCAAAGAGGGAGATCCTAACAGACATGCAGGGAACTGTTGAAGCCTCTGTTTATTGGTGTGAATTAGTTTCCTTGCAATTAAACTTGGAGATTTTTTTTTTACTCTTTATTTTTTTATTTTAATTTTTTTTTTTTTACATTTAGCCTACTCAGAGGGAACAGTACACTTATGTAAATGTAAGACTTCAGAACTTCTCATAGTTGGGGTTTATCTGAAATTGTTGTCCTTCATTGGAAGTAAATGTTCAAAGAGTGAGCCATGCTTTAACAAAGCTCTTAAACATTTGCCACCCAGTGTTTTTAAAGAAAAACAAATACTTTTGACTACTTGGGGGTATGTTGCTTTACTAAATTTATTTAGTTAGTGGTCATATAAGAATTACTAATACAGATGCGTTTAAGTTTATTGTTTTGTTTCCTAAAGCTTTTAAAATCTATTAAATCAACTATTAACAGAGTAAGCTAATTACAAAAACAACCTGTAATTCAAATGTTACTCTAGTTATGCATGTATAACTGAAACAGGAATCTAATTTTGAAGTACTGTGGGGTTATATTTTAAAACAAAAAGAGGAATTCTTCTGCTGAGCTGCAATAATAATAATAAAATGGAGCAAGTCTACTTGTCTTCCGTTTTGCTTCAGTAAGACACATAGGAAAGGGTAAAAATCATCAGGACCTCAGCTGAGAGCCCTTGTAAGGTTGCAGAGTGGCAAGGGGAACTTCTTTTTCATCATATAGGACTCAAGTGATCAGTGACCATTGGCAGGAAGTATTGTGCCTTGGATTTAAAACAGTTTTGTGGGGGTTTTGTTGGTGTTTTTTTTTCTCTGTTTTACATAATCATTGGTGTCAGATGCATTATGGCGACGAATAATTCCTCTTTAAATGTGACTTACTGATATATATGAACAGTTTCTAACAGGAATTACCAAAACAGAGGTATGTGCTTATGAAGTTCTTAATAGTTTCACTTTCCTATTGGCTACACAAAGAGCTTTTGTATTGAACTGGATTTAAATGAACAGTGTCTTTGTGTTTTGCCTCAAACGCTTTGTGAAAAATAGATCTATGCTACTGGCATACTTCTTAAAGTGCATCAACAGAACTTTCTGATATGTATCCAGTCCTTATACAAGATCGTAGCCTTTCTGCTTATTAATTTATCTTTTTTTTTTTTTTTTTTCCCTAAACAAGAGTTTGGGAATGAAGAAAAAGTATTCTTTTACCTTTTAACCTGTTTTTTGAGCCAGTAGCACCTCTTTGTCTTCTAGCCTAATGCTTAGCTTTCACTTACGGCTGTTAGTTCCCTACAGGATGGGATTTCTGCTCCAACTGGTTTCTTCGTGTCTGTTCTGTGGGCTATAATGTTGCCAGACCACTTTTAGGTCAAGTCTGATTTAAGTTCCTGTTACAAAAGAGTGTTTCTGAGCTTCACAGTTAAGTACGTTTACTGTCAGAAGAACACTGCATTTAGGAGTTGCATTTTTCGCTGACAGTATGATTAGGAACTGGCTAATTTCACCACTTCCAATAGTTAATTTTGCTAGTGCCTTACAGATGCTATCTTGTACAGGATGAGGTAAGCCTACTGTTCTTGTAACCATCTGTGGTATTCAGATGTTTCTGTGCTGCTGGAGGAAACTCTTAAATTAGAACAGCAGCCTCTACATCTCAGTTGGTTAAAGATGTAGAAGAATTTGAAGAGTGACTTCTTGGCTCAGCTGTTATAAATCCAAATTCAGTCAAGTTGGAACAATTCAATACTTTTTAAATTATGTACTGACTCAAATCTAACTTTAGCATGCAGCAGGCAAATGCGATTTCTGAATGTATCTTAAACAAATTTGTAGTCTCAATAGTCAATGTGTTCCATTTCAATTACTGAAGTGATTTATCCAGTGTTAATTGGTTACATAAAACTAAAAACAATTTGTTTCTTATTAAAATGATGGATTGTTGTCTTAAAAAATGACATTGATTACAACTTGAACCCAAGTCAGTTGGGTTCTCAAGTGAAGAAAACGAAGATACTACTGAGACACAGAACAAAAATATTTTGTGTTATTTTGGTCAACTTGCTCCTTCTAGAAGGTTGAGCCCCACATATTTGAGTTTTAATGTTTATTTTCAGTATATTTATCTGTCTTAGATCTTTTGATTTCATCTGATACGTCTGTTAGACCCTGTGGGGGTCAGAATATGAGCTATTGCCATAAATCATTAGTCATTCACTTTGTTTACTGAAGAACAGAAGTCTTTGGTAAATTGATGTCTGTCTTGTTTCAGGTACCCTGGAAGTTAGGCTAATGGGCTGCCAAGATATTTTGGAAAACGTCCCTGGTCGATCAAAAGCTACATCGATTACGCTACCTGGTTGGAGTCCAAATGAGGCCAGATCATCTTTCATGAGCAGAACCAGTAAAAGTAAAAGTGGGAGTAGTAGAAACCTTCTGAAAACTGATGACTTATCCAGTTCAGTATACTCTTAATTCTCTTACTTTTATGCATATCTTTTACTTAAGTTTTAGTGTGCATGTTGCATTCTGTAATTTGAAATACTAAGTTGATGTGAAGCTTTAAAGTTATCTCTTTCTTCATCTGTCAAGTTATTTAAAAAAATAAAAAATAAAAAAAAAAACCAAACACAACCACACTATTATGCCCATAAGAACCAATTAAATATGAAATTACATTTTTAAAGGGAAACTTACTGAAGATTTTTTTTGTTTGTGGAAAATCCTCTTAAAGATTTAAGCTGAGTTTGTGTACTTTACTTACAGATGAAGTCTGTGCTGTACTGAAGCTGGATAACACTGTGGTTGGTCAAACTAGCTGGAAACCTATTTCCAATCAGTCATGGGATCAGAAATTTACACTGGAACTAGACAGGGTAAAAATACAGTCTTACTTCATTGACAGCTATAGTAGATTCTTTCAATTAATTTCATGTTGCTTTATATTTTTTCCTGTTATTGTGATTTTGTTCAAATTTCACATGTGCACAGAATGAGCTCCCTGGGGTCAAGCTGTTACACTGGGCTGGCATTCTAGAAATTTTACTTTTTCTGGCCTACAAACTGACTTAATGTTTTTATCCAGGTTGTACCATCTTTTTAACCTGTGATAGATGGTGGTTACATTTTTATTAGGATCATCAACTTCTCAATATTTATCAGTAAATTCTAGTATCAGATACAGTTTGGATATTTTTGTAAAGCTATGTCATGCAGTTTTTACAGTGCTTCTGTAAGTGTTCTCATGTGAAATTGATCAATCCTTTAGGAATAATAAATAAGCTCACTAATAGTTCTTTCCTAGAACTTCATTAAATGTTACTTGGAGGACACAAGTATCAGAACAATACTTGCTATTTCTTTCCTCACACCTTTTGAAGAGAACTTATATAGGTTTAATCAAGCATTTGTTTTTTAGATATTTGATAGTCATAGTATTTTAAAGTAAAAGGATTTTTTTTTCCATCAGTGTTTAAAACAGACTGAAAATGAAACTATATTTTAGGACCCTAAATGTAATCTCCACTATATATTTAAAACATCAGAAGGAAAAAAAAGCCACCTTTTTGGTTTTGTTCTCTCCCTGCTTCACCTCACCTCTCTGAGCCCCAAACCAAATTCTTTCCACCTAGGAAGGAAGTAGTTTTAGAACTGCAGGTAGAGAAATTCAGGTGTGTTAGAATTTTGTGCACCAAGTGAGGAGTGGTGCAGAACAAAACTAGCAGCTGTGGAGTCCTGAAGCCTTGATTACTCTCAGATTAAAACTAGAACTAGTCAAAGTTTAGTAGCTGTTTCTACCAGCCTAATATGTGTCATGTTCACTAAAAGCTCAGTATTAGATGCTTTAGATGCTTTTTTGGTGCCAGAAAAGGACCTTGCTTCTGCTGGGCAGACCACACATCCTTTTATATTTGAAATGCAAGTTCCAAACCCTGTTGGCTTTTTAAATCTGTGCTTCCTTCTTAACTTCTGGGTTTTTTTAAATCTACAGCTATTATATAAAGACAGTAAACTGATGCATCATGACGGAATTAAGCTGGGCTAACTAAACTTAGTAACATGCAATGCTGCTGTTACATTGTATTGCAGGATCCTTCACATTTTGTAACAAGCATGTAAGACACTCTAAGAATATATAAATCCCACCAGCAAGATATAGCAGGATTTCTTGTTAGTTTAAATTTTTTGGCCCCTCTTCACAGCCATGATACGAGAATCATATGTATTTCTGGAGATAATATATGAAGTCTTGCATCACAATGTGTATGTGAGTACTAAAATGTCACTATGCAGCTGTCAAATGGAATTGATACTTGTAAATAATATGGGAAAACTAGTGAAGTTGAGGTTTCTAAACACAAGTAAAATTTTGTTGTCAGAGCTTAAGCTAAAATATCTTGAATGAGCACTGTTGCTAGACTG
Source organism: Microhierax caerulescens (assembly GCA_035590215.1). Lineage (NCBI taxonomy): Eukaryota > Metazoa > Chordata > Aves > Falconiformes > Falconidae > Microhierax > Microhierax caerulescens. The sequence continues at coordinate 17,902,390 of JAVJGJ010000030.1, read as the reverse complement.
ACTTAGAAAGTCTGGTGATTGTTTGTGCCTCTCTCCTTCTACTCTTGGGGGAATTTTACACCTGTACTTGTATTTGGACACTGGTAATCACACCTGCACTGAAGTGAAATGCTACAGTCATCCTAGTGGGAGCTTGCTCAGTGTGGCTAATTAGCCCTGGCACACTTAAAGTAACAGCTCTTGAGTACTAGGTGTTATAGTTGTACAGAGGTGATTCTTGCAGAGCAATTACTGACAAGTAATTTCCTGTGTACATGTTTCCTGTTGCAGTCACGTGAACTAGAAATCTCAGTTTATTGGCGTGACTGGAGGTCTTTGTGTGCAGTAAAGTTTCTGAGGTTGGAAGATTTCCTGGATAACCAACGGCATGGCATGTGTCTCTATCTTGAACCCCAGGGCACTCTGTTTGCAGAGGTAAGAATGTTTCTTCAAAGCACTTGAGCGTACTTGCAAGTATTATATTGCAGAATAGTTTGAGAAGATTTTCTTAAACTTTTAAGAATGCATTTTGTTCTGAAACTTGAATTATAACACACATTATTTGAACTGCAGGTTACGTTTTTTAATCCGGTTATTGAAAGAAGACCAAAACTCCAGAGGCAGAAGAAAATTTTTTCAAAACAGCAAGGTGATTGTTTTAATATAAACATGTAAAGCTTAAAAATTGTACAGATCCGTGATGATTTTTTTATGTAGAGACCTAATATTTGCCTGTGAATAAAGCTGTTGATAATGAAGTATTTGGCATTGCATTTAGAAGGGTTTTGTTTTAGAATTCCTTATTATGCATTAGCATTTAATAGTGAATAATTAGGAAATGCTAAGCAAAATGACAAATTCAGTTTTTTATTCATAAACCATAAAGTGATTAATATGATTATTTTTTTTTAATTATAGCTTTTGGTAATAAGTAAGGAAATTACTTGCACTCTATTTTCTTTTTTCACAATATCCACAGGCAAAACATTTCTCAGAGCTCCTCAAATGAATATTAATATTGCCACTTGGGGAAGGCTGGTAAGAAGAGCTATTCCTACAGTAAATCACTCTGGCACCTTCAGCCCTCAAGCACCGGTGCCTGCTACTGGGCCAGTGGTTGATGCACACATTCCTGAACTAACACTGCCAGCCAGGTAGGCAATATCTACAGTTTTTAAGTACTTTTAAGAGCAAGAGTAACAGTGAGATGCTTATACCCTAAAGTATGTAATGTACTTTAAGAAAATCTGTTTATTCTGCAAGACTGCAGACCCTTCAATGTTTTAATTTTGGGCATCCATTTTACAGATCTACACACACAAGATTTGTTTTAGGATAAATCTACATAACTTGCAGTTTAAAATTGGTTTGCACGCTATTAAAATAGTCTCTGCTATAGGCTGAAGAGTTTGTTTATTTTCTTGTCAGTGACTCTCCTGTAGCCAAATTGGACTTTGAACTTGAGCCTGAGCCTCCGCCTGCTCCACCTCGTGCATCTTCCCTTGGGGAAATATGTGAATCTTCCTCTGAGATAAAGGCTTCTGATGCACCATCTCAGGCAAGTAACTTGAAAAATTTTGGCTGTACAGTTTAAGAAGGTTGCAAAATCGGCATCTTCATGATGAATTTCTTCCTTTATATTTCGGCATATGCTCCCTTAGCTTAAATATACATAATTGTCTCAACAGAATGCTCCAATCACTCTTGGTGACAAAAAGTACAGCAGTCTAGTTTAGATAATTCTTGTATTAAGAATTTCACATGGTTATAGTAAAATTTCTGCATTCATTTGCCTCCACAATCAGTTTTACATTTTCAGACTTCTTTTTCTCCACAGGATGAAGTAGCAACTTTTGATTTTGAAAGTGGCAGAAATAGTATTGTCCCAAAACTCCAGCCTGAAATAATCTGTGAGCCTGATACTCCCCATTCAGACATAAAATACACCAACATCCGAGAGCCTGAAGATAGGAGGTAAAAATGCCGTGGTTTTGTTGTTGATCTGAATAGTATTTCTTAAAGTTAACAAACTAGAACATTTTTGACTGGATTTTTATTTACATAGGTCACAACAAAGATTTCAGTTCAGTCTGAAGGATTTCAGATGTTGTGCTGTACTGGGCAGGGGACACTTCGGAAAGGTAAATGTCAAAAGGCTATATTAAGTGTCAAGGCTATATCAAAACTAGATATAGCTCTTAAATGAATCACTTATCTTCTGTTTTAGGTGCTGTTGGCAGAGTACAAAAACACAAATGAGATGTTTGCTATTAAAGCCTTAAAGAAAGGAGATATTGTCGCTCGTGATGAAGTAGACAGGTCAGTTTGTAAGATACAATACATGGATTCCATAAATCGTGGGGTTTTTTGCTGCATGCAACACAACTGTAAGCTCTACCAAACAGCAGTTAAATTCACTGAAGGAGCAAAACAAGTTGCTGTCTCCCTGCTTAGCTGGCTGCTGCAGAAGTGCAGCCTTCCTTCTGGGGCAAGGAGAGGAGCAGTGTAGCCCAGGAATGCTGATGTGTTTTAGTGCCTCTCTTACCGTGCCTGTACTACAGCTCTGACTTAAAGCTGATCCTGTTTTTCATTTAGGTTCTCTTGCAATTATTTATTATAATTACTTGTTCTTTAGATTTCCATCGCAGTTCAGGAGAACAGTGACTATGTTTTCTTAACTGGCAGAAACATCTATGATGGTATTTCTCAACCTGTAACATATGTCACACTTTGTCTATCATACTTTCCTTTAAGTCCTGTGTGTACTCCACTGTTGTATATTTTTTAATCTTTTTGCCCCAAAACCCAGATACTTTTTTCTCTGCTTGTAAGTGAAATGACAGTTACAAAACTGTCTAGTTTTAGCACAGGAGGGTGCTTTTACAGCTGTTTAATAGTGACAATATTCATTTGACTTGCAGGAAGATAACTATATTAGGAATAATCTACAAATTAACCAATTGGCTTAAGAAGAAATAATCTGGAATTACTACAGATAATGTCTATAATATTGTTACTATTTTTCCACTTTATGTATTGTATACAATTAAAATAAAAATGGATTGAGGCTAATGTCACATAGTATTGATACATATTTAATGCAGGTCTGAAGTATGTGGGAGGAAAATTGGCAGGGTACAATTTTCATGGACTGCTAGGTTTCCTTTTTCATTTGTGAAAGCTAAGTGAAAGTTTGTGGAAATCCTGGCATCATCTTAATGCGTGGAAGTATTAAAACCTCTGTTCTGAAACAAAAATGTTATTTTATCCTGAGGAATAGAGGAAAAAGTGTAAGTTATAAATTACCAATGGTTTCTGAGAGTTGAAATATTGTAGTTCAGGATTCAGCTTTACACTTTTACGGATTTTTCTGTTTGCAGCTTGATGTGTGAAAAGCGAATATTTGAAACTGTGAATAGTGTAAGACATCCCTTCTTGGTGAACCTTTTTGCTTGTTTCCAAACCAAAGATCACGTTTGCTTTGTAATGGAATATGCTGCTGGTGGGGATCTGATGATGCACATTCATACTGATGTCTTCTCTGAACCGAGAGCAGTGTGAGTATCCATCTATATACTTTCTTGTGGCATTAAGTGAAGGGCACTTTGTTCAGTGGATAAGAACAAAGATCTTCATCACCACATGCCTCTACATAGTCAATTCAGTACTTTTTTAAAGGGTCGTGGAATCTCAACTGATTTCGTTAGACACATGCAGATTTAATGTGCCTGAATCTATTGAATTAAAAAAATTATATATTTTCAAATACTCAAAAATATTTAATGTTTGAATACTTTATATATTTTTTAAAGAGTGCATAAAAACGCTAGATGAAAAGTTAGCAGACAAGGCTAAAAAGCAAAAGAATAAGCCAAATTAGAAATCATTCAATGCCATGGCAGTGGAAGCTACGGAAAATTTATCCCCAGGCCAAGTGAACATACTACAGCTTGAAAGCTGCAAGTTGAAGCATTTTTGCCATCTGGCTTCAAAACTCTGACCTTTTTATAAAACTGATATGTACCGTAAAAAAAAAAAAAAAAAAAGCGGTATTTTTAGAGGATGGTTAATAAAAAAGATCAGTAATAATGGACTGCACATTCTGAAAACCAAGACTGAAATTGATTTAAATTTTAACTTTTTCAACAGATTCTATGCTGCATGTGTGGTTCTTGGACTTCAGTATTTACATGAACACAAAATAGTATATAGGTAAGTAGCCATTGACCCATTTCCAGCAGATGAATTTCCATTATTCTGAATAGTACTGAAGAAACATCAGTGATGCAATTTTGTTCTCAAATGTTAATTTAGAGATTTGAAGTTGGATAACTTACTGCTGGACACAGAAGGCTTCGTGAAAATTGCTGATTTTGGTCTTTGCAAAGAAGGTAACGGCGCTTTAAGTTTATTTCTAGGGCAATTCTGTAGTCTGTCTGACTCATGACTGGTCCTTGAGACTTTTGGACTGACAAACGTGTGTAGTATACGTACCCTGTATCATCTGAAGGAAAGAAATACATCTCTGACTGTACAAATATAGAGATGGGAGGAACTTAGTAGAGGAATATCAGGAGCATAGCTCTCTTTTTTTCATTATATTTATTTTTTTCAGTTGTGAAGCATCACCTATTCTGATTCTTACTTCATCATATCCCTCCTTATTAATAAGGCATACTGCTGCATTTTACAAGTTAGCAGAAAAAGCATTAGGTGTTTTTTTTTCTCATTCTGAACGTGTAGATACTACAATGAAATCAAGTACCGTATCTCGCAAATTTTTTTTCTTTTTCTTTTTTTTTTTTTCTTTTTTTTTTTTACAAATCAATTATTTATTTATTTTTAACTCTTAAATCATCACAACTCTAACTATATGGAAATGATGCACAAAGTATACTATAACTAAAATAGAAAATGTGTCCCAAAAGGGAGGGCTAGATGCTAGAAAGTTACTTTCAAGCATGACACTACTGGCAGCTACCTTTCAAATAAGACCTAAAATAGAGATAGCAAGTGAAATTGCAATGTCTTTCTCAATCCCCATTGGGGAGGCAGATCTGGAAAGGTCCATTCCCTTCTCCAATTTATATACCCTGTCCTCCATATGAGAGGGAGATCAGTAAATTCAGCAGGCGTTCAAACATCACTGTTGTCTGTAATATCCTTGGGTGAGTCCTGTGACTTTCCCTACGAAAAGTCCTCATTTCCTTTTGTCATTTTACGGAACAAGGAAAGCTGTTTGACTTGCTGACTGCTACAGTACATGGTTCTTTTTAAGCTTTCTGCAGTACCTATGCTGGCAGTGCCACATCAGTCCTTGTGGTGCTGATGTCCCAAACTGTCCCCCTTTTGTGAATATACAGGTTTTGCCAATTGCTCTAAATGGTTATGCTACACTCCATGTTTCACTTTACTTTTATGTAGTTTTGCCACTACAGAAGCATCCATAGTAGGCATGTTTGACTAAACTAGGGTACCGCATTTTCTCCTGCTAACTAGGAGAAACACAGCATAAGATTGTATCTTTCCAAGCAAAGATAACTGGGTGGCAAAGGTGTAACTGGAAACTTAATTTGGCTCATTGCATATAGATAGGGATAGAAACACTCATACTGAAGCACATGTGGAACAAGGGCATGGGAGGGATGAAGTGGGGAATGTTTCACCTCATTGGCCTGAGCCTTCAGGAGAGGCCCCAGAACTACAGTATCAACTGAAGTTGCTCTGGAGAAAGGTTTTAGTTGCTGGAGTAGGTTGTAAAGTGGCAGCAAATACTGCATGATTTTCATTAACTGTAACTTTTCAGGAATGGGATTTGGAGACAGAACAAGCACATTCTGCGGCACACCGGAATTTCTTGCTCCAGAGGTGCTGACAGAAACTTCCTATACAAGAGCTGTAGACTGGTGGGGTCTTGGTGTACTTATCTATGAGATGCTAGTGGGTGAGGTAAGTTCTAGTAAGATACAACAGACTCACAGAGCTGATATATGTTAAAAAGGTTACAAAACTCAAGGTACCAGCCTGTCAACATTTAATATGCCCTGCCTGCCACAGCTGTATCAGTACTTGTATATACAATATGTATAGGCATATCTAGCTTTACACACCAGCATCTTCATGTGTTTCAAGAAAAAGAATTATTAAATACTGAGCAGCTACTTACCCGGTACTAGCTGGTGTAATGCTGTAGAAGTTGACAAGTCGCGTGTCATGAGCTTGAATTGTCAGCAGTTGTGGTAGTGAATGAGTTGTAGCTGGTCCAGGACTTAACCTCTAGATTTTTGTTTTATTTTAGTTTTTAACTGTGTCATTATGCTTTAAATCAAGTTACAATACTGGCATGTTAATATCAGTGTCTCTAAGCAAGAACATAGCACATCTGGTTTTGGGGAGCCCTGTTTCCAGCATACATCTGTTACTGTCAAATTTGGATGCATACAGCTCAAGCAGTCCGCTTCCAAATGCATTTGGGGAGAAAATAAACTCCTGAATTCCTGTAGCTTGAATGGACACGAACTTCATCACGGAAAGCTGGATAGTAGTGAAAGGTTATGCTAAACACAATGCTGTTTACCATTTGCATTACACATGCGCTAAAATGGAATACCCCAGCTCCATGCAAATCAGCTGGTATAAAATTAGTATTGACTAGTTAGTTCCCATAGCATATATCGCTTTACTTTCAGTCTACTTTGTTATAGTGTCTCCCAGGTAGCGCGGTGATGGCTTACGTGCTAAAAACCAGAGAAAAAACTATACAGTTGCTCATAGTTTTGTTCTTTTTCAAAGGTGGTGATCATTCAACTTCCTTTCACTTCCTTTCAGGTAAAAGACAGAAAGCTGGTAGGGTGTCACCTGTATCTGTCAGGCCACTTCAAACCAGTTTGAAATCCCTTGAGCTGTAACCTGCCAAAGATGCTACAAAAGCAAATGAGCCTTGACCATGTTACTTGGGAATGGCAGCTGTCCCCAGGAAGAGCTGATACATACTTTCCACATTCCCTGTGTATCTTGTGTCAGAGTTTGAAGAAGATACCAGTTTTAGGTGTTTCTACTTCTGAAAGCACATTTTTGAAGCATAGACTTTCAGTAAGAATTAAGGGATAATACTGACTTGTCTTTTCTCTTCTATGGAAAATGACCGTATCTGTTCCCGAGAAAAGGAAGACTTCATTTCAGGGTGTCTAATTCCAAACTGTCAGCGGAATATAAGTTGCTTTCAATTGTAAGTGATTTTTAAGCCTGTTTTATAGTGGGTTTTCTTTATTACTTTCATCATAGTCTCCCTTCCCTGGAGATGATGAAGAAGAGGTGTTTGACAGTATTGTAAATGATGAAGTAAGATATCCACGATTTCTGTCTACAGAAGCCATCTCTATAATGAGACGGGTAAGAACATAATAATAATATTACAGTATTCCCCTCTTATCCCATTTCCTTTCCAACTTTAAGGAAGTAAATTATTTCTGTGAGGAACAAAATACTTGGAAGAACCTACACTTGGTATTTTTTTTTCTACAGTTAAAATTTCAGACTTGCTTCATTTATGCTGTGCCATGCTGCCTATCACCTGAAATAAAAATTGTCAGTGCCATTCCACTTCATTTAGGAGCAAGTTTTTCTTTTTAAAACATAAAACACTAAAGGCTCTATTTTCTCCCTGAACTAAGTGTCCTAGTCATATCTAGCTAGAGTGGCTCAGCGCTCTTTTCCTAGCAGAACACTGCTGCATTGACCTATTTGGTAGATTAACATTGTCACATGAATATTTTAATTCAAAGACATCTAAATCTTTTTGGTTTCCTTCCAACTGGGCCACGAAACACTCCACATGGCATCTGCAGTCCCATTCTTGGCAAAGAACAGCTGATCTTGTTTATGGCTCTTATTAGTGCTATTCCTTAGTGTTATGCCTCTACTTCTCTAAAGTTGCTTGAACCTGTCTTACAAGCTTATCACAGTCGCAGGAAGGACACCTGCTGGAGGTGTAGAAGCCCTTGGAAGCCACCTCTCAACATCATGTGTCTGATGCCGCACGTCAGTCTAGCACCACTGCAAGTTAAAGCACGTCGCAGTAGTCACTGTGACATAACTACTGAAGTAGCAGCATAAATATTCCATAGCTTAAAACTATTTACTCCTAGGGAGAGAGCGTTTGTCTAGAGAAAGCAGGAAGAATACAGTTTTAAGGTGGTACCTGGGGAGGGTATTTTTACTGTGAAAACTGTCATGCCTGTGTCTACAGGAGACTGGGTGTGCGTAGCAGAGTGTGTGTACCATGGACTTTGCTTGTAACTTACTACTTGTAGCTGTGCATGTGCTCTTCCCATCTGAGAAATTCCCACATAACATAGCAGACAGTTTTTTGATGGCTGCATCATGAACAGATCAACTACCCTGATGCTGGGCACCGTGCCTGGAACCAGGGGTCTGCTCACAGCAGCACAGTTCACGAGTAAGAACACTGAACCTCGGGTTAACTAGAAAACCCTCACATTTGGCTGGGTGTGTAAGCAGGATTCAGCCCTCCTGGTAAATCAGCTGCTGTGAAATAGCTGGGCACGGGGGACAGCAGAGTGATCTCTCTTCTGAGACAGGAAAGAAGGAGTAGCTTATGTAAATGCTGTACCCCCTTGTACCCTCTCCAGCAAGCAGCACACATGTCAACGTCTCTGTGCTGAACACCAGCCCCACAACCACCTCAGGTAGCAGGGCAGCAAGACCGAGTAGCCGGCTCTGTGCTTCCGGCTAGGCTGCTAGTACAGCTGCGCTAACAGGTTCAGGCATCTCTACAAGAAGGCTGCTCTCTAGCTGTGTATATCCAAAGTTTTGTCCTTCCCTTTCTTTGAGGACCAAGAATTTTTCTGTAGGTCAGGACTATGAATTTCACTGTCCCTCTAATCTTGGCGTTGGTGTTTATACAGCAGCACTCATCCTCCCTAGCTCCTCCCCTTCCCCTGAATCTGTGCACTGAAATCTCGCATGTTTTGTCAGCTGCTACGAAGAAATCCAGAGCGGCGTCTTGGGGCTGGAGAGAAGGATGCTGAGGATGTGAAAAAGCATCACTTCTTCAGGGTGAGTACAAACTAGTATTATTTCTAAGGACAGGAAGGAGTAGAGACAGGAAACTGAACATCAGTTGGTTTATTTTACAGCTAATAGATTGGAATGCTTTACTGGCCAAGAAGGTGAAGCCTCCTTTTGTACCCACCATTAGAGGACGAGAAGACGTTAGTAATTTTGATGACGAATTTACCTCCGAAGCACCTATCCTCACTCCACCTCGGGAACCAAGGATACTTTCAGAAGAAGAGCAGGAAATGTTCAGAGATTTTGATTACATTGCTGATTGGTGTTAACTTCCAGACACTGTGAAACCCCAGCTGACTGGCTCACAAGAATGCCTCTCTCAGAAGAATACCCACCCTTCAATTGCTCTCTGTGCCACCTGTAGCTTCTGGGTTTTTTTTAAATCACATGAAGATCCTTTCAAGTACTGCTTTAACACTCTTGTGAAGAGTGGCCTCTTGTATATTGTTTTTTATCTGAGCACTGGAAAGCAGGTCTATGGAGTTCTTAAGCTGAGTTGGTGAACCCGGGCTGTTACGCTTCCCACACGGGCACGCGTGGATCTGTACTGTTTCTCTCGCTCTTCTACAGCAGATAACATCCCTTTTTAAAGTATCTGCCTTAAGTGGGAAAAGCAGACTTTGAGCTAGGTAATCACTTCTCCCTACTCGGCCACATTGGAACAGAAGTTTGGGATACTGATGATACTCACACAGAACACGGTTCTAGCTGGAGAAGGCAAATGATTTCAGTTGATTATCTTGTGCAGTCTATAAAACTACACGTTTCTATGTACACCTTCATCTTGTGTTCTTAAAATAATGTTATTGAGAACAGATATGCCTTTTTTGTAAATTTTCTATGGTATTTATTAGGAAAACTGTTAAATGCCTTGCCTTTGAGATAACAACAATGTAAGTGCTTCCATTACAAAGAAAAATCCGGAAAAATCCAGAAAGTTTACCAAAGCCACTTGCCAAACAGTTTTGCCTTCAAGCTTTTTAAGCATGGCTTAAAACCCTGGTTGATAAGAATGTAACAAGGATGTTGCTCAGTGTAACCACAGAGCAAAGCATATGCATTTCCTGAGCCCATCCCCTTCTGTACTCAAACCCCTGCCTTGCCCACTCACCGCGTGGGTAGATAAGTTAACCAGTCTCTATCTAACCACCTAGATCCCGTATCTGCTGTACAATATTGTTTCACTTATAAAAAACACATGGATTTTCAACATATACATGCTGTGAACATGTACATTTGGAAGCTGTAATGTATTGTGTCCAGGCAAGTAATTTAATTATACCACTTCATTAATTTTGCACAGTGGCCAAGTGAACAGGATAGAACTGAGTGAAAAAAGTACGTGTATACATACAGGCCGCTGAACTCCAGAACTTAGATTGGCAGTTACTGAGGGTAAAAGCAATATGTTGTAACAGAACGTATAAATATTTTTGATAAAAGCAGTGTATATTTTATAAACCCCTTAACACTAAAAGCTGTACCTCAAAAGTTGAAAAATAACTTAGACCAGACACTGTGCATACTTGTAAACCACAACCTATTTTTGGCATCTGGTGTTCTGTAGGGCAAACATCACTTCTTGGAAAATAAGTTTCCCATGTGGTCTTTAGCTCTAGCACCATTCAGAGCCACTTGCATGTGTAATCACACAGGTTCATCCTAGCCAGGAGGTTGCTGGCTAAGAGTGAGAATCAGCACTCAGATGAATTCAAAACTTGTAATTTTATTCATTCAAAGAAGAAATGCAAACCACCTGAGTGTGCAACACCAAGGTGGTCATTCAAAATCACAATGCTGGACAGACCTGCACGGTCTGGCAGGGGAGAGACTGAGGGAGGGGAAGGGGGTTAAAAAAATAATGGTTAACAGGTCTAAAGCAGCATTCCCACCGCCACCACCCCGGCAGGAACAAGGCAGGCATCTTTACTGGCGCCACAAATCACGTTTGGCAGAGTCCACTTTTCAGCGTTACTTGTTTCCAGATTCTAATTAATCAGAAACAAATCATGTTCCTGTATCTAGCTGAAACCAATACTTTTGAGGTACAGTCAGCTCACTCTCTTTGGTTCCCAAATATATATATGAGCATCTAACAAGGTGCTTAACACTTATGAAAGTATCCTCAAAAATACCTTTTGTAACTACATCTTGTACAGAAATCTTTTTTTAATCTAAGTAAATCACTAAAAAAAAAATTAAAAAAATTAGAGGGCAGGGTATGTTCACCCAGTTAAGCTGAAAGAAAGCACTAATTTTATCTCTGTAGTTTTTTAAATATTTTTAGGCAGATTAAGATTTTAAACCCTAGATTGTAAATATATTTTGCTATACTTTATCTGTATGTGGCTGCTGAAGCACTTTGTAAGGAAATTAGGATATTTTAGAATGGTACACTATGCATTAAAATGAAATGTGCCTTTAACAAATGTCATTCTAAGTGTTTTGCAGTCATTAATATCACAAATTAAAGTTTTAAATAGAGTAATTTGTAAATTGTGTCCCAACCATGATTTTGCTGTTTCTTGAAGTGACTTGTCACATTTTCTCCACAGGTAACTTCAGAAAAGAACTTGTAATCAGGAGGGGACTTACAGAAACCCAATTTCATGCTGGTAGCTCAGTGTGCTTCCATTCATTTCTTTAAAAAAAAAATAATCAAGATAAATAATTACCTCTGAGCATACCTTCTTTCCAAGGTTGAAGGAAAGGAGCCTCCTCTTGCTTGGGTAAGAAGTCCTTCTGATGGGATCAGGAGAAGACTCTTTCTGTTGAGGTCTGGCAGCTGGGATCAGCATGCTTCCTTTGAGGGCAGGGGGAGACAATGCTGGCTCCCCTCACAAGTATTTCTTCATTATAGTCTCTTTCCTACCCCCCTCTATACAGGAAGGCTCTATAGGCAAATCAAAACCTATACCCAACCCCCCATGAGCCTGTTCTTTAAGCAGAAAATGAAGCTTGCTTTTTCCGAGTGCATTTAGAAAAGAAATCTTCACTGTTCAGAACAAACTAAAATTTCCCATGAGACCAGTGCCTACAGGCACTTAGCTTCACCACTTAACTAAGCAATCATTCCAGAAAGCCTGGCTCCAAATGAAGATACAGTTTCAAATCTCTCATCTAAATTGCAGCAGAATTAGCGCAGGAAGTGCCCCAAGATGCTGTGCCCTTGCCTTTGTTGCCAGAGGGCTGCAATCCCCACACTCCTGCCTTCTGGGCTCGCTGCTGAACCACCTCCCAGCAAGGAGGTTAGCAGAGAACCCAAAACCTATGAACTCCCCCACCGTAGCAGTCTCCCTGCTTACCCTTTAGGCTCTACCAGTCACCTGGTCTTTGCTACCACTCGGCTTTGGCAATGAAAGAAGGTGATTAGCTAAAACCAGGCTGCAGAGCTGCAACTGCCTCCTCTCCAGCTCCCCCGCCTGTCCCTGTGACACCCCCACGCTTCCCCCGGAACAAGGAGAACTCATTGCTGAACGCGAAGCTTCGCTAAAAGCCAAATTCCTGAGCTTCATCAAAGCAGCTGACTGCAGGGGTCATAACTGCCTGAAAATTAATTCAGTCACACTGTGGGTTTTTTCCTGGAACGCGTTACGCTAACCGTAGCAGTAACTGGTTTTCAGAAAACACAACCCCTTCGAGCATAACTCCTCGTAGTGCCTCGGGGCTGCGGGCTCCTGCCCTCCTGCTACGGGAACCACCCGCGGAACAGCGGCAAGAGGCAGGGTCGAGCCAGGAGAGTGTGTCCTGCCTCCCCTGCTGCACACCAGAGCTCTGCACAGATGTACGTGAATTCCCACCCAGACAGCTTGTGCCGTATTTACCACCACCGAGTACTCGCACGCAAGGCCTGAAAGCATTTAAAATACAAGCGTGATTGTGAAACCCAAGTTTCAGCCATTTCCAGCCTGCGTGTGGTAGGTTTAACGTACTGATCCACGCTGGGAAGTACAGCCGCGGTAAAGCAACTTTCACCTTTGCATTTCCAAACTGTGAGGGTACGTTACAGATCGGGCCCTGCCTCCTCAAAGCATCACACCTTCTCCCACAGAGCAGCTCAGAGCAAGACAGGGACAGCCCAGGTAACAGAAAACGGTGCAACAAAACGTAAGGACATACACTGGAATACAATCCCTCCAAATTGCCAAGAACACCACCTTCAACTTCTGCACCAGAATTGTTCAGGCCTGCAACCAACAGCTTCAGTGGTGTAACACAACTGTTCAGCCTTTGCTGGTTTTTTTTAAAAAAAAAATAAAAAAAAATGTTGAGCTGCTGGTTTTCCATAGTCCTGACTGGCAGAAGAGTATTAAAACTAAACCAGCAAGAAAACAGTGAGGGCTATTGACAATTAGTGCTATTGGCACTGGCCACACACCATCCCTCCCGATGGCTCAGGACCAGATGCATAGCAAGCTGACCCCTCAGCTGTTCATTTTGGTAATTAAAATGAATTTGCACCTGTGATACAAAATTAACTTGGGAACCAGAAGCCTCCCGGTCAAGTACATTTGTGGCTTTGCACACAAAGAGACACTGTCAGGAGGCAACCAGTTTTTAAAGCTGTTAGTTTGGGGAGGGCTGAATAACTTCTGGCCCTTATTACAAACAAGCAAGTGCTCACTTAGAAGGTAACGGTGCCGAAAGCTTAACCGCCGCCCAGCCAGACTGCAGGGCAGGCTGACAGGTCAGAACATTTAATAGAAACTTTACTAGAAATAGTTTTTACCTTTGTACAGTACCAAGCATCACAAAACTGTCAGGAATTCAGCTGAAGAGCCCTTACGTTTCACTTCAGCTGCTTTGTCATTATGTCAAATTCACAGAAGCAAAGCAGAGACACATCAGTGAGAATCGGGGAGACCGTGCCAAGGATGTGACTAATCCTTTCACAACAAATTTGGAAATCTTCAGCAGCAGTTGTGCAAATATTCAAACTGCTTTTCAGCAACTGCTTGCATTCTGGGTTACATCATCCATGCTACAGCTAACTACAAATGCAAAAGCCACACTAGAGATTAAACACTGTCAAGAAAGCGAGCGTTTAAGCAGCCTTGTAACCAAATCCATAAGCAGGAAGCCAACTCTACCGTTCTATGGACTGCATTCCCGTTCTCAGCATGCGGAACAGAATGTGCATGTCAAATTGCAGTCACACTCACAAGATGGTAAGTGTTTTTGGAAAACAGTTTATTTGGGAATTACATAATATTTTAAATTTTCCAAAATACATCTTACTAGATCCCTACAAAAGAAATCTAAATAAGTACAACAATATGAAATTAAGTTTGTTGCAACAATCATTAAATACTTACTTCCACTAATATATACATACAAAATGCCACACAATGAACTTTTTTACCCTTGGAATGTGTGCTGTCTTCCAGCAGTTATGCTCCATCTCCATATCCTCTAGTTCCACAACATGAAGACTCAATATTAACACTTTGTACATCCTTTATTATAGGCAAAAATCAAAAGTTTGTTGTTGGGTTTGGGTTTGTTGGGTTTGTTTTGTTTTTTTTAAGAAAAATTAAAAGTAACGCTCTGCAATTTCACAGCTGTGGTAGCTTGTCTACAGGGGTATCAAACTTGAAGTCTGCTGGGAAGAGATCTGGAGCTCGAGGATAGATCAGCCTGTACGATTGTCTAATCGTAACATCAGCCACACCAGCAATATCACCGATTTCTAAGACAAAAAGCAGAGAAGTGATTAGTTTTTACTTTTGATGTTTGTAATGAAGAAACCAGCAAGCATAATTTCTTGAGCAGTGCTACACACTTAGCTTAAATCCTAACTCTCCTGAAAGGCTGGTAAAAATGGTTTTAACGACAGTGACTAATATTTTGCATATATAAGTCTGCCTTCTCATGTGCCGTAATTAAACTTATGCTATTAGTCTTGAAGTAATATTTTCAAATTGACAGAGGATCAGGAGTGCAGAAGTCATCAGAAGCATCTAGTGCAAAATCTCCATGTGCCCAGCAATATTCTAATAAATTATCATCAAGATCAGGATCTTCATTTTTTGTGTTACAAAATACAAGCAGAAACAGCAAAAACCTTAAGGCATAGACAAAAAGCAGTAACTTCAGCTAAACGTGAAATGCATTTACCTTGTACAGAGAAGTAAGCCGGCAGCACAGAGCACCGTTTAATGAGCTGAGAAAACACTTGTTTGAGAGGCACAGAAACTTTATTTATTTATTCAAGATTTATCCAAGTTTGGATTTAAACCTTGAACCGTGAAAGCCTTCAGCATTGTCTGAGGACACTGAAGGAGCATGGAGGTATGTCTCTATCCATGGCAGGCGCTGAATTTTGTTTCAACGATCACTCCTCTTAAGACACATAATCCAATAGCTCAAGGCAAGCAAGGATGAAGGCACCACGCTGCTTGGGCTCTACATTACTCACATGCCCAGGAAACTGCCAGCATGATGAAAGCTCCAGGGGCTGAATAAGCCGTGATTAATGCAGAATAAAGCAGCACAACATGACAGATAAAAGCTGTTCTTTACCTAAAAAGCAGCTCTCCACTACGAAATTGCTAGATTTTAAACATTTCTGAACAGGACAAGACACATCAACACAGCTTCCACAGCCAGCTACCAGCAGCTACCCACCAGAACTTGTCACACCAAGTTCTAACCACAGCAGCTCTGCTCCCTTCCTTCCCCACACAGGCCTGTGTCTCCTGATCCCCAGAGGCACATCCATGCTGCTCCAAAGCTCAGGAACAGGCCTGAACTCCCAATCTTTATCAGAGTGCTCACAAGAAGTCAGGGTACTAATGTACTAATCTAGGCGATTCCCTGGCTGCTCGGGTTTAAAAAAGCCAGAACACTACCTGCGAGTGCCCTCAGGTTTGCGTTGGGAGCATTTCAGAGCAGCAGAGCGTACACGTGCAAATATTAGCATGGGTAAAGTTAGAATTATGCTCATTTGAATGCACTGGTCTATTGCATTCAAGAATTCAACTCCTAGTGCCAGAATAAAGTAAACTCTTTACACTGAGCATAGCCAATTGCTCAATTTTCATTTTAGGGAGTGGGAGATGCTGGTTTGGTCCTTGCTGCAGGCAACGAGAACGGCACTTTATCACTACTTTGCACAGACCTCATCCAAGTTTCACATTAACACTGAACTCTCTTTCAAGCAGCAAGACATGGGGACAGGAGAAAAAAAAAAAAAAAAAAAGAAATAAAATAAACAAGGTTAAGACTTACCTTTCTGTGTTCTTTTTTCTGCAGAAGCTTGTGATGCCATGTAAATGGCTGCAGCTGCTACAGAGATAGGGCTTCTCCCAGGAACCAAATCTAATTCTACAGCTTTACGGGCAATATGTGTTGCTGCCATTTGTACTTGTTTGGGAAGACCCAGATTGGAACAGAATCTGGACATGAAGTCTCCAGTTGTAATCAGATCAACACTGGTTTCGAGAGCTTTCAAAATAAGTTTAAAACACCGGCCTATTTCCTTCTTTGAAATCCTGGACACTGCACATATTTCTAAACAAAGAGTAAAAAATTTAGGTTTGACAGCATTTACTCCCCCAAAATAATCAAGTTTGATTCTCAATATATAAAGACCCACAAAAAAGGCCAATATCATGAAGGTCACCATCACTAAGTAAGCTTCACACATTTGTGAAACTTGCAAATCACTCTATCAGTGCACATTTTTCAAAAGGAGCTAATTAAGACAGCTTGCTTAATAAGGGAAATTGGTACTCAATGCCAAAAAAAGCTGCATTCCTGACAGGGAAAAGTTGCACATATTTACTGCAGAATTGTTGGTTCAAATTCACTTACAACACTGCCCACCATCCTCCAATCAAAGCAATACCTTTGAGGTTTCACCAACACTCAGAATGACTTTCAACTGCTGATTTTTTTTAATGCATTAAGACTAAAAAGCCCGAGAGCTTTATTATAAATATATTTTATATATTTATAATATATAAAAATAAGACTAAAAAGCCTGAGAGCCTACTCACGTCACAAGTATAACACGTTTCCAGACTCCCTCCTACCCTCCCCCCAAAGGTGAGCTGTAGCTGAGAACACCCAACTCAAGTCCAGGAATGAGAAAGCCAACCTCGTACAGTGACAGTAACTAGACTTTACTTCACAGCAAAATTGAATCTGTATCACTGAAAACTTACCTTTAAATGTTCTTGGAACACCTTCTTGCCTACAGGCTATGTAGAGACAAGCAGAAGCAATAGCATCATTACTCCTTCCCTTCAGGCTCTTTTGCTCATACACTTGCTTGAATAAATTATTTGTTCGATCCTTCAATGCAAGAAGACTAAATTTAATTAACTCTAGGCCATTTAATTAGCAGCAATATCAAAAATTCATGTGCTCATTATATTATGCTAACTAAGTCAATGCCAGAACAATTTAAGGAAGGGAGACATGAACTTACAACTATATTTCTAGGCAGGTTGATTCTGTCTGCCATGTTCGTAATTTCTTTAAAAGCATTCATCATTGCCCGATCAGAGCTGCTCATAGTTCTGCGATTTTGGTACTTTGAATTCCCAAATTCATCAAAACTTGCTGCACCTGTGCCCTGAAAAGAAAATTTTTTTTGTCAATAAAATACAAGCAACTTCCTCCTCATTTCAAGAGTAAACATCTTCCAGCTTTATCCATCTAAATTCGACGCATTCAGTTGTGCAAATAAACATCACTGAAGTAGATCATACAATCGAGCACTGTTCCAAACATCACGTTCTATACTTTGCACAAGTCTCAAATTGTGAGTTGATTTCCAAGGACCACAGATTATGCAGGGATTTTTTTCTCCTAGTGTCTCATTAGTTTAAAGAATGAGCAATACATGGCCAATGTGTGCATCTCAATACTCCTCTCAGCAGTGCTGAGGTCCAAGATTAGATTTTATGCAACCCGTATGTTATCTGGGCTGCATCTGCACCGTGGCAGACCGGTGCCTCAGAAAAACAATGTTATGGTCAACTGGAGACCAGTTGTTAAAATGGTAACTCAAATAGGAAAATGAAGGCATGAGCAAAGAGAACATCCAAACCAATGGCCTACTCAAAACCAATTTGATACTGTGCCTGCTAGCACCTGTAAGCTTTAACTGTGGCAGAATGTAAATATCCGTAGACTCTGCCTTTACAGGAAAACCACAGACCTCTTAAAAGAAAAGCTTCAGGTCTTAGGAAAAGTAAGAGCCACCAACTCAACCTGGTAACTTCAAAACAAGCTTCCAAAGTGCCTTTTTTAAAACCTTACAACGGATAGTGCAAATTGCATATTTCTAATAAATATGCAATCAATTTTGCCCAAATAAAAGGGTCTAAAATGTTTAAGAGTCTTCAATAGACCATCGGTCTGAAACACATCTAACAAAAAATGCCATGTCAGACCAGTAACTGCTGATGACAACAATGTGGCCTGTAAGATCAGAACAGCAACATCTGTAATTTATATTGCCTACTTACATGTTTACTGTCATTCTGCAGGGCTACGAGCTCTCTCAAGTGGAAAATACTTCTTCACAACAATTCCACATCATGAGTAGAAACCTGGATTCCCTGAATCAGCATTTATTGCTTGCTGGCACCTTCAAACAATTTAGCTGGGCTGGGACACCCAACATTCATTGCAGACAGATTTGGTCATTTAAACAAGCTGATACGGTGGCCGCTGCAGACAGACCGCGACACTGTTCTGTTTTGCCACGAGCAGTAAGCACAAAGCAGATCCTGATCTCTGACTGACTGCTAACCTGGCTATTCACATCCAGCACTTGCACACAGTTCTCAAGTTGAGAAGTCAGCAACCTACGAGGATGCCAAGGGGGTACAACGTGGAGCAAGGACACAGCGAACAAAGGGCAGACCACACCCTAGAACCTCCTTATTCCTCCCAGCTGCCCGGAGGGAGTCAGAACTCATTTCTTCTTTCCTGTAAAGTGTTCTTAGGAATTGCCCTTCTATTTTAAAACAGCCTCCAATTCTGTAACCTTTGTGGTGCACATCTGCATTTAATACGTGTTCTTTGGCTGACGCTGTTAACGCTCGCTCTTGACCATTCCCTTGCACTGTTCCACTTCCCTCACCCAAGGACTCCCTTACACATGAGCTCAGCAGATACCTCTGCTGTTGAGACCTGTATCTGTCAGGCACACACACTTTAAAGCTGCTGTGGAGACAGAGGACTCCAGCACAGAACCCTCCCTCACAAGTTTCTGTAGCCCCTTGAATAAGCCCTCTATGACAGATGCTAGATTCCAAGATCGTTCTTGGGCTTTTTTTTCCTGCTCCCTCAAACATCCCTGCAAGTGGAAGAACCACGCAGAAAATGATCCTGGCACCAGCACAGCAGAAAGCTGCTTCAAAGGCAATCCTACTTCCCTGACTAGATGAATACCTCCAACTATCCAAAGGTCCCCAGCAAGGTTTACAAGTAAACGAAGAGCAAGAATCAAGCACAACAAACTTCAGCCCACAAAAAGCATTACAAACATCTGCAATGCTAGACCTTCCTTCCAGAGGTTACATCCCAACAACTTCCCTTGGCCCAAATTATAAATAATACACAAGTCTCAGAGCAAAAGGCTTCTTCTGGCCATCACTCAGACCCTTGCTCCCAGCAATGCTCTGTAACAGCAGTGTGCGTCATGGCCTCCTACACTAGCACCATGCACAAACGTTTACAGGAACTGCATATGCTCATGGTCTTGTAGATGTCAGAAGAGTGACCAGAGACAAAGGCCTATCAACCCTGACAGCAAGGCCCCAGTCCTTGTCTATTCAGGCTTCATGGCAGATGGTTCTTTACCAGGAAACTGCTCTCTCCTGGGGCCATCAAGTATTCCCCTTCACCACAGGTATTTTCCCTGGTCCACCTACAGTACCTAATTTTTTTTTTTTTTTTAATTTTTTTTAGCAGTTCTCCTAAAACTCTCATTATTCACTTTCTTGCTGGTACTTACAGATTCCTTTTCCTTTGAATGTTTGCTTATGTATACTGGAAACTACCAATGCAGCTATAGGCAAGTACTGTTAGCCAAAGGACTTTAGCCTGTCGATATGAGCATTCTCCAAGAGACATGCCCAATATACAGCTCAGAACTATAAAAGGGTTGGAAAATACTCTTCAGTCTCAACCATCCAAAAAAACCCACAGCAATTCTCCCTGCATTTACAATTTAAATGTACCATCAGCTTTCCTTCTGGAACTTTTCAATTGAGGGACAATGCCTTGTTGGCTTCAGTCCTTGACAACCATGTTTGGAGTCCCTTTTCCTTCATGGAAAAAACCAGAAGCCACAATTTAAACTGAAATCAAACAGATTTTAAGAACTCTGCATTTCACTGTCATGGCCTGAGACATCTCATATCTTCCTATCTCAGCAAGAAAAGTACCTGTCAAAGTCAGGAGTTCCACCTGTTTGGCTTTCAAACAGAGCAGAAATCACATGGATACACCCTGGAAACAGCCTCAAAAGACAGAGTGAGAAAACACACTGTCCAGTAAACACTGGTAATCTCTGAAGGGGTTCAATGGAGGTTAGGTTTGCAGTGCTGGCAGCCGACAGCTTTGTACCCTGGTATATCCCCTTTCATAGCAGAAAGCAGAAGGATCACCAACATCATTCACACCATTGACTTGGGGTTATCCACAGCACCAAAGAACGCCCCCAGAGCCAGCAGCCGTCTTGCCCAGTACAACCAGTTCATTATATAGTCTGATGGATCCTTGATGGATCTATTATATAGTCTGATGGATACCAGCCCTTGGTATCTTGCCACTGCTTATCAATACAGCACTCCTAGATCCAGGTCGTCCAGGCTGACCGCAGCCAGCTGCCTTTCAGAGGCGTCTGATCCAAGGGTAGGAGTTACACCAAGAGACTGCACTGGGTTTCTTGCTCAACCAACCTAAATTCTCTTGTAGTTGCAGTCACTACAAAAAGGAACAGATTAACTACAAAGTGTGACAAAAGACAACTTTTTCCACAAGATAAGTAGCAAAACTCAGTTTTCTTTTAAATTCACAGAAGTGTTCTTTATATCAAGGCAGATCTAGAAGCTGCTTGTTCAATTATATTTCTTGAATTTTACAGAAGAATTTTAGAGATAACCATAATATTCTGGCAATCAAGTCACAACTAATGCCAGATCTCACCATGTCTCCAACTGATCTACACTGTCACCTGATCAACCACAGCACAGTATCGACTTTCAGGTACTGTTCTGTGCCAATATTCTAAAGATCTGCCTGAAGAACACACACCACTTCCACCACAGCCAGCTATGCTACTCATCCTCCTCTTCACAGACAAATTATTCTTTCTTCCAACACAGGCTGCTGCTGTCTCAGACAGATGGGTCCCTTAAAATACTAAAACCAATTAGAAACTAATCCCGTTGCATGGGCAAAGCAGCCACTCTTTTGCTGCTAGCAGATACAGACCACATACTCCCAGCAGAAGGGGGTCCCAAAGCAGCACCTCCTGGTTTCAAAGAGGAAAGAGTGACAAAGCCATTCTGTGAAGCAGAACTAGCCCCTTTCCTTTACTACTTCAAGGCAACAGCCAGTCACCAGAAATTACTGTTGTAACTGGCAAGTAGTTCAGACTTCATTTCTACCTACGTTCCCAGGAGCTTACAATACATCACTAATGTGGTGTGCCAGGAGAATTATCCATGTCCTTCTCTTTTGGATTTTCCACAATACAGGTTATGGTTTGGGGGTGTTTTGGTAGTAGGGGTGTTTTGTGTGGCATGGATTTTTGTTTTAAAGATTCTATTATCATCTGCAGCTCAAAATACCTCTACTCCCTGTCCCATGTGACAGGCCAAAGCAATCTCTGGCACACAAGTTTGGGGTCCACTCCAGGCCATTCTAAGACTTGTTAACAGAGAACACAATCTTACCCTGCTTCATTCTCTGGGATCCATGAAGGCTATTCTGTACTCTGTTGGATACTACTTACCTTCTTCATTACTACACCAGTTTCACCCCTGTTCAGCCACTGTGCACATCTAGGTCAATTGTCATCCCAGCCTATTGCCAGCAGGGACTTCAGAAGACTGCTTGAGAAACGTTCTATTTCCTTGGTTTAGTTATTTTGCTGCAAAATTAATGCCCTTTCTGCACTGATAGGATATTTCTTCAGCATCTTCTGATATAAGCCGTTCTCTCCCTTTCAAATGACTGAGGAAAAAAGCAGATCCTGATACAGAGTTCACATCAATGAGCTGACACCCTGGAGGCCCGGCTCACTGGCAAGACAAACACAGGAACTCTTGTACAGAACACATCCTGGCTTGTCAGAGATTCCCAATTTACTGTACAAAATAGTGTCTCTCTTCTGTAATTCCTCCCCATGCAAATAAAATATCCACAGCAGGACTGACCCCTCTTCATTCTCCAACATGATCCTGGCAGTTCCAGTACTTGACTTTTACTCACAGGTCTCATAGGTTAAATCACACCAGACATTCCCACATCTTGCCTTTACTGAATGGCACTCTGCTACAGCAAGTTAGAGCATGCCTGTTCTGGGATGTTCTAGTTAACAGCAAAAATGTTTCATTAAATGAACGTGCATCTCTGAAAAATTCTACATCTCACTGAAAACCAAACTTTTCACCAACATTTATGTCTTTCTCTCACTGAAGCTGCTATCCCTCTTGTTCTAAATGAGGGTTTGAACCTCCAGAGAGAAGAGGGTTAACAACACAATTCACCTGATACAAATTCTATCTTTAGCTGAAATACCTTTTGTCTTTTCCAACAGGAAGGTTCTAAAAGACCTCAGAAGGTCATTCTACCTACTGAATCAAACTGAGCTCCCAGAAACAAACCTTGTATTTACACAGTCCCAAAACGAGCCGACAGTGTAAACCTGGAGCAAACAGTCCATTTCTCTGTCTATAAAGGTCTATTTCTGATCTTTATCATATCTGACCAAATCAGTGACAGAAATCCAAGCCCTGAGAACTACAACCTTTCTGGACCTATACAGGTGACATTAGAACTCCAGTGACTTCTACAGCGCTGCTTCACAGAGCTACTTAGCCGTGCCTAGTTTTTTAATGAAGCAGTGCAGAGATTTGCCTAAACAGAGTCAGGAAGCCACCATAACGCACCCTAAAAATGTAGTGGGCAGCAGTGCTTGGTGTTGTCCAAAACACAAGCATCTACTTGGACAATACTTTGAACAGAAAGATTCTTTTTCACCAGTGGTGAAAGATTATCTGTCCATATCAGTACTCACTAGCTGACTTCATCACTCTGAAGAATTCTTGGTTGAGAAGTATGGTGCACACTCCCCTATATGTATCCATACTTATTTTGGTATGTCTACCTCTTCATCCTAGCAACGTCACCGGAACAAAAACTTCTGAGAAATCCTGGTGCGCATGTACAACACACAAAGCAGCATTACGTTTTTATAGTTACTTATCAGCAACTGGACCACCTCTCATGAAACATTAAAAAAAATCCACAAAAATCAATCTGCATCTGGCAGTAAAAAAATGTAACACAAAGTACAATGAAAACTTACCTGGGTCACTACTGAACTAAAGGGAGTGTATTTGTGCCAATAATCTTGGTGCAAATTAATCTTTGTGGGAAACAGCAAGATATAGCTGTACCACTAAATTTCAACTTAAATATGCATTGAATACTCTCTTCTGGAGCACTCTCACCATGAAAGAATTCTACATTTAGTGTTTCAACATTAACAGGAAGAGTATGTACACCACGCATGTAGATCTCCAGGTCTCCAATATAAATCTGATGCAGATTTTATTACAAAAAAAAAGATAATTCAGGTTAGGCAGTACTAGCTAGCGAGACCTCAAAACTAAGCATCTGTTATTTCAGAATCATCTCAAACACACACGCTAAGCCAAAGTGTTTCTTTAAAAGACTGCAACACCAGCTTTTCTATTTATAGCCGCTTACCAAAAAATGGCAAATAACACCACAACACTGCAAACTTTTCTTTTGTGGAAGAGGTCAGCCCTTTCCTGCTACCCCCTTGAAAGAGCTACATGTTACACACCACTGAAACCTAAGAGTTCAGTTTAGACAAAATTCCTCTGTAAACACATTCTCTAAATAGTTTACCTATGGACATACAAACAAGGACATGACAAAACCACTCAAACTTAGTAAAATCTAGTATTTTAAGCGTTACCTTGCCAATCATTGTACTCAAGTCACCGTCGCTCAACAAAGGATTCTGGGTATCCCCGACTCGAGATGGATCTTTTGTTGCTTTGTCGTTGCTGAAAGTTCTCCACTCTGACCCTACGTCTATGACCCGGTCACCTGAGTTCACAGAAAGCAACAGTCTGCATTAATGTAACATTTTGAAATATTTCATGAAACATTAGGTTACACAACCTGAGCTCTCCCTTATAAGGTGGCAGTCTCTTGGCATTCCCAACAGAACCGTAACTTGCAAGACAATGTACCAACATGTTTGGTATTTACAAGTTAAGTTGAAGGCAACGGGGAAAAAAACCATGCAACTGGAGCTGCACAGAAAACAAGTAACTGAAGAAATGCATTCAGAACACAAAAAGTTACAGTTATCCTTTAAGTATCATGAGGTCTTCAACACACACAAGACATCAAGACCTTGATTTCAAGGTGGAGGTCACAGCTGCCTACAGATGTTCTCAGGGCTTAGACAAATGAGCAAGTTACTGTAACTTAACAAGTTCTCTCACATCTGCCATGTGTCCAAAGTGCACACGTGCATTATCTATCATGCACAATCTCATTAAGCTGTAGTAAATCACCTCTGTGCACGAGCTCCAGGTCCTTGGTACTCTGAAATACACTACTATCCTAGTTTCAGCTGAGATACAGTTCATTTTATTTTCAGTAGCTGGTGCAATACTATGTATTAGATTTGGTGCGAAAACAAAGCTGACAACACACTGATGGTTTTAGCAGAAACATTACCTAGCAACAGCTAAGTCAAGGACTTTTAAATTTCTCAGGCCCTGCCAGCAAGACTATAGGGGCACAGGAAACTGGGAGGGGACACAGCCAGGATAGCTGATCCAAACTAGCCAAAGGGATATTCCATACCACAGAACGTCGTGCTCAGTATATAAACTGGGAGGAGCTGGCTGGGTGTCAGCCAGCAAGTGATGAGCAACTGCACCGTACATCACTTTGGGGTTTTTTTTTCCTTTCCCTTTGGATTTTATTCCTCTCCCCTTCCCTCTCCTTATTGTTATTACCATCATCATGTTATTTTATTTCAATTATTAAGTCGTTCTTATCTGAACCCTCAAGTTTTACCTTTTTTCCCCCCGATACTGCTCCCCATCCCACTGGGGCAGGGGGAAGCGAGCGAACAGCTGTGTGGTGGTACCTTCGTTGCCAGCTGGGGTTAAACCATGACAGCCTCCTTCCAACCCACTATAATGACATTTTGCAGCTCAATTCTTGTTCTCAAAGGAAGATCTGACCCTGTGCAACTCCACTTACAATGCTCGACAGTATCAATGCGCAATATATACACACAACTGTTTCTTCTTAAACTCAGTCTACTCTGTTATACCTGGAAGAGTTTAAATACAGATTCAGAGTAAGCAGAAAAAGCACTAAATCCAAATTCTCTGAACAAAATAACTTTACTTGCAGTCCTCTATTCATCTCACATTTATTAAACCAACTTTTCAGATTAAGAAATAACTTTAACCAACATTCTGATGCAGGTAAAAGTGCTGCAAGTCATCACAACAATACAGTCTTAAACAAAAAACAAAACCAAAACAAAACAAAAAAACCACCACACAACCCACATCCCCCCACCACTGGCAGCACAGTTCATTCTATCCACAGGTCTGGTAAAAGCTTCATCTCAAAGGTGTTGTTCCCAGAACACCACCACAGGATTTTATTTTTTTTAAATACATGTACAAGAAGTACACTTTTCTTAAGTTTTTGCAGTAAAGCAGATTACAGCTCTGTGCAGGATATCTGAAGAAACTGCAATATAATTGTCACACTGCTTTGCTAAACTTGAGGAAAAGTTCACTACATTTATCAGTGTTTTAAGCATGTTGTGAAAGAAATGTCTGCAAAAAATAAGTACCACTGACTGCAAGAAAAATTTCCGGTATGAAAGTCTTAGTATGAAACCACAGAGAGTGATTTCACATGGTGAAAACATAAGCAGACAGAAAAAAGCACTCTGCAAACAACAGCAATACAAGATATGAAGCTGGAGAAAATACAGGAGCAATGGACAGATGGTGCAACTACACAATTACTTGGTGGGGGGGTGTCTATTCTGGAGTGAAACCTATTTTGAATGAAGGAACTTTAACACAGAATTGTTAAACAGCTTGAAGCTGAAAGCAGTGAATAAACCGTAAGTCGTCACTACAACTAACAAGAATAAATTTAGGTTAGAGGTATTCTCATCAGTATTTGCTGACATGCTCACAGCTATGCTCCACCTTTATTTACTGCTCTGATGAAAACCAGAAGGGGGTGAAACAAAAATCATCAAAAACTAGAAGGTTTTTGAATACAGCAGCTGATTGAAAGGCAGCACAGATCCATTCTTTCTGCTACAAAGGTCTCCCCTCCTTGCAAGCTTGAATTAGCAGAGTGGTGCTCCTCTAGCTCCTGGAGTCTCTGTAAATATTTGATTCAGTAATGCTCCTTCTATGGCCTAGCAGTAACTTTACTTGAAGACAACCCCCCAATACTGTTTACAGCATCTAAAAAAAGCAAAATGTACTTAAAATTCTGGCATGGTATAAATAGAACACTGAGTACAGGGCAATGATGTAATATTTTTCCACACAAGTGGGAATGACCTAAATGACTCACTCAGGGATCTGCCTCTTGTGAGTTATGAACCATTCCTGCTCTAACAAAAAAGCGTTTTATCACTGCCTGCTTTGGCAAACATATTACAAACAGAAGATTGAGACTACTATTTCAGAGTGAGAAAAGATTAAGTAGAACAAATCACTGTAAATAAAGCATTTGTGTAATTAAGATGCAGTATGCAAATATCTTTACTTTGCCAAGAGATCTGCTAATGCAGAAGTTTTTCTGTATACTCTCAGTGTCTAATTTAAAAGGTCCTAGGAAGTGCATCTCTCCTTCAAAAGGATTCTTCTATAAAAGCATGACACAAGCTACAACTATTAACTAAAATGGAATAGGCCAAAAGGTTTCCATAAATGGAAAATATACTCAACTACAAGCAGCTAATTATCCCATTTGACACACAAAAAAATTGTGGCATTTCTTATTTTTAACTCTTCAAAACACAAAAAAAAAGTGGGAACTGGTGTTATGATAGATGCAATTAAGCCCCACCCTAACTGAAAGAAAACATTAAAATACTAAACCCTGTCTTACAAAAAGCAGTGTAAGGAATCAGCCTTGAAAACTGGTCCTGAGTTAACATTTCAAGTCCTAAACTGAATTTGCTGGGTCATACACAACGGAAGCACCTGGAAAACGGGTCTGACAGTCAAACATCAGAGTCAAAAAAGTTCCCAATAAGTACCTTATAAAATAGTCTCTGCTTTCTCACATCATTATTATCTTGGTTTTGGCAACAGTATCAAGCTGCAGTAAGTATGGGAGTGGCTGCATAATCCCTTCACTACTTCCTTTTGATGCAGTCTTTTTGAACAAAAATAAGCTTCACTAGACATGGTTACATTAGACACTCCTTTATTTAATCTTCATCCAACGGACGAGTTTGTCTCCTCAGCTTCCTCCTCTGAAGCACATACCAAAACAAACCAAAAACCAATGCAGTTTACAGGACCAAATCTTTGTGGAACCCATATCCAAATTGATATCCTGAAGCATCTTTCTGAACATACAAATTTTTCCTCCATTGCCCCATTGCATTTCATAAACTCTTCCAGTATTCAGTTACTCTTTAAAATAAAAGTCTAATAGACTAACACACAGGCTGTAGTAGAAATCCACACTGCAAACTTCACTGACTCAGGATACCCACCATCAGAAAAGCTCATTTAGTAAAATGCAGAACTGTTATTCAGAACGGAAAACCTCAGACCAAGGTTAGTTTTCTTCACAACTGCCAAATGCAAAGAGCACGCGCTACAGAAATGAAAGAGTAAACTCAGGTCAGTATCAAAAATTAAAATATAGTTTTGAAAAGCTTTTAAAATTTGGCTTAAAATATCTACATATCTAATTATATGTTTATTCCCGCCTAAAAACAAAGTGATTTTTCAAAGGAATATATTTTCACTCAACAAGCCCTGAATTTGCAATTACATTAGAGAGAACTAATACCAGCTATTTAAATGTTGCACTCCGCTTGCAGTAACACACAATACACATGTATTTCATTCTCTTTTTGCATTTGGTATTATCTGTTATATGAAGACAATATAACTGCAAATTGAAGAAGTTTAATCAAAACAAGAAAGGATAAAATTCAAGCATCATGTAATGTTATCTTCCATATCCAGTCATGAAGCAGTTTTGAGAAGGTACATTAAGTCTTTTTCAGAGGAACTCTAATGTTAGCTGAACACTGCATCAAGTTCTACGTATTACTAACTAATATTTCAATTGTAACATAAACATTAAAGTTTATTGTACCAAAATACCTATTACGTCTACAGAATGGTCCATTCTTACAGTTAGTTAAGGAATCTGCTGCCATCTAGTGAGCACATACATTAAGACTTTTAATTAAAAACATTTTACAGTGTCAAATTGAAAAAAACAGAGAGAATTACAATTAATTTCAGTCAACTTCTTATTAACTATAGTAACGAGGTGCTGAGACAAACTACAATGAAAGACCTAGGCAGCAGACTACAAGCTGAAGAGGACGATGAAGACATGTAACCGCACAGAGCCAAGCTGAACTCAGCGTTCTCTCTTCCACGCAACCAGTGCCAGCTCCCAGCCTCTCCTCATACAGAAGATGCTCCAGTCCTTCCATCGCTTTCCCAACCTTCTGCTGGACTTGCTCTATCTATCTCGCTACTATCTATCTGGTACTGAGGAGCCCAGAGTTAGACACAGTACTACAGATATCTACTCTTTCACATTCTATTTATTAGTTTATTAGTTTACACACTGCCCCATACAGTAGTACTCAACTTTATAGCTTCCAAAATATAAACTGAACTTTTTTTTGTTTCCAGTTTTAGAACTTCTGTTTAAGACCAGATGTGTTAGATGTTACCAAAGAATAAACTTGTGGGGGAGAAAAACACACTCATGCCCACAATTTTAGTGTGACAGCTTTTTCTACAAAATTTTCAGCCTTTTGTAAAATAGCAGCTTTTTTTGCAAAAGGTTATCTTGTTTTCAATATATTGTCAACATGACAAATGTATCATCACCAACAGCAACACCAGCCTATTCACAAGACTCCGCTGAAATAATAAACAGAACTAGAACAGGCTTTGAGACGCTAAACAAAACCAAACACAAAAAAACCCCAAAAAAACAGACCAAAAAAAGCCACAGAACACTTCTGACTGGTTTCCAGACATCAACAACATCATACCAGTAGCAATAGGCAATTATGGATTTAAACAGACAACTTAGTACTGCAGGTAAACCACTGTTATAAGGGCAAAGGCTTAGCAACTCCTACATATCAAAATGATGACAAATGCAAAAGGACTTCCAGGCTTCCTAAGCCATCAACTTATTGTAATAATTTTGGAGGAAGCACATTAGAGTAGACATGTTTAAACAATCCGGTGGACAAGTCTGGTCAGTTGAAGTTACACCTTTCCAGGACTTGTGGCCTTCGAAAGACAAACAGCTCAAGTACTTGTGAAGGATGCTCCAAACTACAGAATCTGAATGAAAACCATTGTGCCTGATCTACACTACATCACAAAAATAAGAGGCTTTTGACTCTTGCATCCATCAGGGTTGTTCAGATTATTTATAGCCCTTACCTGCCCTAAATCACTCGGCCAACTTGACATGAAAGTAAAGAAATTTACAAAAAACATACCCTAAATTGGATGATTCAAAATGTTACTGTTACTCCACTAGATAAATCTGGTAGTTCAAGTAACAGAAGCATTCTTCATAGCAGCTCTCAGACACCTCAGGTTCCCAGCCCAGAACCCACTAACAAGTCGCCTCCACCCCCCAGTAATTTCATGCTAGGAGCAATACTTACCACAAAGCCTGACAAAAGATGCCAACTTTTGACATCTGAAGCCTAGGTTTCCACTGTGACAAGAGTTCTTGCTCTAACAGCAAGAACCATCACCCTTGTCTTTAAAGTTGAAATGGGTTAGACTTAACACAGACTATTTGAAATGCTGACTGAAGAAGGCTAGCGAACGACTTTCTTAACATTACAAATTCCCTGTGTAAATTAAGCATCCATGAATGCTCATGCAAAAAAGTCAACTACTTCTTTAACTACCAGCATCCTTCATAATTAGCTTTCCCGTGGATGCAAAGAGTTTTACATGCAGGGACTAACTTTTGTCAGACACTTTTCAGTGCTCTGGACACCCAAGTATAGTAACAAGATAAAAGGTGCTAATGCACTTCCATACCTAAAATTTTTTTCCTATTTCAGTAATATTTAACATCGAGTTTTCACATTTCATTTTTAAATGTTGGTAATACACTCAAAAATACTTAACCAGGAAGACACACCCCAAAGAAGAAAGATTTTTCACCATTTGGAGGTATAAAGATACTAGAATAGACATAACTGCCCTCTACTGGAGTCAGAAGTACTTAAGCACCTTTTCCACTTAAAGGATACTACCAACTGCTTTTTAAAAACAACAAAAAAAACAACAAAAAAAAAAGTTTCTTTGCATTTATACATAGATGGTGGTTTTCTGAAAACCAATCAACCTTATTCCTAATAACAGACATCCCGAACAATGGACTAGCCAGAGAGGCAATTGTGAAACCCCTTCCTACCCATGTGTTATATCATAGAGGAAAAAAATACCTGTGGCACAGTTAAATCTTACCTATCCTTCACAGAACATACCTGAATTTAAGATGCATCATTTAGATCACGACCTTTTCAGAAGCATCAGTGTCCTGGTTTCAGCTGGGATAGAGTTAATTTTCTTCTTAGTACAGTACTGTATTTTGGCTCTGATGTGAAAACACTGTTGATGTGACACTGATGTTTTCAGTTGTTCCTGGATAATGTTTATACTAAATCAAGGACTTTTCGGTTTCTTGGGCCCTGCCAGCCAGAGGGCTGGAGGGGGGCATGGGAAGCTGGGAGAGGACACAGCCAGGACAGCTGACCCAAGCTAGCCAAGGAGGTATTCCACACCATATGACATCATGCTGAGTATATAAACTGGGAGAAAAAGAAGGAAGGGGGGACATTTGGCATTATGGCATTTGTCTTCCCAAGTAACCGTTACGCGTGATGGAGCCCTGCTGTCCTGGGGATGGCCGAACACCTGCCTGCCCACGGGAAGTGGTGAATGAATTCTTTGCTTGTGTGCACAGCTTTTGCTTTAACTATTAAATCGTTGTTATCTCAAACCTTGAGGT
>JAVJGJ010000030.1:17832839-17870752 GCA_035590215.1 Microhierax caerulescens | reverse complement strand
CTTTCCAATCCGTCCTATCCCTGTGGGTTGGGGGGGGGGAGTGAGCAATAGGCTGTGTGGTGCTTGGTTGCCGGCCAGGGTTAAATGATGACAACCAGCCAGCCAAATATTCTGACAGAACTTTGTAACAGCCTCACTACCAATCATAAGCTATTGAGCCATTTCCCTCAATTTTTTTTTTTTAACTGAACACACAGGTATACATAGAACACAGTATAAACATCTGAATATAGGTCAATCTGATTCAAAGCTTTAAGCAAGTTGATATACACCCAGTAAGTCTCACCAGCTGAAGCCAGACTTCTGTTTTTTTTAAGAAAGCTATCCAAAAAGACTCCATACAAGAACACTGTTCTCTAAGCCATATTACATGCCTACTGAAGCAGACAGAGCTAAACAGTTAGAGAAAGTCACTTACTACATGCTGAAAATAAACTTCTCACTGCTCCAACTCCTCCACACTAAGACGACATTTAATGAAACTACAGAATAGTTTAAGGGAAGTCTTAGGTCAGAAAGGTATTCCTATCTAGCTGGGACGCTACACAGCCATACATGCCACTAGACTCATTCTTAGCCCCCTCTGAAATTCAGCTCACCACCTTGCTACATCAAGAAAATTCAGTGCTTTGTATTCCGCTTCGATTCTGCTTTCTTCAGCTCTTCTGGCATATCAGCTGACTTCCAGCCTTTTTTACTGCCTAAAAGGTAGTAAGCAAAATATTTGCCTGTCAAGAAAGAGGATTTACTAGCCTTGTGTTCTTGAACAAAACGCTTCTCCCCTGCCAAGTCTGTCTGAAGAATGAGATATGGTCAACGTTTTAAATGAACACAGAACTACTTCTACAAACCCCAAAAACTTCTCTTAGTGAATTCTCAAGGCAGCACATGAACAATTACTGTACCATATATCCTAGAATGAGTTGAGAAAAGTACGTATAATAAACAACAAGATTTATGACAGCAGATATACTTGGACAGACTAGTAAAAGTTTCAGATGCACATCAATCCAGATTAATACCAAGATTCCACAGATAACTGCAATTTAGGTCTCTGACCACCTTCCACGCAAAAGGCAGCTAGCAGGAAGAAAGGTTAAAGCTCGAAACAGTTGCTACGGAAAGACAGAACACAAGCTAATCCAGGAAAGGGAACAGTGAAAAGGCAGATGAGTTTTTAGTAGACTGAAGCTATATTTTAAAGCAACAATAAAAAAAACCCACCAGCTTCAGTCATACTGGACATTACAAGATTTCATTGTTTTAATACTGCACAACAAAACAGTACAGTTCACTTAGAACAAGCAACAAACGCTGTGCAACTAAAAATAAGCATCCTGGATTTAACTTGAGTTTTCAAACTTACTGAGACACTCAGAACACCCCCAACGAGTACAAAAACCCTTTGACTGAAAATCTTTCTCAAAATCCCAATATACAGCTCTGCCGAAGACATGGAATTCAACTGTTAAAAGAGCTCCTCCTCCTCACCTCCTGCTCCCTCAAAGTCTTCCACTGCTTCACCCTTTCAGCAACAGACCTTTATGGCTGAGGTTGCATTTATCCATGTTTAAGGTGCATAGATAGTTTTCAGACTTTGTAAGTCTGAAAACTATCTATGCACCAGCTATTTTATCCTATGACAAAGTTTTACATTTAATGAACTCACGCTCTGTCCACAAATGTGAAACTTTAGTAGTTCCCCATAGCAAGCAAGAAAAATATCAAGTGGAAATACTTAGTTTAGTCAAAGACTCTTTACTCTGATTTCACCTAAACTGTATTAAAAAAATATTAAAAAAACCCCAAACACTTAAGTCACATCACCATGTACTTTACAACAGTGAAATAAATGCACAAATTCAGCATTAACCATTCTGTTCCACGTACACCAGCAGTGCTCTGCAGACACCAAAATCACAGTATTTTCAAATAAACATTTAACACTTCTCTGGCTACAGAGTATATTGAGTCTTTCGGGTTTTTTAACTGTTCTAATTAATCCTCTTCAGTGATAAAAGATCTTACTAACTTTCAGCCAACCTCAAAACACATTCTTATTGAGCCCTGTTCACATCAGCTACACATCATGACCTATATAAACCTTGAAAACACAAATCCACAACTTTTCTATGTAAGAAAAGGAAATTAAATCACTGCTTTAAGGGGAACATGTATCACTGAATCTGTAACAAAAACCTAGGAAGTGTTCTCATTTGGAAACAAAATGTTGTCTTCACTCCTTTAAAATGCTCCTACTTCACACACATCTCCAGAAAACAGACATCAAGAATTGGATTTGTTTTTCTCCTGCTCTAAATTTCTTACCAGACTAGAAAAGAAAACGCTAAATGTTCACATTTCTGTTTGGTCATGCACTCTTCAATTATTTATCTTCATATGATTTAATTTGTTTTCCAAACTAGCTGCTAGATACCCTAGCTAATGAATTGGACACATGCAGGTAAACCAAATTGCTGAAGGAAAGCAAGACAGAATGAGAACAATCAACACACAAATAAACATTGAAGTCTTTTAGCGATAAATCCATAGAAAGACCTACTTAAAAAAAACACTGAATGCTTAAAGAAAAAACACTTTTTACCCTACCAGTAATGCTGGCTGTAAAGGACTAAGACCACTTTAAACACATTTTAAAAATTCAACTCAGCAAAATTTTGCATAAATATTCTAATGATTCTGTTCATCAAAAATGCTGACAACGTGAACTAAAGGAATCTCCAATGCTGTTGATTCAGAAGAGACCGGAAAGTAAATCTCTAAAGCAAGAACACCTTGTGACTAGGCAACAGAAGGTGCACAAAATGAGACTTCTAATAAACTCAGGTTCCAAAAAATGAAATGTATTAAGCAAAACCTTTCCCTCTTCTTCTAAAGCCAGAAATATCTAAAAAGTTATGAACTGATCAAGATGGGCTTTTCTAAGCTTTGGTTCAACTTTTATGACAGCCACACAAAGATCTGAACATGGACCAAGCTACTTTTAAGCAATAACTTTGAGGCCTATTACTGTATTTCAATAGGAAATATTGCTGTAGATATTTGAATTTTTAACCAGCAAATATATTACAATTCACTTATCTTTACCAGATTTTTTTGCAATTTAGGCAAGCCCTTGTTTTTAACAAGCTAAGTAACGATCCTCCCCCTAGCCTTCTACATGGTTTCATAATTTTAAAGGAAACTGGTACTCAACTTTAAATATTTTAACATTTACTTTACAGCTATACAGAAGTTTGCTTTTTGCATAAACAAGACGCACATATTTTAGTCACCTGGCTAAATTAATACTGCTTTTGCTGCAACTTATTAAGGCTTATGCTAACAGCTGTATGAAAATTTTTACTTGAGTGCAAGACAAGAGCCAAAACAAAATCACCACAGTCTAGGAGACAGGATTATAAAACTATCTGAAATATTTAGCATCACTGAATGAATCACCTGAATGTGTACCCTCAAAACAGAGGATTTTCTTTTGGTCATGGCATGTCTAAAAAAATAATTTATTGGGTTAGGTTTAAAGAACAATCATAACATGAGCATCAAAAGCTTCCCAGGCAAAAGGAACAAAGACAGTAAGATGCTCATCCTAGAAAAGATACATAAAAATAAATATGCAGCATGTTCTATGACTACATGGTTCTCTCTCCCATTCAAAGACAATGCCTGAAAGGCCTTCAATTTCAAATATTCCCTTATACTTAGAAATACATTTTAGCTTGTGGAAGTTGCTGCCACATGAATAGAGTAAAAAAGCTCCACAAAATTCCAGAGGAAAAACTGCATATTTACTTTGGATACTATTAAAAGCCTTAGTAGAAATAATTAACAAAAACAGGTGCTGGCAAGGATATCAAGAGAAATCCTTCAGGGCAGAAGATAACCTCTAATGGCAAACAGATTAATTTTATTTTTTTTTTGGTAAGCAGACAAAGAGCTTTTATTATATTTCTTATACTTGCCTGACTGAAACAACAGTCGTGATTAAAGACAGAATACTGGACTAGACAGCACAATAGCCTAATTCAATATGACAACATATTTTAAATTTTCAACCTTTAAAGAGAGTTTCATTCTTTTCATAATGCAAGAAATTACCAGAAGACAGACTATTCAAAACAGCAAACTTTTAGCCAACAGAATATCATAAAATAAAATACTTATGCATCAAGAAAAAGCCTTTTAATACTCCAATTATCATACACCAGTTTAGTGGGAAAACAATCTACAAGCACAATTTTAGTTACATACAATTCCTAAAAATACAAATAGCTACTTACCTACTACTAGTCCACACTCAGAACAAATCATATCACCAGCTCTGTAATCCTCTACTAAAATAGAATCTGGATGATTTGGGCAAGTCACTCTTGGAAGTACATCCAAACTAAGGAAAAAAAAATTAGAAGTGTTAATTACTTTTAACCAAGCAGGCTGCAAATCCAAAAGCCTGAGAGTTCCTTGTTGAAAAGAACACTTTAATAGTACAGAATTTACAGTGACCTGAATGATAGAACATTAACCTAAACAACTGAACATCACCTTTTATTTAAATATTGTAACAATACATTTGACAATCAAGACTTCAGATCATCTTAAATTCCAAATTTTTTGTGATGGATTTTGTACCAAAACCACTTCAACTTACAGCATGAAAAATCTAAATAACAGACATAATTAAGTGCAATCTAACTCACAGTCTATTACTAAATGAGGATCCCCAAGAAGTTTGTGGTGATTGTTTCATTCCAAGTGAGCGTTCTCACTCATTCCAATCAGGTCAATATTACTTACCAGGTCCTTAATTCAGGAAGTAGTACACACACAACACACTATGTATCAGAAAATACCTGATTCTACCACTGGTTTATTATTTTCATTTATTTGAAGAAAAAGTCTCATTTAAAATTAAGCAATTAATTAATTGTGAGACCTTAACAAAATACAACCAGCTCATGAAGGGGATTATGTGACAACTGCTTCTTGTAACAGGCATCTGTCTCACACGCATTCATCTTCAGGAGTTACAGCAGATATAAAAAACTTCCTATAAAGCATTAGCTCTATTTAACACAACAGCTTTTAGCTACTGATTACAGTAAAAACAAATTGCTTCCAACCAAACTTTGGTTGGAACAAACATTGCTTTAAAACCAAATACCACATTCAAACAAATTCTGTTAAAACTGATCATTTCAAAATTGGAATAATAAGTATTTACAATTGGGGTCCATATATTCAACAAAGACATTCTGCCTGAGCTAAAAAGCAGAGGGTACAGAAGCTGATAAACAAGAATTTGTCCTGAGTACCCATCAACCTCAATCTGACCGTGCCAAAAAAACCTTCTAATCCTTTCAATTGTAGAAAATATCCCATTGAAACAGTAATTAATCTGAGTTTCCCCCTTTCAGACTAGTCCATTACTTCAGCCTATCTTAATTTTTACTTCTTAGGTATTTCTGATAAGTGAAAAATTAACAAAAAAAAAAAAAACAAACCCACCACCAAACATTTTAATCCAGTGACTATTCAGAAAAATATCTAAAACTTGAAACCAAAGTTGAAAACGAACACCGCTATTAATATTAAAGCCTCCAGAAAGAACATGCACACACAAGATCTTCAGATGCAAATTATGTTCAAAATACTACGTAAAAGCTCTTTAAACTACTTTCCTTCTCACTATTCCCAGCCAGTAGTTTCATATGACAAGACAAAACTGTTGACAAAGCATGTGAAGCCACCTGACATTTGGCATTACGCACATGGCTAGTGACACACCGAGCGAAAGAAAAAAAATAAAATCAAACCCAGAGGCCTGAAAGAATGCTAACACTGTTTCGTTTCAGACTTTACCTTCACAAAACATTATAACAATTAGCTTTCCTATGCCAGTTCTGACCCATTTACCTGGCCGTATATATTGCACTCCTCATAACATACAGCTTCAGCATGCTAAGCCAACTACTGCAAAGGAAAAGGCATGGCACGTGTGTGAAGTCCGTATCAGCAAATAGCTCCCGAGTTGCAGCAAGGCACTGGGAAGCACTCCCTACATCCTAGGACAGGTTTTGCAGGAGTAACAGGGTCACTCCACAGCCCGCTCCGCGTGTCATCCTTCATTCCCGACTCGGAAGAAAACCCCAATGCATCACCAGGGAAAAGGACTAATTCAGAGCCCGAGACCCGCTTGGCCACTGAACGGTGACTGGTGCGGATTTAGGGGGGAAGCCTAAAAGCTGTCTGCAGGACCCGATAACCTGGAGCCACGCCAGGGAGCAGCCACCTGGGCTCGGTGCGGCGGCCCAGCGGCACCGGGGGCTCCGCGCCCAGGCGGTGCCCGCCCGCGGGACACGGCGGGAGGCTCCCGCTGCCCGCCCGCCAGCCCCGCACCGCGGCACGAAGGGACGGCGCTGCCGGGCTGAGAGCTCGGCCCTCAGGAAAAGGCCTCGGTCACCAGCGCCGGCAATACCGAGCTCACGGTAACGAGGGGCCCCGGAATTGAGTCACAAACAGCCACGAAATCCCCTAAGGCGCTCGCTTCCTCTCGGAGCGCTACCGAGCAGGAACGCTGCCCCAGCTCGGCCCCCGCGGCGCTCCCGACCTCCGGCCGCCCCTCAGAGGCCGCTGGCCCGGTGGCCCCCAGCCCGGCCCACACGGGGAAGGCCCCCGCGGGAGCCGCATGCAGTGAAAGGCCGGCCCTGAGAGACGCGAAACCCGAGAACGGCCGGCGCCGCCGCCAACCGAGCTGGGGACAGCGGGGCCGGGCAAGGTCGGCGACGGCCCCCGGTTCCTCCGCGGGTGGAGGCAGCAGGGGCAACGCGGCCATTTTCTCTTCTGTGCCGTGGACAGGAAGAGACGGCGGAGACCCTCCCGCCCCCCCTCGCGGCCCTCCTCTGCACGGGCCCCTCCGAGCGCCCAGGCCGGCCTCCCGTACCGGCTCGTGGACGCCATCTTGCCACCCTCCTGCTGCAGCGCCTGTGTACAGTCAGGCGGCGGCGCGTCCTTCCCCTTATATAACGGCAACGGTGGGCGGGGCCCCAGCGCGCTCGCTACGGGTCGCGCGAAGGGGTAAAGGGACGCGAAGCGGCCGGCAACGCCCTTCCGCACAGGGGCGGGGCTGCGGGTTGGGCAGGGCACGGCCGGGGCCTCAGCGGCTGAGGGGGGCCGGCTGCCTACGGGCAGGGCTCGGCCGTTAAAGGGAATGGCAAGGGCAGCGCGAGCAGGGAGCCAGCCCGGGGCCCCTGGCACCGAATGCGGCTTAGGGACCAAAATCTTGTTATAATTGCACGAAATGGTGCGGGGTGCTAGGGGCGGTGGGCGTGGGAAGCCGCTGTCACACGCCTGCGCTGCAGGAGGCTGAGCTGGAGCGTTCCCCTTCGCCCAGCCGCAGTCTGCCGGCCTCCCTCCGCCTGCCGCCGGCCTCCCGCTCGCCCCCCGCTGCCGGCCCGCGGCCCCGGCCCCTGCCCCTGGGACGTGTCTCCGGCTCGGCTTTTTCTGTGCAGACTGCAGCAGCTGGGTGAAATACCGCAGAAACGGAGTTTAAGCTAAAACTGCCAGAGTTTGCACAGAAATGTCTGGGGCACACCGTGTTCTTGGCTCTGGAACTGAGACCAGGCAGAGACCGGTTCCCAGAACGGGTAAGAAAAGACAGTTTAGTTCCCCCGTGCTGGCATCGCCTGCGCAGCTGGTCTGACTTGCTACTCAGGAGGGACACCTGGCCCTGCCGCAGGGCCCGGGCAGCCCAGCTGTGACTCGTGGAAGCCCCCGGCAAACGGGCCCCGCAGGCTCTCGGCCCCACGCAAGCAGACACGCACACACCTGGTGGACTGTGCCTTTCCCGTATTCCCCCACAGACTCCTGCGTGACGTGATCAGTTCCTTCTGTGTCTCTCCCTCACACCCACCCTGGCAGCAAACGTCAGGCCAAGGAGAAACCCACAAAACCAAAGGCCTCCAGCACTGGATTTCAGTCCAAACTGATACCCCAAGAGATTATCCATATGCAAAATTAGTCTGTATATTGAGCAGTAACAACAGATTTTCAAGCCCAAGCTGTAAAACAGTGGAAAAAAAAAACCCTATTCCTTTGGAATAAGCCTTTCCTCACTCATAGAGAGAGGGATAAATAGGACAGGAAGGTCTACAGATTTTGGAAAGTGCCGTTACTGCAATGCTTTGAAGTGGTCAATATTGAAGTCTCTGAACAGTTGTAAATTGCCTATCAATCAGATACAAAGGACTGTTCACATCACTGAAGACCATATCTCCACTATACACAAGAGTATTTTTCAGTTTGCTAGCTCAAAGGAGGAAATTCAGCAAGGCTGAAGACTTCCCTTAATACTTGCCAATATTGAGTCACATTCATTGACACACAACTTTTACACATTACAACATTAACACATAAACACTCTTCTGCTGACTGAAATGCTGTGTGCTGGCTGAAAATGAGCTAGTTTTAATTTGCCAACACATTCCTTAGCTTATAAAAAATATATAACATTTGGAATAAAAGCTGAACTATTAGAAGATACAGATGCTAAGATACAAGTGTAAAGCTTCTCTCTTTTCATTTGCAATGATCTTTTTTACAAAGGATGATAATAAACCCAAAAGATGAAATAGTAACAAAATATCACTGTAACTGTCAATGTGAATACAGCATGCAATATCAAGTTTCCCCATAACCTCTGAAACGTGTATGTAGCAGTTTCTACAACAGATGTGCCTCATCAGCACTGTCAGTCCCATCAAGCTTTCCAGGTTTGTCCTGGCTTCTCGTGGTGCAAGGAATTTTATAAAATAAAACTTTGTAGCAATAAAGCTTAGCTTGTATAGATGTTAAGTTCCTTAAGCTGCACAAGATGAACAAACATGACATGAAGTGTTTGCAAAAGAATGTACAGAGCTAACAGGCAAAAGAATGTACAGAGATAAGAGGCAAAAGAATGTACAGAGATAACAGGCAGTCAATTAGAATGGAGCAGAACTATGGAAAGAGGAGGTAACACTGGCTTACACCAGTTCAGTAGTTCGGCTCTGAAGAAACAAGCATTTAGAGCATGTGTCAGGACCACAGGTAAAAAGTTCAAACCTGAGGAAGACCTGTGGCCTTCATCTAAAACAACCACCAGGAGATTAACAACCACCACAGTAGAAAACCACACATGCACCTGATAGAGGACTTACCTAATGATGTAATGTAAAATGATGAGGGCATGAAAGACTGCCAACAGACTGCCCACATGTAATGTATGCTATTGCTAAATGTATAAATAACTTTGCTTTGCAAATAGAGTGAGTAGGGTGGAGTGATCCCCCTCACTCCCAAGTGCTGAATAAACAAATACCTGCTACTCAGAGATGTGAGCCTGTGAGTAGTTCTTGATACCAGGCAATTTTTGGCTTTACTCATATAATCCATTCTAGGAAGATCTGCTGGCAATCACTGTCAACAGCAGGTCCCTCCTGACCCTGTTCTCATTAAATAGAATTGAAAGAGTTTAATTTCCACCACAGAAAGACAATAATTTTCAGAAATGTTGCAAAAAAATATGATAGATTGTATCTCAGCATTTCTTTATTCCCTCTCCCCAGCCATTTTTCAATCATTTTGTTTACAAGCAGGAGGGGAAAAAGCAGTTGATGTGGCAGATGGGAATACCACTATTAACAGTCTCTGTCAACAACAGATCGTTTTAGTAACTTATGGAAAGTTCACCTTGCTGTCCCCAACTGTATGTTCTCCCCCATCAGTGTAGCTACAATCATAATCCTATTTTAAAACTTACTTAATTGGTCATTCTGGAGTTTCTTAGAATTTCACTCAAAGTATTTCATGCTAGCTAATGTCAGCAATTAAAATATGTTATTAAATTGTAATACTTACATTGCTAATATTACCAGCATCATTTCAACAATAATGCAATGGGATATTCAGATGCTTTTGCAAACACAATGAACAGTACATTTAATGAAAACAAGTCACCAATTCTTACTTGTACGTCTAAAGGTCCTTTGTACTGGTTTGTTGATTTAGCCAACTTTTTTTGTTAAAATAGCAGATGCCAGTCAAATGCCTCAAAGGAGCAAATGAAGGAAACAATAAATAGCCAGGGCAACTGAATTATGCTTGGTATGTTAATTCATCTGTGCTGCATCTTATGTGTTCAGATATTTCACTAAACAAAAAGATTAACACATTACAGCACCTGGACAAAATAGGAAAAAAGAAATTTAAACCACTCAAGTCTAATACAATGGGTCGTATAACATGAGGGTCATGGTTTAACCCCAGCCGGCAACTAAGCACCACGTAGCTGCTCACTGGGGGGAGAATTGGAAGGGTAAAAGTGAGAAATTCAATCGTGTGTTGAGATAAAAGCAGTTTAATAATTAAAAATAAATAACTTTTTTAAACTGAAAAGAGAACAAAAATATCCAAGAGAGAGGAAAATAAAACCCAAGAAAGACAAGTGATGCAAATGAAAACAGAACAATTGCTCACCACCAACAAACCAATAGCCAGCCAGTCCCCAAGCAGTGGCCCCCCTTCAACCTTCACCACCACCCAGTTTTATTGCTAAGCATGATATTATATGGTATGGAATATCCCTTTGGTCAGCTGGGGTCAGCTGTCCCAACTGTGAACTGTGTCCCTCCCAGCTTTATGTGCACCTCCAACCTACTCACTGGCAGGGTCATCTGAGGGACAGAAAAGGCCTTGACACTGTGTAAGCATGGCTCAGCAGGAGCTAACAGCAGTTATCAATGCAATTTTCAGCACAAATCCGAAACATAGCCCATACTAGCTACTAGGAAGAAAATTTACTCTATCCCAGACAAAACCAGTACACTAGTAAGCCTCTGCACCTGGGTGACCCAACTCAAATTTGGTGCTTTAGCAGGTGAGTTATTAGCATACTAATAAGATATTTGAAACAGTCAAACATAACCATGTAAAAGTTATTTTGCTATAGTTTGCTGAATTTCCTCTTCAACCTTGCATAGAATTTTTCTTTCATGCATATTCTACATTGATGTTACACAGGGTGTCCCATTTGCCAATAAGAGTAATATAAGCATGGTATATCAAGTCTTCAAAACAAGTGCACCTTTTTGAATGTGCGTTTTTTTTTTAAACACAGCACAAAAACATTGTAAAGAGTGGTGAATGAAAGAACCCTCCATACCTTACTACTGTTATGAGGTCACATAACCCAATTATATATATGCTTACATGCTAAAACCCCAGGTATCTTAGGGAAATATTAGACTATAGAAACAGTGGTTTAAAAAAATACTTAAGAGAATTGTGCTCTGTAG
This sequence comes from Microhierax caerulescens, assembly GCA_035590215.1. Lineage (NCBI taxonomy): Eukaryota > Metazoa > Chordata > Aves > Falconiformes > Falconidae > Microhierax > Microhierax caerulescens. The sequence continues at coordinate 17,859,401 of JAVJGJ010000030.1, read as the reverse complement.
CTGTTCTCTTCAAGAGAAGCATGATGCAATGATCCTTAAAGCTCTTTATATATAACAATTATGAAAATACTATTACTTGCATAAAGTTTAATTGTATTGAGAAGCACCTGTTTCAAGGACAAGAAACCAAAATTCAAATATTTTATTATTTGATATCATTTCAGAGGCTTAAGAAATTAGAAAATTGATTCACATAATCATAAAAAATTACATATAAACTTACGTTTTGCCATGTATTTATGCTAGAAAAATCTGTTTAATTTTATAAAAATTTACTTTTCAATTAAAGCAGCAGATTATTTTACATTTTCTTTTCCCAATTCACCATGCAGCTCTGTAAGAGTGTTGCACTGCCTTCTTAGTTCCTGCAGCAGCACAGCTCCCCAGTGCAACTTAGATAAACAGATTTTAAACTCCTTGTAAAAAAGAGTGTAGATTTCACAGATATCTAGTACCATAAAGAATAGCTCCTCCTGTAATTTAATGTAGGGGTTTCCACATAAAATTCATGCTGAAATTTCAGTTAAGTCATTTGAATAACTAAATTGATTTTTCTACACAAAGACTACACACCACCTTAAAAATACCAGCCAAACATCTTTTGGTGAGATTTGGGGAATGGCAGTGCAAGACAGCTACAAAAACTACCAAAGTCCCAGCTACTGGACTCTGAAAAGCCCAAGCCCAAGAAATGATAAAAAAAAAAGCATAGCATCTGTTCTCACAGTCCAATTTCTATGCTTTTTTTGGGGCCCTGGTCATGATCAGTCTGATGGAATTCAGTTAAGATTCCAGCTGTGTGATCATAGAATTAGTAAAATATTTGCATAACTAGTTATTAAATTCATTCAGGCTTGCCACCATAAGGCCTGTGGGAAGAATATAGAAATAACATGGAGAAAAAAACGTACAGCCTTAAAAGGTTACCTGCCCGGATTGCTTCTGCTAGCGGGAAATTCATCTGTGGATGAAAAGATCACAGAGAGAACTGAAAAAGGAAGCAACTAGAAAGGAATCCTCCATACTGATCTCTTTTGAAACAGTCCTTTATCAACTGACACTTAAACAAAGTTAATTGATTTCACAGCACAGTATTAAGTCCACCTCTATGATCCCCCTAGATCTAACGAGTCTGAAATAAGTTTGGTGTGAAGTTACCAATGTTTTGAATATGGTAAGAAAAAGGATGATAGGATTATGCCACTATACATCTGGTTGTGAAGGAACCTCTAAAGAAGAGTCTCCTATTTTGCTTTGTAGATTCATCCATGTAATAAATAAATAAGTAGGCAGACATGAGTAAATAGAATTCCTACTCTAGATGCCACTTCTATAACTTTATTGAGGACTGAATACTTTCAGAACAGCACACATGAATATTGTCGAAAAATAAAATAGTAATTATGCAACTTGGCACTTTTCAATCTTGCCTATACTATAAACACTGTAAAGATTTAACTCAATCATTTTATACTGATGCAATGTGTGCATGGACAAAGTAGGTAGGTATTATGTAGAAAGTCACTAATATGAGTCATCTAATGTGAAGCATATCTTAATTTTCCTTCACTGCAGGCTATTGAATTTGAGACATCACTGTTTGTATAATCCCTAGTTCCTATGCTCTCTCATACAAAAAAAAAACCTCCCACTTTTTTCTTACAGGTTTTAAAATACCTATATCATCTATTTATTTTACAAAGTCCTACATTTTTTGTCTTTCAGTAGAAGTAGTGAATCCCACGGATTTTCTTTTTTTTTTTTTTTTAGGAAAAAAGTAAATGATTTTGAAAAGACTGAAAACATCTGAGTTGCTTTACACATATTTCAGTAAATCATTGTTTTAACTCCTCAGCAGGTGGCAGCACAAAGTTATTTACAATGTCACATTAGCTCTCTACTGTATTAAGTAATTTGTTTTTAAAATTGCAATAAACCCCCCTTACTATTAGCTAATTACACCGGATGGAACAGTTAATTAGAAAATATCAGGCTGTCTGTTTATTCCAGTTCTTCAGGATCACTTCAGCTGCATCTAGTGTGCTGTCTTTCTGCAAAACAAGGAAAATCACAATTACTGCAAGTATGGAGTTCTTTAAAAGAGAGTAGCAGTCATGATTATATCATCCCAAATCAGTATTTGGCAGTTTCACCTGCATCCTGTAAATATCTGTCAGTCAGTTTTTCATTAACAGTTACAGCTACAAATCTAGATTACACAAAGAATTCAGTGCTGATTCCTTGCAAATATTTATTAGTCAAATTTAAAAGATATTTTCTCAGCATTCATACTATCACATTCAATGAAAGCAATACTTCTTATACAAATGCCTGGCATTTATGCAGTGATGTACTTGGCAGCTCTGTATCGGAGGCATGCTAGCATAGCTTCCTAATCATGTGTACAGTTGGAATTTTTAAATCTCCATGCAACCAAGTTATGCTGTGGACCACTTAAGCATAATCCCACTAAATATGGGTAATCTCTCCACTGGCCAGTTGTGTGGCTTCACTACAACCTGGTGAGGCATACTAGTCTTTAACTTGACATGATCAGTGCTGTTCATCCTGGCCAAGTCACATTTACAACCAGCAAGTTTCATCCTGGTTGTTACTGGCCCAGTTTATATCATAGTCTTTATACTTAAGTAACTAAGTAACACAAGCAGAAACCCCCCTTCATTACTGGTTCAAGCTAAGGCTCTGATCTTTATACTACAACAGTTGGGAAGTTGCACGTGTTCCATTATGCTGACTCTGTTACAGAACAATTGGGAAACATCTTAGGGCTGTGGGCTTACCAAAGTTTATGTATCTGTCCCCAAAGTCTTTCAGTCTTTTAAAGAATAGATTCAACAGGAGGAAGGACATGTGAAAAGAAGGTGCTCACAAAATGGCAAAAGTCAGCCAATTCACAAAAAACATGTAAGATAACTTCCTGTGTCTTTGTTTTCTTTTGTAATTTGGAGCTTCTGTGAAACCTTATGCATCTTCAAGCAATTCAGCTAAACTTGAAGGTGACCTCTCTCTCACACTCTGCTCTGGATTATACAATTCAGCTTAACTGACAGCATACCTGTGACGTTCATTTTCACTGGCACCACTGGACAAGAATGCTTTTAAAAATCAACAGAGTAAGCTAAAAAAGGCCTACCCACCCTGTTATCTTCTGCCAGTTACCCTTCTTAGCCATGTCACCCACATTGATGGTTTGAAGTCCCTCAGCAAAAAGACAGTTGAAGCTATTTTGTACTGAATTTTACAGCATGCTAACTTTCTGTTCCTAAAACCATCCAGTCCAGGAGATCCTAAGCAAAATGTAACAGTCAGCCTCTTGCAGATTTCTGTACTGCATTGATTTCTAGGAGTCTTAAGTCTTCCCAGGACACAAATTTACCTTAATGAAGCAAAACCGTATATATTTTTCAAACTGTCTTTTTGTCTCAGGACCACAGAATGCTGAAAGAGGAATTGCTGACAGCTTCTGGGACATAAAACAGAAATATTATTTGATTATTTTATATAACACCACACCCCATCACACCCCCGTTTTAAGCATGATGATTTTACTATTCCTCTTCTAGAACTCCCCCTCCCAACATGTGAGGGAAAGACAAGGTTCGGTTTCATATGCACTAGCTAGGCTTAAATAAATTCAAATTACTTTTCTTAGGTACAACATTTCAAATGTACTTCTGTACAACTAGCATTTAAGCATGCTGAAAGATAAGTGCTGGGATGTAACACAAACCTACAGGGTACATTCTCAGCATATTTAGCAATATTTTAGCCACATTGTTATCAGCAGTTACTATAAACACCAAGCGATATTTTGAATGGAATTTATTAAATTATTTAATAAGTACAGTTGCACTGCTTCTGCTTTCAATAGAAAAGCATTTCTAAAACTAGAGTATGACTAAGACAACTTACCTTAGAAGTTATCATCCATTTGACAAATCTATAATCATAAGGTTGTTTCTCATCTTCCCCAGAGAGCCCCACATCTAAAAAAATCAAATTTAGAACAAACATGTAAGATTTCCTAGACTCCACTGGGAAGGCATTCATTAGCAGCACTTTATTATAGTTAGTACTTAAGAATAAAGATGCATGCTTTTATTTTTTTAAATATAACTAAAAATTGTACTCTAACAATTAAAAAGGCTATCAGACTGAACTTTTCCATTCTGACCTGAGCACTTGCTCTCCATTCAAAGCAAATTCAGACATTCAAAGCAAATTCAGACATGTAGCTTTGAAGAAAGCTATGCCATACTCCAAGTAGTCCTCAAGTTTGGGTTATTGAGGGATCAGGACTGCGGGTGCATTTATTGTATGGATAGCAATAATCACTGCAACTACAGCTTTTTAATCTGTGCAACTGGGGTATCTAAAACTTTCTGACACATGGTAGCACTGCGAGGTCCAGCTGTGTTTAAACATTTCTGTGTGAATGACAAGTGCCATTAGGACAAGTTAGTGAAGAATGTGGAACTAGAAAATGTTTCCCTGTGGCAATTCTTCCTCCAAAGCTACCATAACTTCCAAAAGGTTTTGTAAATTTTAGTAGCATTTTACAGTGTTTAAAAATCAGAGTGTCTCAAAAAGCCTTCAGGGTATGACTTCAGATTAAGAAAAACAAACTAACCAACCAACCGACCAGAAAGGGGAAAGTACAAATAGTATGACATGAAGGTACTTGGCTCTCAAACATTTTCATAATCAGAGACCTTTTGAAAATAGATTTTTTTATCCACCTCCTTTATCCTCCTTAAAACCTTGCCAAAGCTTTGCAAAACATGGACAGTAGTTAGGATCACAAAGGCTTTGCTGAAGCTTGTAAAATCCACCTCCCAGGCTAAGGTCAAACAGAAAATTTTAGTCCTAGTTAACACTTCTGACAACATGATGCAAACTTGAAATGAGAATATAGTTTTAAATGAAAGTTGCATTTTCAGATTGACTATATTATTTGCTTTCCACACCCTTTTTAATAAACTTTATACTAACCTAATGCAGAAACGTCGACAATCATAAAGTATCCGCCATCCGGAATGACAGGCTTTAGTCCAGCTTCTTGAAGTAGCTGAGCCATCCTATCACGCTTGCTTTCGAGCTCTCGAGACAGTGAGTAAAAATAGCAGTCTGGGTCATCCATGCGTTTATAGTCTATCCAAAACGCTTGTGCCAAAGCCTCCTGGAAACATAATCGATGTTTAAAGTACTCATGGACAGTCAGTAAACTTACATTCATATACTTCCTACTGAAATCACATGGATTTTTCTTTGATTCTGGCCCTTAATAAGCAAATCATCATATACAAATTACACAAGCTACATCCAAGCATGTAATTTGTTTGTCACTTTGTGCTGCAGCAACACCCAAAGCACCCAGTCATTTGCTAGGCATGAATCATATGCAGAAGTCACATAAGGGTTTGCAATCTGAATTGAAGTTAAGTTTAAATTATTGATAATAATGTATCATAGAATACTAGAAAGTAGTAGACAGATAATGCTCAGTAAAACCTTATTGCAACAACTGTTGTTCGTATTTGCTAAGAAACCACTACAATTGTCATGTTTTATGCAAGAAGCAGCAGTTTGTAGGTGAAAGAAGAATCTGCAAGACAAATTATTTTTGTATTTTATTTTTAAATGTCTGGTGAGCTGATCAAATTTGTCTCCTCTTCTTGCACCCCAGAATATATATTCTGACAACTGAAACTTCATTGTTGTGATTATTGTTTTATTACATTGAGGCCTATAGTTTTGCTCCACCACAAAATAACCTCCTCTGCCCCATATGAACCTACCTGTAACGGAGTAGGGCAAGTATAGAGTGTATTTTGGTGAACAACTTGCAAATGCTTTATCAGGTTCTGGGGACCAATAGACCAACCAAGCTAAGGGAAGAAAGCATACATATATTATACTTAACAGCAGTGGTGTTACCAAAAATTAAACAAAGAATTAAAATTAGCTGATGTCTCAAGTTTTTCTATTTTAAGAATTGGTAGTGAATTTGTTTTGATAAAGAATTAAGAAAAGAGCTGGTTTACACAAAGTTTGTTGAATGATCTCATTTAAAAACCTCTAGATTGAGACAACAGGGTGAAGCGAACCCTATCTCTCACAGGATACTGAGCAAATTTTTAACTCTTCATATAGCAAGGGTTAGAAAACAAACCAAGCATTTATTAAGAATTTTATCCCTAATTGGTTTAGAATCTTTCCATCTCATAAGCTCCTGTGTCAAAGCATAAAGCAAAAGCTCACTACTGAATCATAGATGTTATTGTTCAGTCTGAACACAGGTGATGAAGAAGAAATAATTTAGTTGCCAAATGGTTAAAAATTTTTTACTTTCTGACGTGTATTTCAGAGTCAAGCAAAATACTATCATTAAATATTTTACAGAAATACAAGCCATTCCAAAACATACCATTATCACAATCTGAAAATATCATCACAAAACTGAAAAGTTAAAATATTGTAATATCCATGTTTTCTCCAAGAATCTTGACTGTTTTTTAACAAATCATACCGTGTTGGGGTTTTTTTAATTGTTTTCTCATAAGAACTAATTAATCAAGAGACAAGAAGAAAATTAAAACATGGGTGTTTTGCTGTAATTGCTCTATCTGAATGCTATCTTCATGTTTTGGAGACACGGAGGTTTGCCAGAAGCTTTCAAAAGACAGGTCATACAAACAGAGGCTTTTTTAGCATAATAAATGCATTCTGTTATTTATATAACTGAGCTCTTTTATAGTGATTCTTCTTACCTTCCAGCCAGTTACACTGTATGTTTTTCCAGCACTTCCTATAGTTATTGTTCTTTCCCACATACCTGGCAATGTAGCTGTATATAAAATAAAATAAATTGGGTACAGATGCACTCACATATTCCATGTAGTTAGAAAAACCGTACTGCCCCTAGCTCAGAGCTATATGTCGATATATCATTGCAGCATATTAAGTAAGCAATGAGAATATTCTAAAATTATAGCAATTGTAACAAATGGGAAAGGATATGCGAGCCAATGCTTTTTTGGCATGAAAACAAGGTAAGGATTAATGAAAGGAGAAAGAAGAGGCAGAAAATGAGAGGTATAGTTTGTGAAAACTATGTTAGTTATCCTCAGCTAAAACGCATAATTATTCAGAAGAAAGGTATGATGTAAGAAGTGGCTACCCATTCATCTCAAGACAGCATTATTTCTGATGCCTGATAATTGCACTATATACAATATTAAGTCAGGCACTGCAAACCATTTTAATAGAGTTGTCCAGTTCAGTGTTGCTGTCTGTCTGAGATCAGAAGAAAAGAATTGCTGAGACTTCTAACCCAGAACCAAACACTGTAACAATCAGAAAACTAGCTGAATAAATAAATTATGTTTTGTTATATAATTTGAACAGGTCTGGGACTGACTGACAACAGCAGCTAGCTAAGGATGTCTGCAAGGATGAAGGGACACATGGAGGCCTGTCTCTGTATTTGTATCTGGTAGGACACCAAAATCCTGTTTCCTTTCCAAGATGACAGAACAAACGTCTCTTCCTGTAGTTTGCAAATTTTTTTCTGTACACTGCTTCAGAGGAGCTCTATTTGGACTCTTTAACTTAATTCATTTTCAACAGAAACAGATAAATCACGACACGTGTAAGTCTGAGACACAAAATTAGACAAGCTCATACCACTACTTTAATTGCAGTGATGAACAACATCCACCTCCACCGCATTGGAACACTAGAACCACTACTAATGAATCTGTCAATTGTTAAATCCCCTCTATAGGGAGACCAACAAACAAAGATTTTCCAATTAAAACCACTTAGTTTCATAAGGAAGTTTTTGCAACAGTTATCTGCATTACACATGGTATAAATCTTTGCAGTTATTTGAAAACATGTAATATTTTTTGAGCACACTTGCCAAGAAGAAAAAGAAAACAGCAGAAAAGAAACTCATATTCCTATTAGCCTACTCGTATTCACTTAACTACTCTGTGACCTTGAAAACGAAAAGCCAGTTTGAAGAGATGCGTCTTCTAGCTAGCTAGGTCAAGAGTATCGATCACTTCCTAAAGGCAACGAAACTAGCTCTCACAGACGGCAAAAAGAACTAATTCCAAAGCTAATGCCCTCTAGTGAGACTGTTTTGCCATACAGTCATAGGAACTCGACCTTGGAGGCAGACTGCAACAGCATTTCAAACAGCAGCAGCAGGAAAGGGCACAGGGGAAGATGCAGTTCCATCGCTTTTACAAGCAGCAAGTTTTAAATTGAGAGGGAATACCTCCGTGTCATATGGCAACATCATTATATGACACCATAACCAAGTCTGACTCCGATTTAAAAAACTAATGAAGTGCAAACTAAGACATATAATAAGCCTTTTACCTGGGATGGCACTCAGCTTGTTGAAAGGCTTGTTCAGAATCCTCAGTTATGAGATGCAATATATAAATCTACCACTGCAACCCTAATCACTACTTAGGGGAGGTCCACAGTTTTATGGGAGTCAGTTAATGATATGACCACACCACAGAAAGTTGCTTCAGTGACAGCACAAAGACTGTACTATTTTTATGATCTGTGGCTAGCACCCTCTGTTAAATTGTATTAAAGAACAACCATCAGACCCTGTAAATTGATGCAATATCCATTTTGCATCTCTCACAAAGAAAAAGCGTCCCTGCATTTGATGGAATACATAGAGGTTCATATGGAAATAAGAGTTTTCAAATAGCGAAGTAACATTCATTTTTTCTTGTATTATCTTTGTAGACTTCAAGAAAAAAAAATCTAAGAAACTTCAGTTAGAAAGAGTAGATGTTGTTTCTTTTACTGAAATAATATTATTGTTTACAGTGTTAGCCTGAAGGATTTATAGTCATTTTAACACTAAAGTTAAAGATGGTATCATAGGATCTGTTACAGAATATGTACCTAAACCTAGCTGACCAATGTCTAGGCTTTAATTTGCATTATCAATGCATGGTATTTTTACATTTTATGCTAAAGTGCATGATACCTTATGTTCAACTGGAAATGTTTTGAAGCATTAAAATGACAATATTGATACTAACAAACAATTACTATGTCTAAAGAATTCACCACCTGTCCACTAAGGCGAAGTGTAACTGACAACACAAACGTTTGGAGCTGCTGCCATTGCAAAGGGAAATGGATTACCTCACACCACCCACAGAGATTTTGGTTCTGAGAAAAACTATTTACATGAACCACCTGCAAAGCCCATGAAGAAAGCTTTAATTTAACTCATTGTGCTTTGCAATTGGGACATGATAAGCCACACGTGATCAGTTACTGTGGTAACTTGTTAGGATGCACTGACTCAGATTACTATCACCTGAATGTACCTAAAACGTTCCACTTCTTCCATGTCTGAAGTTCTTGAAGAAGGTATCACTACCAGGGCATAACAACAGCCCTGAAATTAGACCACTTTCAAAACAGACTCATAGCCTATACAGATTCATGGCTAATACAATCAATGCACTGCAGCCATTTGATCAGTGACTGAGTGTGGCTGAGTAATAAGCATTGCAAGGTCATTTAGATACAATTTCCTTTTTATTATTTTTAAGATTCAGTTTTTACAATGATGTAGGCCCCACTAATGGAAATTTTATTTTATTACTACTCTACACACATGGAATTGAAGCATAGAAGTAAAGTTATTCAGCATTCAACCAGTGGTAACACCAGGAAAAAAGCTAAGCTTTTTCATGTCTAAGTTTTATTAATCTCTCTTGGTTTCATTGTTTAATCTCAACTAATTGTCTCTGTTGCACAACTGAAATGTGCCTTTGTTATGTTAGTAAGTACATCATAACAGATAGTTCATGCCAGATGCTACCATTAGAAACAAAACATCTGTACATAAAAGGAGGAAGTTTTTGACTTTAGCCAGCTCAGATACATCAGCATATCCAAACCGAGATCACCACACTAGAAACTTTTACATAACTGCTTAGCTGTAGTATTATAGGATTGGGAAAGGAGTTCAACAACCTGCCCTAGGTTCACTTGTTCTGAGGCACTGGGAGTGATGCCACTAACTTCAGTGAAACTTGCATCAAGAAGTAAAACAAGAGGGACAGGGTCATAACTTCCTATTTGGTTTTCTGGTTTGTTCTTGCAATGGTGCTTTACTCCTGTAACAATACTGCCTGAAGAATTCAGCATGCTTTCACACTGCCCATGCAGTGATTTACTTCACTGGATTCATTGTTTACTGAATTTTTATTATTTAACACCCTGTACTTTCGAGCAACAGTGTTCACACACTATCTCCACACTAACCTTTATACATTTTCTTTGTTTCTTTTTGTAAGTAGTGCAGCAAAAATAATTATGTTCCTTATTATGCATTTCCCTCCATTATTATCTCTGCAAGGCTTGGAGAAGGAAATTTTAATCCCTGTTCCTTTTATTAGCTCTTCAGCAAAGCACAGTTCAATATACATACATGAACAGCAGTTATAAGTAACTGAATAAGGATGGGATATTCAGATGATCATAACTGACTTGTGAGAATTGGTCCCACTGGTTTGTATGGATATCTGCTCCAAAGTCACTTAAGAGCTTTGGAAATTCTATTTGGAAAGTATTCTTCAAAATATTTTTCAGAAAAGGGAGGAGCTCTTGTCTTTAGAGTCTAAACATTGTAAAACAGTCAAAGCTTGAAGTTTGAGCTCCTTCTAGCAACCATTATCTCTGAGAGGCACATTTACAACATCATTCCTCAACCACTTCTAAGATGCCACAAAAAATCAGTACCTATTTTAATGTGTTTATTTCCTTTATACACCAGCCATTCATACACCTCATCACTGATGCAGAGAGTATCATGTTTAATACAGAGATCAGCTATACCTTGGAGCTCTTCTCTGGTAAACACCTGGCATACAAGAAAGTAAGAGACAATGCATTAATCATAGTATTTAAGACATACTCTAAAATTACAGTAGTGTTAAAGCAGGACTCTTACCTTGCCCAGAGGGTTGTGTGGAGTATTCAGAATAATTGCTTTTGTTTTGGAATTAAATTTATTTGCAAGTTCAGCAGGATCTAAGACCCAATCAGCACTAGATGCAGAGTTTCCATCATTTTTCTATAAAAAACCCAATAAATCTATGCATTACTTGAATATAACATGTTACAGCCTAAACAGAGATACACAACTTGTCACCCTCAGACACTTTCACAACCATACTTAATCCATCCTGCTTTCCTGGGAGAAGACACTTCTAGGAACAGGGAGGCAGGCTAGAAGCAAGGTAAAATATTACACTAGTGGCTGTCCTGTCCTGGCCACTGTCTGTCTCAAAGGCCCCCCAGGAGCTGGTTTCCAGGATCTGGTTGCACACATGCTGATTATAAGTGGTAATGCAGGAAGCCCAGTCACATGACAGGAGAGCTTATGGCCTTCCCAGCCACTAGAACAAACATGTGCATACTTGGCTGGAAAGATTGATCACTACTGGAGAGACAAGGTCTTTTCCTCCTCCTTGTCCACCTGAAAATGGCCAAACAGTTAAAAATCTGCACCACTGAGGCTCTGGAATTGCTGTGGTATTACACAAGGACAAGAGAAGTTTGGGCCAGCTGCTACAGAGAGCAAAGAGCACGGCCACACTAACTTTCTGACACCTGCACATTACTGGGAGAGGGCTAGACCAAAAACAAGGGCGTGAAACTGAAAATACTTGGAGGAACCCCATCACTCAAAACATCCCTAGAAGGAAGGCATCAGAGGAACAGTCTCACCTATTCCCACTGCAGTCCTGGAAGTTCTGTCCCTCTGCATTGTTCTGATTTTATGGTGTTCATGCAATCATCCTGCCTAAAGAGCCCCCCAGCCCTCCCCATACAAGGTTGCAAGTCACCCAAGGCAACAGTAACAGGATCAACACTTTGCATCCAGAACAATCCTTTTAAGCTGCCAGCATAATGCCAGCAGTACCAATCTGAAAATCAACCCCCAGCAAAACTATTCCTTTTCACCAATAAAGGAAATGGTAATTCTCATATGTATAGGAAATATGTCTACTGCATGATCGCTCATTAGTAAACAGGTTTTGGAAAAGAAATTGTATTCTGTCATTGTAGGAATTGCTGAAGGAATCAGAAACCAAATCCTTTGAAAACCAGCAGATATGGAAATTGCACTGATATGTGATCCTCCTTCCCTTATCTACACTGAAAACATTCTCTGATGACATCCAAAAAAGGAATTTTGGTCAGTTTTCAGAATACAGAAATTAAAGTAAATGAGAAACATTGTCCCACCTCCTCCAACAATAATACAATATTCCATCTTTAAATTATTGTTGTCTCAGACTACACTATAGCAATCTATCTCATTTTTATATAATTGGATATTATGAAAAACTGTATAGAAAAGCATCACCTAGAAGGTGTTCATCAAACTTAATATTGACTATGGATGAGAAACTTTATATGACAAATAATTTTTAAAAAGCTACTCACATATCTCAGTGGGATAAAAACAGGCTTTGCACCCGCCATCCTTACCATGGGTTCATAACAGTCATAAAATGGCTCTATTATTATTACCTGAAATTACAATAATCAGTATCAGAAACAGAGAATTTACCATGCATGATACCATCATATTTCCAGATTTATTTTGATGGTATTACTTGATCATGTTTCTGGCACTCCATCCTGATCTGACATTGCAGAATATTCCTCCTTTTAGAGCATCATATAACAATGTCCTCAGTCTAAGTACAATAAGCACTACTAATTTTTTACAACACACACAGGCTGTTCTTCTAAAGTTACACATTACAACAATTAAGACAAGAATATTAGGAATGTTTGGGTCCTGCACACAGATTTGAAGGTGCAAGGCAGAGATGGGAGACTGCAACAGCACACTGTTGAACCACAGCACGAGTGCTCTAATTCTGTCCATGAAATTCCAGGACTTCCAAGTATCTAGAAATGTCAGAAGAATGGCTTAAGTCCTCAAACTTTATCAGAAGAAAATTTTCAGGTAGAAAAAAAAAAAACCCACCAACAATACTTTGTGCCACTCTTTGTCTCCTGTTGCAGACACAGCCCACAAGTTTTCTCAAATAAACCAGTGTGCATTGTGTCACCTAACAGTAATAGTGATAAACAACTGCTACAGGTACCACAAGTATGAAAGAAAGGAGTTTGCAAGTGGGTGAATGCTAAGAAGACATCCAAAGGATAGGCTGCTGAATACAGCTTCTGAAAATGTCAGATGTGCAACTGTAACAAATGAAATTAACAGAGATCAGAAAGAAGTCCCAACATTAACTTATATTTAGAAGTGGATGAATAGAAAGCAGGCAAGTTCTCACTTCAGTGAGTATACATGAATATTTGAAATAAAAACCTACTTCATCTCCCTCTTCAATTAATGCCTGTATTGTACTAAACAGAGATCCATAAGCTCCCACAGTCACCAGAATATCTGTGAGAGGATCAATCTTTCTTCCACAAACTCTCTCGTACACTTGAGACAAGGCTTTCACCAGCGACGGATGTCCCTGTTCAAAGCAAACAAATACAACTGATTGGTGTCTTCCTGACAACATACAAAGCCTATGTTTGGGGTCTTTTCCACACAATAATACATTTTGAAACAGAAAAATACATGATGAGCCCTCAGTGTTAACAGCTGTTAACAGGTAGCATAGTTTAAAGGTTTTGCACATTACAGAAGAAAAGTGGTTTTGATTTATTCATATTTACTAGGAAATTCTTTTTGTATATCTGACACTTTTTAATTTCCATCTTATCATTACATCTCAGGTTAGCTCCAGGTAACCTATAGGACAGCCAGGACAAGAGACAGGAGGAAAGATGGGAATTCTCTGACACCAATTCATCCACACCTCCTTCAGAGTCATTCTTCCTGCCCATATTTCTGGCTGAAGCTCCTTCTGTTTCCTTCCTTATCTTTCAAATAAAAGATATTTGGTGCAAGGGCAAACTTTTTATTCTGATTATATACTGCTCAGAATAATGATTCATATAGTCATACACCAAATCTCAGAGCACCATTCACCATTTGTGTCCCCTACAGGGATATGGTGGTTAACATACCTTTCTCAAAATGTGCAAAGAACAAGAAAACAAACATGCAAAGATCATATACAGTATGGAAATAAGAAGGCATGATTCTGTTTACACAAGAAGACTACAGATTTCCTGCTGTGAAAATCTTTTTTCTTTTTGGATACTTGGTAGGAAAACAGCTCCTTGAGAAAATGCAACTATGCATCGAAAATCCTTCTCTAAAATACTGAACATTGCACCTCTACACACAAGGCATAAATCATGAACCTTCTGTAAACAAAAACATCACTATAAAACAAGACTTACAAGTCATTGCTGATTCAAATGACAGACATTTCTTGCCATGAGTGTGTCAGCTACACAGGAATGCTGCACCACCCAAGCCATGTTAGGCCACCCTACAGGCCATAGCCCTACAGTCAATTAGAGGTCCAAGTGTTGCAGAGGGCTGAGACAATGCCTCTGTTATCAGGGGATGTGCATCATTCATACCCATCCTGTTGTCTCACCAACAGAGTTCATTAATCGGTGTGCTAAGAGCCAATCTCACACACAGAGCCAAGATAGCATTTATTGCATGTCTGCGCAAATCCACAGAGCTAGCACACCTCTAAGGTTTTATACACTGCGAGCAATAGTTTACAATTATGTTTAGTCACACTTAATTCTCATTGGTTCTTACGAGCCTTGTCTCCATTTAAAGGTACGCTAGCCTTTTTTCACCATGCATGTTCTGTGGGGAGAGGGCTTTGTTAAGGGGCTTCCTTTGCTCCTCGAGGGTGGATCCTTTAGTGCGCTAATTAGGCTAGTTCACACAGTTGTAGTAATTTTCTGTTTGGTCACATTAACCATTTGGTTCTCCTTGAGCTTATCTTGTTAAGCCTCAGCTTAACATATTTATGGTGTCTATTCCTTCTCTCAAGGCCATGTTAACTATTTATAACATCCTCTGTTTTTCAAATTCTTTCTTGTTTTTCATTATATTCACATATTTTGTCTAAATTTTAAGTTAATTAACAGACTGACCTTCTATTAAATACATACATGCGTATGTCTGATCTGAGCCAGTCAACTACAATCGCTCCCATATTTGCTACTAGAAATACTTGTGCTCAAAACCTCAGAAGTGCAGATGTTTGTAGAAGAACTGCAAAGGCTGAAGATGGGAATATTGCTAAAAGATCCTCTTTAATGACTGTCTACAGTATAATATAGCAGCAGGCATTAATAATTATCGTGGGAATTATCAAACTATTTGAAAATAAAGAACAAAGTGCCAGAAGTAAATACTGTATAATTGCAGGCATTGAGAAAATTATATTTATGCTTGATTTGCAAATTGCTTTAAAGAATCAGTCTGTGAATAACTGTCAGGAGGTAAGACTGTAACCCATTCTCTCTGTAACCTTTCCCTCTGTGCCAAGGCTCCTCCAAAACCTTGTCTGCCTGGTAAGCAAAAACTTTTCAGGTACTTTTCATGGGTGATGAACATACTAATGCTTAGCCCAAAACTTCACTAAATCCCAGCCATATTGTGTGTGTGTCCGACATAAAATAATTGCTTTATACTTTCAAGTTTATATATATATATATCTATATCTATACACACACATATATATCTCGTACTTCCAGACTCTTTGCATACAGCTAAAGGTGATTAAACAAAACGAACCAAATGTTACCACGTATTACTGTTTGTTTCAGTATAGTCACTATGGAAAATTACTACCCAACCTTAGTCCTGTAACACCTTATTGCTAAGAGGAAAGAAGTAATCTAAAACTTATGGTCACTGAGGAAACTGTTGTACAGGAAACTAATGGAACAAACAAGGATAGTCCACATTAGGAAAGCAAACTGACTTCAGTTTTGTCAGCTGTAACTATAGGATCGACTGTTTTTGAGACCCCCATGAAAACTCTGAAAAACATGTAAGAAGCATGCACGATGCTTAATTAACATAGTACTACCTAGTCTTGGAAACTGAATTAATATGTATGATTTCTCTGAGAAATGTAATGCATAAATATATGTATGGTCTATATAATCTTGCCTAAATGTAACATACAGTACACATGTTAGGTGGAGTGATCCCCTGTGCATCCAGCACTGCAATAAGAGAATGCCTGCTTCTTAATGCTACGTTGGTGCTGAGGAGTTTTCTTATTCCTCATTTCAGTGACACAGAGGGATGGAATGAAACTGCAATCGGGTGTGGGGGGTGTATTTTCTTTTTCCTTCTGTTCTTGACAGGGCCCCAAGTGCCCTAATAGGCCTTAATGGCCCTGACCAACCTTATCTGGGGACCCCTGATCCAGTAGCTCCATTTAAGTGCTATACAGTGGGGTTGATGGTCTGCAATTCAGTTATAGTCATGCTTATATCTGGCCATAGACTCTGTTGAACCTGTCTCCTACTTGTAGATTGATTTTGTGGTTTGACCTTAGACCCGCTGTGTCACCTGGGACCTGCCCAGTGATAACTGGGTTATGTCTAACCATGGTTAGCATTGCTGGGCCCAACCCGTGGATTGATGTCCTGGCTTGACCTCAGGCCCACGGCACCACCACAAGGTGGCCTAGCAATGTGGGCAGAGCTCAGCCACCATCTCTGGGCCTGCCTCGCTCAGGTACTGTGGGACTGGGCCCTGGCTGGCAAGGCCTCCACCTTGCCCACTGAGGCAGCTTGTCCTTCAGGGAACTGCTGGCCACTGCTGCTCCCCGTCAGTTCTAATGCATGCAAATTCACAAAGAATAGGCAAAAAGTTGTGTTAGAATATATATGCAATGATGCCAAAACTGCCAATAAAATCACTGGCCTACCAGTGTATAAAATGTTTTTCTATCACTGTTATATAACAGGGTCATCTAGAAAAATACCAGACTCCTTTGGGTCTTGTAGCAATCCTGACACATGATTCTCAATTGGGCAATATGGTTTATCTTTGCCACAAAATAAAAGGCAGACAAAACAAGGAAGTGGTCATACTAAAACAGTAATGGTCCACTTGAATATCCTGCCTTGGACAATGATAAACGCCACACACTCACACCCAGCCCAAGACATACACTCTACAAGCCAACTTACAGAATGGGTAGTAACTATCTTCCAGAGGCAAAAATTTACTGTTTTCATCACTTCCAAATCTCCACTGAAATCTACTAAAAGTTATGGGTGAATCACGTATTTCTTTCTCATTCTACCATTATCTTATTTAATTCATGTTTACACCAACCAAAATCAGAGGTAAATGTGTAATTTACATTCTTCAAACTGTGAACTAACTCTTCCAAGACAATCTATCCCAGATGTACTCTACCATTTTGCTCTTGCTGAAGGATTCTGCCTTGAAGAAGCCTACGCAGAGGATGTTCATTAGTAACAGATAAGGCTACAAGATCGATATAATTTGGAACATAACTGTATGACCTACAGATAAAACCAATTTACACCAAAGTCAATTTTTTCCCCTGTGGCATGTTCTCCACTGAACTTGGGTTCTCAAGTTCCACAGTACTTACAAAGCCTCTTGTGTACTGATTCAGCTTGTCAACTGCTGCTGCCTTTGCCAGCTCTTCTTTAACATAGGTGGGAGGGGATATATCAGGAAGGCCTTGACCAAGATTAACAATTGAGGGATCTGCAGCCACCTTTGTAAATTCGACCCTAAAGGGAAAAAATACCTTAAAGTAAACATATCAGAAAAAATCATCTTTTCCTTCATTAGCATTAAAAGGCAAAAAAAAAGTATTTCACTCTGCCAAATTCACAGCAGTGGAAACAGGTTTAAGTAGCGTGCTCACACGGAGAGGCAGGGGCTGACGCAATGGTAAGTAACCACAGGAGCCAGAGGGAATCCAAGAAAAGGTTGACCTTCTGCATCCACAGAATAACTTTGCTGCCAGCCAGCAGAACTGTGCTCAGACGTGTACATGCACAAACACACAGTAACTCAGGATATGGGCAGAAATAGAATACTACTCTCTTTGCAAAATGAAGTAGACCTAATTGGAACAGGCACATTACATGATTTAAAGGCTAGACACTGTCAAGTGAAGGTGTCATTTAAACTATCCAGTCACCTCAGAGTGCTATAAATATTTTTTGGTAATTTTAGGCAACAGTTTCAGGCTGTTCATTAACTGTTTCTAATAGCCTGCCAGATACAAACATTAGGATTCCTGAACAATTTTTTTCCCCTCCCTTCACAGGTGAGCTCTGCATTTTACCCTTTCCTCCCTAATCAAATGTTAACAAGATTTAAAAAAAAAAACCAACAAAAAAAAAACCAAGGAAAAAGAAACCCAAAACCCTACATAACGTCACAGTTCTGTCAAAAATTAATAAAAATTACTGAAAATGAGTTTGAGGCTGGACGACCGAAACACCTGGTGTCTATATATATACATATATACATACAATTAATGTAACCCCAAAATAGTGTTCTGACCAACTAACAAAATCCCATATTTACCACTGATGCCAATATTGTTTTAAGACCAATTTAACAGCCAGAAAAAAGTGTATTAAAAATAATGAGCTAAATTATAAAGACATTATAAATGGCTTTAAAAAGAAATCTGACTCATTTTGTAAACATAAATCAAATGTAATTGAAATATGTTATTCAACAAAATTTACATTTAAATTTGCAAGTCAGCTATACTACCATGCCCAAGAGTTATACTTATCTTATGTGGTTTACTAGATGAAGAGAAGCCCAAGCCTGATATTTAAAGCTCAAGAATAAGAATTCCTTTGTACCTTCAACAGATTTTGGTTCACTGCTGCTAAGCAGGTGACAAATATATTTCAGCAGTGATAGCAAGTGCTGTGTACCTTCTTATTGACAATAATTATAAATTTGTAAAGAAAATATAGCACACAAAAACATTTTCTGAAAATACAGATATTTTCCTTTTACTTACCACACATTGCTATCAAGGCCTTCAATTCGTCTTGTGTTTTTGGGTCTGAAGGCCATTGTCTGCAAGATCAAAATATAGAGACAGAAGGGTTTTGTTAATATAGACAAAGTATTATATTGTTGGATTCTGCATGACAAACCCTCCTTGATGCCTTCTCAGATATACCATTGCCAGCTGAGTTCAGTAGTCATACAAAATTACAGACATGTTCTTTCATTAAAGCTTCTAATAGCTTGAATTCAGACTAACAAGAAAATATATAAAAATGTGCTAAATTCTCTTTTTTCACTATCTAAAACCACTGGACTTTCAGCAAGGATGGAGGCAGGGGCAAAACTTAGTTTTTTTCTAAACAGCTTTAGAAAATTACTTAAAAGAAAAAAATAGGGCACATACATTCTTTTTCTTTTCTATGCAAGACTAACAACTTTGAGAATGTATTATTTCTAGCCCAACTCCTGCTCAATCCAGTTTGGAAAGTGTGCATTTTCAATGCAATTTTATTTGTTAAGTTGATGGGTAAGACAAAAATAGCAGACGCTTCTTATTTTCATTACGACTTTTAAAACTTCTAAATAAATGTTCACTTACAGCACAGCAAAACCACATTAGAACGTATTTTTGCAGTATATTCAGACCTTCAATTCAATTCAAACCAAAAGTCTTGGAAAATGGCTTTAGAATAGACTTCCAACAAGTACTCTCTCTAAAGGCAGATAAAACCCTATTGATAGCTGTGGTATTTTTAAGCTAAAAAGAGAAAAGAAAGTTAGGGAAAAAAAAGATTTATTTTCATGTGCAAACAAAAAAAAGGGCAAGCCTATTTCTATCTTTGTAAACCAGCTTGATACTGGGAAAAAAATTACATAGTCCCTCAGTACTCCAGATACTCCCATTTCTTTGAGTTAAACTACTAATTTTAGTAACTTTTACCACTGCTAGCTATTATTGTCTGAAATATTAAAACCCCATATTCTAGCTACCATACTCTGAGAAGAAAATCTCTGCATTTTCATTACACTCCAAGTTTCAACTATGAATCAATGGGAATTATTCATAGTAGAAATATTATGCAGGCACACGTTTGCACTCAACCTGTTTACAGTAATGAAGCTACCATATACATAATGATTTGAGGAATGGGAAGCTATATATTTAAACAGATACTTCTCTGCTCATATGTCTTCTCTAAAGATCTGATTTTGACCTCACCTATGAGGCACAAACACCAAAGGAATCAAGCACAGGACACCTTTTATTTGTCCTAGAAAGAAAACCATTAAGATAACTAGACAGGTCAAGTTGTACTTCTTGACACAGAATAAGAGGGAGTTAAGCGAGGAGTTCTGACCAGCTAATCTGTACTGCATCTTTTTAAACACACATGGTTTAGAGGATGAATCCAATTTTACAGTGTATGTCTTGGTAAATAGGATCAAAGTTTGGCTGTATTATATAAATACAAGTAACACAGGCACTATTCAGACTGAGACACACACACACACATCTTTTCACATGCTAGACAACTTCTTGTACTGCAAGGAATAAGAAGTCTTACCTGGAATCTTTACAGTTAATCATGAGAATTCTGTGTGCTGCCACGGGTAAATTTGTTCCATTGACCAGCTCTTCTTGAAATTGTTTTAATTTGCTAAAAGCTAAAGACTTATCAACTGCAGGACTTTTATAACTAACTATAATGTAAATCTTAAATGCATTAAGTAACCTTTCCTAGCTAAAAATGTATTAACAAGTAAGCCTTCACCTTACAGCTCTTATACTATTCTAAATTTAAATATTTAATGATTCAAGTCTTCCTATTTATTTGTTTTTTCTTGTGCCTTGAAATTGTTTTAAAACAGATTAGCTGGCCCTGCATTAGTTTTCAGGTTTTCACAGATTCAGCTTACAGCAGGGTTCAGATCCACCTTATCACTTTGAGAAAGGCAACCAATTAACTGACATTGTAAATGATACCTCAAGTAGCATTCTTTCTTCAGAAGGTCATGAGAATTCTTATGACTTTTTTTTTTTTTATAGCCCAGTTATGTCATCACTTGATAATCGCCAAGCCATTTTTAGGTGCAGGGCTAGTATTTTCATGAGTTTAAGATGTGTTAAGCAGGAGAGGTATGTCTTCCTCAAGCCCTCACTCTGACCTCCTGCTTTGCCTAACACCATCTATCACAGAAAGCACCTGACAGAAAATCAGGTGCTGTTCATATTTATCTTTCTTCCTAATACAAAGAAACTAGTGATTAAACTCAACTTTGGTATGTTTAATAATGATAGAAGCAAATACTTTTACATGGTGCATAATTAAATTGTGGAATTCAATGTCAAAAGCTACAACAGAAGCCAAGATCTTAAGAAAATTAAAAAAAAAACCCACCCAGGATTAGATTTCAACACATTTAGTGAGAATATCCAAACTCCATACAAATACTTACAGCACATAAAAAACTTCCTCGGGCAAAAGCTGATCTTCAAAGTGGCTTGCATGCTAAAAGAAACTTCTCATGTGGGCAAAATATGCTACAACTGTCCAGTATAATGGTTTGAACACCTGTTTTGAAGGATCTGACATGTGCCACAGTTGAACCAATTTGCTGACTGCCTGAACTCCTGTTCTAACCTAGGAACACAACTTACATTCCAGTGTTCTATATGCAATGCAGAGTGCGACTTCCAACCACCTACCACATTGCAAAGCCCTGTTTTCTCTCAACAAAACTAGAAGACTTAAAATGAAGTTACACACTCTTATAAGTTGGGAAAATGGAGAAGATTCTGTATAAAATTACGTTTGAGGTACTTATATAGCCCTTATTATTGCAGCATCAAAAAGCACTGCTACTCTCATTTCGTTAAACAAAACCCGAGATACATATAAATTAATTGTCTCACCAAAAGTCTGTGATAAAGCTGGGATCCTGGGATTGTCTCCTGTATCTCAAGCTCTAGCACCCTAACAACTAGGCAATCCTTCTGGCCTAATAATGTGCTAGATGTGACTTTAAAGACTGAAAAGGATACACAAAGCAATAATCACCAAATTCTGTTTTGCTAGTGTGGTTAAATATTTCACTGGTTCAAACATCTTATTTTGTTCTTCATGTTAAACGTTTGGAACGAAGTAGCAAGAAATAAAGAAAACACAGATAATGCATATATTCTGGCAACACTGCAAAATTAGTGTGTCTCTACAATATTGACAAAAAGGTTTTATCTACGAAGCTGAAGGAATACTTACTGCAGAGGCTGAGAGTTTGATGGATCTGGAAAGCAAATCTGTTCGTAGTTGGTATGTTCTAATGCCAAGGCAACAGAAGCTTCGTGAAGCAAAAAGCATGCTTGCATAATAACTGTGACCTGAAAAAAAACTTACAGATCCTAGGAATGAGTTTCTACACATCACTAAGCAATTTTAAAAGATAGGATCCCTTTCTCTTCCCTTCAGTGTTGGTTTTTTTTTCATTGAAGTAAGTATAATTACCTTATCACATTTGTAAGCTTAGAGGATGAAAAATTTTAACTGACAGTGCTGCAAAATGTTTCTGAATGTCATCTAGAAGGAAAGTTCCTTCTATTTGACAGCACCAATCTTCTTTTCCTTTAATGACAATTAAGACTAAATGCAATTTAAGTTTCAAAGCCTCTGTTAGAATTGTTGAGAAAATGTGTTTGTGCAACAAAAATTGCTATTACAATTGCCAGTTTAGACAGAATTGAAAAAGAGCCCAATTTTAAAGACACACAGCTTTAAAACTGGTCTCCATTTTTCAGTGTTTCAAATCAGGTATTGTGAAAAAGATAATTAAGATCACCAGTCACACTGGAGAGGCAGGCCTACGCACTTTATATAACTATACTAAGTTTTGCCACAATGACTTGACAAAGAGCAAATATCTTCCACAGCAAAAACCAGACAGCTAGAAAGGATGCTCTGTGTGGAGTAACAGATCATTCACTGACTACAGAAAATGTGCCCTGGTAATCAATAACTATAAAAAAGAAGTAAGAGCTTGTACTTAAGGCAACCACTTCCAGAGTGTATTTTTAAATATATGTATTGGATGGCATTATCAAAATGACTGGAATGTGTAAGAGAAAAACATGTAACCCATAGACCAATGTCAGAAACACAGTAGCCACAGCAGTATAATTATTAACTTTGTTTTCCATAGTTTACTCATTAAAGAACAGATAATCCCTGCTTCCCTCCAGACTTTGCTATATGAACAAGCAAGAAAACAAAAAAAAGAAAAAACAAAAAACAAAAAAAACTGTATTATTTGTATTAGAAACAAAGGAATGCCATTGCCTGTTAAAACACTACCACGCAAGCCTTGCAGATACAAGTAGAGACAGTAATTCCGTATCAAAGTATGATTTTTTCATTAAGAAGAATGGATTTAGTCCAACAAGAATGTGTTCTTTACACCTTCAATGTAAACTAATAGAAAACGTCAACCAATACTCCCTTTTAAGGATGCCTTATTGAATGAGTTAAGTTTTAAACTTTCTCTTATTCCAGTGCTAAAATCTCGAGCCTCAATTCTGAAATTAGGTTCTTTCTCACACAGTACTGAATTGTAGCTAACTCGATTAGACCCATCAATTAATGCCCCTGTAATCCCATTGCATTTAGCAATCTCCAAGTATACAAATCATTGATGCTTCCTTTACAAGAAGAAACCCTGGCAATTTCCTTAACTCTGCTGGCCTGAGCACTAGTGAAAGTAAACAGCAATTAAGTCTTTGATACTAGTCAGCAAGTACTCTGTTTAAAAAGACCTGTAAATACATTTTAAGTTACTTTTAATAACAGCACTTAGCATATTTGACATAATCTTTGACAATAACTACATGAAATCAAAAAGATTGTGAAGGCCTCTATTTCTCTCCTTGTGTATGCTTACAAAAACTACTTATGTAACATACTGTTACTACCTTAAAAGGTGACTGTAACAATAGCACTTTTCTTCCAGGGTCAGACCAGAGACAGGAATACTCTGGCAGCACACTTAACACTTGCAGTAGTCAGCCCAGAGGGACAAACACGCATATCTGTGCCTGCTTCATTTTGTATTGAGAAGTAGCAAAATGAAATAAAAAACTTGCAAAACTTACATGCAAAACTAATTTGCAACTTTTGTAAGAAAGATTATTAGCAGTTGTAAATAATTCTAGCACTGAAAGACAGTCTGGTATTTGACAAGCCATTATTTGACCCAAGACAATCATACAAAACCACAACATAGCATGAGGAGCAGTAGACACCACTACACGGATCTGCTATACATGACTAGACAGCAAAGCATGCATCGCTGTGGCATGGTCAATCTCTCCAAGTACCTGAAATACCTAAAGTAAAAATGGTATCCATGTTTAACACCACAGAAATTTAGAAATTGTGAAAACTTCATGAGGAACATAATGGAAACAATACTTTGCTGAACAGCCTCAGTAAACAAAGTCAAGGCACTAGCATGCCTTGTCCCACATTTCTCCCACTGCATTTCTATCTGTGAAACTTTTCCAGTGAATGGTAAACAGCACTTGTTCAGACTCGAGAGCACTCAAGAGACAAGACTGACCATTAAATGAGAAAGCCTCCTATAAAATATTTTTATGATTTTTTTTTTCTTTCTAAAAATGCCTCCTCTCTCTTCTGCAACATTGAATACCTTCATTTAAACTAGTCTAGAAGGTAAAAGCACAGGCCTTATTAATATAACCAGAAACTCTCCCAAACTGATCTCATAAAATGCAAGACCTACTCCTTTTTTTTCCCCTCCAAAAAAACCCCACATTCCCACTGTAACTGTATATCACATGGTAATACATATCACAGGCTCAAGAGAATTATTTACTGTTACTTTTAGGATGAGTGCATGCTTAATTATTAGCTCTGCATGTGTTTTGGCAATGACCAAGTATGTATAAGACATCAGTGAGATGCTTTATAATGTCCTAAGGTAAGTTTTTCTCACCATGACAGAAAGTTTCCTCCAGCTCAGGGAAGTTACACAGTGCTAGGCAGCTACAGAGGTACTGCAAACCCTGTTTCAACTCTCTTAAAAATTTGTAAGGCTCTTCTGACACAGAAAATGCACTGTTCTTCATGGGGGAATGAAAAGGTAGTCTTATTAATGTCTCTTTTTTCAATTTTGGAGCCAGGCACTGGCTTTTTGGCCAAGATTCATGACTGTTAAACTCAGAAATTAACAGGAATACTTTTCATCCAATTCTAATGTTCAGTGCTCTGAAGCATTCATGCTTTAACTCCTAGTCAGTCCTCCTGGAATTCAGGCTTGCATACTTACAGAGAAAACAGGAAAATTAACACATTAGGGAAGAAAGGATAACAAATGATTACTCCTGCAGCTTCCTATTTTTTTAGGAGAGTGAAAAGCAAGGAAGACTACCAGAAAGGTCAACACAGGAAATGTTTTTTTAGTGGGGCTGGGAAGAAGACACGTTCTGGTCGCTATCTGGTTTAAACTCAGATTTGGTGATTTAAACTAGACTGGAAGATATAGTTAGACTTTGTCATGGGAACTCTCTGAATACATCTGCATATTAACAATCATTCAGCTCAGGCTGTGCTCTATAACCACTCCAGCACAGATACAACCTGTGAGTTGGCAGGCTCTTCTGCTCCCCTCACAGCTGCCCAGCCTCCTGGTCATACAGTACTATGACATCAGATGCTGCTGTACCACAAGGGCGTTTAACGAAAAGTTACATGTTGGTAATGAATTGAATTTTTCCCTATATAACTGAAGGTCAGTTGCTGGTGTCCTTTCATTTTTGAGCTTCAGTTATACCACCTCCATAAAAACAATACCTTTGAGCCTGAAAGACTCACGGTCAGATCCCTTAAGCTGCTGCATTTTTTCCATGTAACAAGTGGTCTCATTTTACTGTGCAGTCTCAGCAGCAAACATTACTGGAAACACTACAAGCCCATCAGCCACCACAGTAATGTAAATATAATCCGTTTTGTGTTGTGTTTAATATTTGTTGGATACGCAAACCTGGGAAATGTCACATCTCAGCCAAACTTTGTGAAGCCTTGGACTGTTTTTTCATACAGCTATACGATGAAAGCTTTAAAGAAAGGGTGCCATCTCACCAAGGCCTCTTCAAAACTTTTTTTCCCCAACTATCTAAAAGTAATAAAGGATGCATCAAGCCAAGAGAACTGTTGCTAAAACTGCTGGACTCGAGCAAGCTGGTTATTCTTAGTAAAGGCACTGAACTCAAACACCACTTTATGTGAAGGATTTGTCGCAGGAGTCATCATTTTATCATTTCTTCCATAATCTAAATGGAACAGAAAAAGCTGAGTGTGGAAAAGTAAATTTTACACGGGGGGTGGGGGAATCTTACTTTTTCCCCCCTCACGTAGCAGTTTTGCCGTTTAGCCCCTCGGTACCGCACTTAGCTCTCGCTGCCGCCCCCCACCCACGCACCCCCTCAGCCCCAAGCACTGTTCGCAGCACAAGGC
>JAVJGJ010000030.1:17808166-17820781 GCA_035590215.1 Microhierax caerulescens | reverse complement strand
GGCCTGGCGGCCGCCCCGCTCCCCGCGGGTGGGGCTCCGAGGAAAACCGTTTTCTGATTTGCGTAACCGATATTTACGCGTGTCCTCAAGCGACCCGGGGCGCCACAGGTCGCCTGGGGCTTCCTGCCCGCGCCGGGGCTCGGCGCGGCCGGGCGGCAGCTGCCACCCTCAGCCCCAGGTGCGGCGGCACCTGCCCGCGGGCTAGCGGCAGGCGGGTGCCGAGTCCCGGCCCCGCGGGGCAGGGGGTGGGGGAAGGCTGAAGCTCGGCGGTGAGGCCTGACAGCACCGTCTGTCAAACTAGAAGCGTCCGCTTTGTTGTTCTCTCTTTCCGCTGTCTGGCCAGTGCATTTCTCATCCCCAGCAAGGCAGGGGTCGTGTAGCAGCGGGTTGTCGCACGTTAGCTTTTACCTGCGTCCGAACAGAGTTGTAGCCCCATAAGGCTCGCTTTGTGCCAGCCTGTTCTGTGGTGAAATTGAGGCAGCTTCCTGGCTTCAATTAAGAATTTGTCTGTGGTGAATACTGCAATTAACCAGTTCTGTAGGAGTGATTAAAGCAGGCTTCCCTAAAGCTTAATTTTATATGAAGTTTGTCATTAATTATGCTGATCAGGTAAACTGCGTTTGAATTGGCTCCTACGGTGGCGATTTAAAAGAATATTGAGGTAGCGTTAGAATAAGCTAGGAGCTATGTGGTCACTTGAGGTTTCAAGTATTTGAGCTACATGTTCTGCTGACTCCCAGTTTTCCTTGTGTTTGCTGAAGTGATAAGCTAAGCCATTGGTTGTCCCCTGGTGTCTCAGAATTTTTCCTTATGTACCTTCCCAGTAGAGAGGGCAACAGATCAGGGCTTACTGATCTAGCTCGTCTGGGCTCTTAAACTTGCAAGGTGGGGGGAGGAAGCCCACAAGGCTTTCAGTATTGAAATCTTGTAGTGTATCACTCGTAAAATTCATTATGTGTTGTCTGAGTGTATTGTGCATGTTTTCTTTACTCTGTGTGACTCAGTTGACTCTGTGGGGCATAAAAGAGTTATCCTAAGTAGTGCTTTTCTTCGGGATCTCTGGTGCTGAGTAGGGCAAGGGATATGAAATGAGAGCAGACTGTAATAGAAAACCAATACTTAGGATAACGTACCAGTTTTCTTAAGGGTTTTTCAAGTGTGTGAAACGTTCTGTTGTAGGTAGATAACAAAATGTTTATCAGAGTTTTACGTTGGCATATATTTTAACATTCTACTGAAATTTACATTAGCATAATGTAACTGAGTTTCAACTTCAGTAGGATTCATGTAACTTTTAAAAATTTGCAGTATTAACATACTTCTTTGCTTGCAGTCTTGAGAGAAGAGGTTTGCTAGTCTGGCTTAATTTTTTTTTCCTTTATTGAGAAAATAGGATTCTCATGGGGAGAAAAAGAAAATTGCCCTTTGTTTCTTGCAAGATATCAGTACAGCTGTTCTTCAAAGTTGATGAAAGCTCGTTGAGTAAATTTTAGAGGGACCAGCAGTGCTAAAGAAACATTCCTAAGTATTTCAGCATTGTAAAATTAACTTTGTAGAGCAGTATGTCACTGCCAAAGAAGTATTTTTGTAATGGATTTCTGGAGGGGGGTGGAGGGGAAAAAATCCTGTGTTCCCTTAGGGTGCTGCTGTGCCTGCTCTGCCTGACATGCTACAGGTAGCGAAAGAGGCTGGCACTAGTAATACTACTTCAGCTTACAATGCCTACTGCTAAAGCCATAAAGCTTTACTCAGCTAGGATTAGAAATGGATATTTTATGTGACTAAGGGGATAACGTATGGTTTATATTGGTCTGTGTTGCCTATCTAAATGTTTCGCCCTGCTGTCTGTATTCTGTGTGCTAACCTGTGAGCTGCATCTATCTGTTCTGTAGGCAGCCGTGTAACAGATGTTCAGCTTTGTCTTGCAAATAGTGCTATTCTCCCAGTTGCTCTTGCAGTTATTCTTTTTAAAGATAAGTTAGAAGTCTGTGCTGTGGTTTTGAAGATGTAGAAGGGCAAGGAATGTAAAGTGGAATTAATATTCTAATATTTAAATATGCTGTCATTTTAATGTTTAAATGGTGTATGTTATATGTGAGTTTAGCAACATACATCTATTATTAATTTACTAATAAATATTAAGTTTTATTCTGCTTAACTGGTGACAAGCTGTGGTATGCCTTGTCTGATACATGTTTGTATCCTGTATGGAGCGGGTTCAGAGCCACACACGGCAAACTTCTAACTGAGCTTTGCGGTAGCTGATAAATTTAGCTGAGAGGCTGTGGCCTGCATTTTATTAACCCTACCACTACCATGTGGGCTTTCAGCCTCTTTAATGTCAGAAAGCTTGTTATCAATCTTGTGGTCTTAAATTATCAATAACTGAACTGCTTATTTGTATGAATTGTCTTGTGTATAGATTCCAATTAGAGTTTTATCAGACTTGGTAAGCAGGCTTCAGTTTATCATAGTTTTGCTTGTGTTTGGTGATTCTTTTCCCTGAGAGTTTTTAGTGTGCTATGAACTAGTTATGGATTTAATTTCTAGTTAGCGGAAATCAACTTGAAACTCAATATTGAACTAAAGTTTTATAATATTTATTAATAGTTCCCCCAATTATTTGGTTTAAACATACTGATATGAAAAGGCTGTACTTTCTAGCAGAATAGTACATTGGAAAGAGGGCAGATGATGCAGCTCTCAAGAAAGCTATTGCAAATGTGGGTTTGGGTACAGTGCTGGCAAACCCTCCTCTGATGTACACCCAAGAGGATTCCAGGGTCTTTCAACAATTGGAAGGAAATTGCAGAGAAAATTCGTAATGGAGTATCTTCAATTTAGTTCTCATTGGTGCCATTCTGTTTTAAAATAGTGTCTTCAAGCACCCTGAATTAAACTATATGAATGCATTTCTATCAAAAGTGCTTAACTTCACAGTGTGTTCTGATACTGTAAACTGGAATGCAATTTCTTAGAACTGAAATTGAGAATTTAGTTGGTTGTGGGTAACTGAAGGGATTCAAAATGCCAGTAAGGGATCCAGTGAAACCAATTAAGAATACGGTAGCACCACAGTCTGGTTTTGTTGCTGCTAGTTTCTAGTAGGCTTAATACATTGTTATAAATATACGTATTTGTTTCTTTGAGAGATACTAGTTTGAGCTGTGGTTTTAGTTTAATGTGGAAACCAAGTTTCAGTTTTGTGGCACAGCAGTTGCAAAACTATGGCCATGTAGTTTACTCAGGCTTAATTAAAAGTGGTATTGATTTTAAAACTCTCACTTTAAAGCCCAGGAAATGTAACCCCTGATTTCCCAGACATTATTGCCTTAGTTTTCTGGGGAAACTATTGGTATTCTATGAGTACTTCAGATTGTCAAATATTTACTTTAGATACTTTCTGGTAGCTAAAGTTCATCTGTATGCAAATGTAAAGGTCTACTGAGCTGAAATTTAAGAACTGCAAACCTAGAATCTAATACTAAAGCATTTATCCTTTAAACTAATTTTTTCCTTCTGAATGAAAGCAAAATCTTGATGGTGCATTTACTGTGTAATCCAAAATATTTGAAGAAGGGAGCACATTTGAAAAGTATTAACTAAAATCTGTCTGTTTCCAGGCTGTGTTTAAATTATTAACAAGATAAACTATCACTT
The DNA here is from genome assembly GCA_035590215.1 of Microhierax caerulescens. Taxonomy (NCBI): domain Eukaryota; kingdom Metazoa; phylum Chordata; class Aves; order Falconiformes; family Falconidae; genus Microhierax; species Microhierax caerulescens. Next base: position 17,817,121 of record JAVJGJ010000030.1, on the reverse strand, counting down.
CCAACCCATGCCAATGGAAGTGCAAAAATGGTTATTACTTTGTGGGTTCCTCTGCAGTACTGGAAAACTGTTTTCTAAGTAAATGTTTTTTATTAAACATTAACACTGTTTAAATGCTAACTTTGCAATGACACTGACTCAAAGTCAGGAAAGCACCAAAACGTTGATTAATTGAGTCTTGACATATCCCGTCTCACTTCAAGTGCCTTACTGGAATTGTTAAAAGTAGTGTCTGCTTTGCTTCAAACTGTTACTCTCTAATAAATATGGGGCTAGAGGTTTTTTACTTCAAACTTTTTAATGATTCAAGTGATGATAAAACCTTGGCTTTTGTTTCTGAAGTTATATAGCTTGGCTTCATAACAAAAAGTGTTTTTCTTGTAGTATTACTGTCTGAAAAAAACTTGCCAGTTGTTGGGTCTCCTCAGCCAGCCTACTCAAAAAGGAAATTTTGTGCAGTAGAAGACTTGATGTTGCACAGCATACTTGGGCTTGATGCAAGCATGAAGTGTGAACACAGGTGCTGCACTAACTTTGTGTGTAGGAAACAAAGCAGCATTACTATAGGTTTACTGTAGCATTCAAGTCTGATCACTTGTACAAGGTTCTGAAACTTAACATTGTTCTAGGAGATGCTTCTGATAAGCATAACACTGCTTTTAGCTCTCATGACCGCGCGTGTGTGCAGTTTTCCAAAACTGTAGAGTTGTGTTTAGACTTTGATACGTGATTTGCACATATATTATTACACAGTGTGTGCAATGTGAACTTTGTCCTTCAGTCCTTTCACCTTAGTAAAATAAAAGATTATGTAGGTGGTTGCTTTGTCCAGATAATAAATACATAATGTAGAGTAATATGAACAGGAAGATACCTCAGAGATTGAGGCAATTGTGCAGACAGCACGCTCCCTGCCAGAGGATTAGTAAAACGTATTCCATTTCAGGTGAGTTTGTATTTGACTGCAGGGTTTCACATGTTTTTCTTCATTTACTTTGGGGTGAGGCGATTCTCTAAAAGGCAACACATGGGTTTCAGGAAAGTTTGCAACAAAGAGTACCTGAGTTTGAATCAGATGTAAATTGGACACTTCTCTATTTTCATTATTTTATTTTGGAAGTTTAGACTATTTATTTATTATTTAGAATAAAGCATTTCAACTTTTTAGGCTGGCTTTTAAAAGTAACTGTTCAACAAGGTGAAAAGCTGCTGCCTCTCAGAAGAGATATGAGCCACTGCTGAAAATCTGAATCGTCTTTCCAATGTCAGAACTAATAGAGTGAAATCAGATGTGTTTCTGTATTGCTGCCCTGATAATTATATTTTCGTAGATGCAGTTAAATTCTTGTCTGTGGAAGTAATAAATATTCCCTTCTGGAAAGTTCTTCATGAAACTTACGCAACATCAGGAAAACTTAAAACCAAAACACTGTTTTTTGACTGTTCTTAAATCTTGCAGTGTATGGTAATAATTACCATGCAGAGACAGAATGTATTTGGTATATATTTTTGATTGGTGACTTTACTTGATGTTTTGTTCTCGACATCTGTTATTCTGATAGGACACTGTTTGGTCTTGGCAGTCTATAAATGTTGAAAAAACATCAGTTTCCTTTTTGGGCCAAAAGTTAGAATTGTAACTTACTGTACTAGATAACTGTTCATATTTTAGAAACAGCAAAACAATTGTAGCTAGAATAAGAAGTATAAATACAAATTCATATTTCTGAAATTAGGCAAAGGTGATAACTGTCTGACCACTATTAGGAAAAGTAGTAGCATATGTGCTTCCAGCTCTTAGAGCATAACAGAACCTGTAGTACAGTTCAGAAAGCCTCTCTATCTAGTAAGAATTTAGGTTTTATTGCTGTATGGCATTCCTCATTTAAATACTTTATGAAGAATCATTACCATGATTTTATAGTTGAGCAATTTGAGGTAGAGAGAAATAAAACGGCTTGCATAGAGATACTTGGCTGTCAGAGGTAAACATCCCTATTAACTGGGGTTTGGGTATGGTTATTGTATAGGAAAGCAATGCCTGAGTTAGGAAAATAATGTGGAATGAGGGTTCTGAATATCTAAAAATATTGGGTTTCAGTACTCTGTTGTCTGCGAAACTAGCAGGACTTCGTATGATATGAAGAATGTTGGCCCCTTCCATCATTGTCAAAATGCGATGCTATTGAATTCCTTATAGGACCTTTATCTAAAAGTATCAAATCGGAATAGGAACATGCATTAGTTAATACATCAGTACTCATGGTCTTTCCATTACCATATAGTGAACTGTGTTGATAGCCTAGTTATAGGAACATCATATCCTGTGGACTACAAAACTGACCCAAATGCTTACTCGACTTCTTAAGCAGGATTTGGAGTATTAAGTTGTGACTATTCTCCAGTGATACCTTCCTCTGCTTTGCTTTCTGATGTCCTGAGCATAGCAGTACAATGAATAAACATCATAAGTATCTATCTGACTTCTGGAAACTAAGGGGATAAAACCTAATTTTCTATTGTAGTACTTATCTTGGTATGTAGAATTAAATAGATACCACTGAGGCTTCCTTTTAAAATGCTGGAGGGATACTGCTGATACTATTGTCTTATGGTTGTGTGTTCCTATTTCTCAGCATGAGAAGTAACCTAGAATGTGGTTACGAGAATAAAAAGGCATTATAAGTGAGCTTGAAAATATCATGCAGTTGAAAGGTGTCTGTTAGCTATGCTAGTACTGGGATGAAGGACTTGATGTACTGTTGTGTAAAATGGCTTCTGGGACTGCTCCAAAAGGTACAGCATGCCACAGATACCTGTCCCAGACCTTTTGAGATTTCTTGTGGTGTCATCTTCCTTGCTTAGGAAAAAATAGGTGAAAACCCAAGGAAACACTTCATACTTAATGCTCCCAACTTGCTCTAAGATTTCTTTGGAACTAGGAAGTAACAGCTGTTTGTAGTATTGGTGTACTATTTCTGTCTTCAGCGTTGACATACTGATTTTAAAACCTAATTGGGGGATGGGGGAACAATGAAGGAGGCCTGCTCTTTTAAGTACTGTTCAAGAGTGTAATCTGTGCCACTTCCCAGGTATCTTCCATTACACCTTTGTGTTGGAATGTTTGGCAACATGGCATGCCTGCAATCATCTCTGGATAGAGTTGTCTCCTCCAACATTGGTTTGAATAAATATTAGCTGAGTACAGATGGACTATGTACTTCAGTCCTGAGAAGGTAGATGCATTTCCCTTGCTGTTCTATCCCCTCCTCTCCACCCCCGGCATACTCTCATTCCTCTTTGTTATGCTGGAAAGCCCACTTCCTTTAGTCTCTTTTTAGGAATCTTTCAAGCGTCACCATTCCTCTGAGTATTTAGTCTTGCAGTTCTGATTCTGGTTTTGTTGGCTTTTTCGAAACAGGATAATCATGCTTTTTAAGCATCCAGATGAGCTATGTACAGGGATGGTGCCCCTGTCTGCTACAAGTATTTTCTTTGATATTAGCAGAGGACAGTCTTTGTTACTCTTAGGGCTATGTCATTGGTGGCACATCTTTCTACCAAGGATTAGTCCAGGTAAAATTTTCCCCTCTTCTTTTGGTTGCTTCCAACAAACGACTCACAAGTTAGAGCAAAAAACTTGTTTGCATACCTGAACATTTTTTACATATTCCTATTGCTGCAGTCCCTGTAAGTGTTAAATCTTATTTTTCCTAGTCTACCTTTTCTTAGTTCAGCATGCCCTGTGACCTGTCTCCTTTTCTGTGCATTGCTTGTAGTTTTTGTGAAATTACCAGCTTTGTCTTAGCTGGTGTAGTAAGAAGTCACTCTGGAAGTTACTTTCTGTAACCTAGATTCAATCTCTTACACTCGGCTTGTTTGGAAAGCCGTTTACTTTATCAAAGAAGATTTTTGAGATTTAACATGAACTGACTTTGTTGCATTAAATTGTGTGCTTCATTATGGGCTGTCTAATGCCAAGCTTAAAAATACAATTCTTTAGGCTCTTAGAAGCTGTATAGATGTTTTAGAAGTAGCAGGAATGCATGCTCCTCTCTTACTTCTTATTCAATACTGAAGATTTGTTTTCTTGAAAGTGTTATGGGGCAGAAAAAGGGAAAGGGTGTTGACAGAAGACAGTACTTCACTTTAAATACTAACCTCTTTGTATTAGAAATAAATGAGGTGTGATCAGACTGTATGGTGCTACATAACAGATAGCTGGGACTTATTCTTTGTTTCAGTTTCATGGGCCATGGTTTTTATTTCTGGGGAATTGCAGATGTGACCTTCTGAAGGCCACCTATTTTGTTTTGTGTTTTGCACCCAGAGCTGCTGGTCACTATGATCTCTAAGAAAAGTACTCAGACTCTGTGTAGTATAATTGAAAATGCTTTTTATTGGATTTGACACTATAAAGAAAGAGAATAGCATAGATAATCTTACGTCCCTTTAGAAGCTGTGAATGAGAGTTGTACAGCTTCAAATGAGCATTCATTCTTTGTGCAGCACACTGTATAAACCCTGCCTGTAGGAAGGGTTACTTCATTTTGATCATTAAAGCTACCGAAGAATTTTCTTACATGAAAACAACTCTGTGTATCACTTCAACTATAAACCAGGAAAGACGTTCACAGGAGAACTTGCTGCACTTCTTGATAAAGACAAGGACGTGCAGGTGGTGTAATCGCTGGTACCAAGTGGGAGCTGCCTGCAGATTCCTCTGTTACAAGCTGCCTAAACTCATCCTGTGGCTAAGAGATCTGCACAGCACAGGCTTGAGCCTGTTAACTGGCCAGAGCGGATTGCTAATGCCTCAATGTGTCATGGTCTTCCAGTCAGAACTACAGGTTGTTACAGTCTTTTATCTTTTTAAAAGCCTTATGGAACTCTTTCCAGTTGTTTTTTATCTGTTAATGGGTTTTGCTATGTTTCTTTAGGAATTGCCAAGCAGACTTGTGATAGCAGAGCTATTTTTTAGTGGGTAATGTGGAGTTTTGACAGTATTTTTCTATTTCTGGTTTCCTTTAAAAAGTGCAATATGTGACATGCACAGCTGTTTGAAGACATGTAAATTAATAGAGCAAATTAAAAAAAAATCTGCTTTCTAAAAAGAGTGCTAGAGATTCCGGTGAGAACACAAAATAAATAGGTAAAATTATTAGTTGAATATTATGGTAGAATAAAACTATGTCTCTAAGTGAATTTACTCTTTGGATTCTTTGTATAACCAGTACAAAGCACTCTTCTAAACAGGTGCTTCTTTCAATTTTTATTGTAATCGGTATTTTAGATGCTAATTCATGTCTTAGGTTTAATTTAATATATTTATATTTTTAGTTAAAAAGAATTAAAGAGACCATGGTCTGGCAAAGCTGCTACAGCTTGGCTGTGGTCTTATTGTGTCCTCAAGGAAAGAGGAGATCCCAACACTGTATTTGTCTGTGTAGTTAGTCCTTCCTCTGTCACACTGCATCTCTGAATTTGAAAATAGTCCTGGGACACTGAAGTGATACAAACTATTGCTTTCTAGAAATGTTCAGATTTGATTCAGAGTTTGAATTCTACTTAGTTTGGTAGGGATCTTGGAAAGCACAAGTAGTATTAAGTAGTATTTGCCAAGAATGTAGACAGCTTGCTTTCAAAGAGATCAGTGATGTTGATGCAATTATGCGCAAAACAAAGCCGGTCTACCTTTCTGTTTGACTTTAGGATTTTTACCATTAGATTGCTTGCCTGTTTAACTCTGAAACATAATTTTTCAGAAAATCACATTTGTACCTACTGATCACTTTTTCTTCTTTTTGTTTTGCAGGGTTTTTTTTGCATAAATTGCTTGTCTCACCTACGGTGTGTTTGGTCTTAAACTTGGATTTAAACTGAATGTTTTTCTTGCTAGTACAGGTCTTTCTAGGAGCATAGGTTGTGACCTTCTATTTTAGCTAGAACCCAGTCCTTAGCATCTTGAACTTAACTTGAGTAGAGGGCTGGAGAAAATGCTTATGTCAAAGTATGTATGTCTGAATATGAATTTGTATTTTAAATTGCTGTCCAGGCTAGACTAGTATGAAATAAAAAGGACATTTAATATGCTTTTTAAAACCTATCTTGTAATACAACTTTATTACAGAGTTGAACCCTCAAAATAGTTGACTTGTTTTTTCCTTCACATCCACTATTGAGAGTTAGGTTCCGTAACTTCACGCACAGCGGGGCAGACCTCGCTGATGTGGTTCATTGTCATGTGGCCTGTATGTACATAACATTAACTACCTGTGCAACCATAATGTTTGAAGATGATCTATCTTCCCAGTAGAGTGTTTGACCAGTGACATATTTTACAACCAAAGTTTGATTCTTTACTGGCCTTCCTTGAATAGAGAAAAGGCTTAATACTTGCATATAGATGGCATTTAATGAGAAGCTAACTTAATAGGGCTCAAGGAAGGCTATGGTCTTTTCTGGATGCTGCAGGCATAGGTTGGAAATGCATAATGTAGCATATCTAATCCTGCACAGTCAGATTTTGAGAGTAAGTCTTGTGAAAAACAAATTAAAGTGGAGTAGAACTTATTTTCAATTTAGATTAGACTGCAAGATAAAGTTTGTCTTGAATTAAGTATACCAGAGAAAGAAATTGATAAAGACTGGTTTTCTGAGTGTAAGTGAAGCTGCTTTTAAATTTTTTTTTCTCATTTACTTGAAGGACTTTTATGTTGAACCTAGGAATGTTCAAGCTTTTGAGTAGCTGAGGAAACTAGTTAAAATACACTTACCATGTTGTACTCTATTTTTCTCAGCCGGCTGAAGTTAGGTAACAGTGGAGCTGGGTAGTAGTTGCTTAGTTTTGAAAGACTTTTTATCAGTTTGTATGCAGTGCAGTTAATTCTGAAGCAGTAGCAGAGTAACCCATATAAAGTAAAAATGTAACTGTAGCCTAACTTACTGAATTTTAAACTAAAAATAGGTTTACAAATTTTTTTTCCCAAAAAATTATTGGGCTATGTTATGTAAGCAGCCTTCTCCATAGAGCAAGGACTGCTTCTTAAACAGCATAAGACTTTGCTATTAGTGTTCCACATTTTATGTTCAGCTGTAGTCTTGAAAGCAGGAATGTTTAAGAAAGGCAAAACATCTAGTTAATCCAGACACAGATGGTTGAGGTTGTCTGAAGTTGTAATTAGGGCCTTGGATTGTTTGGAAGGCTTTTGTGTCTTAGATTGTTTGAAAGTTTGATACAGAATACTTATAACAATGTTACTGTAGCCTTGAACATTCTGTGCTTGGGGAATATGCTGGTTATTGTAGAGTGTGGGAGTGTCTTTAGGTTTATATGAAATACAAAAGGATAATCACTTATACATGTTTGATTATCACCTGTGATCCTCTTCAGAAGGACTGGAAAGAAGCTTTTTCTAATCTTGTTTGCATGCTGTTCTGCATTCAGTGGAACACAGATCCAAAAATACAATCTCCAACAAAAGATCTGCATGGGCACACAAGTGGTCAAAGTACAGATTCTGAAAGACCATATATCAAATGTAATGCTTGAATTGAGTAGTCTGTTACTTCTCAATAGGAGGCTTGACAAAGGGAGAGGCAGTCATCTGAGCGCATGTGCTAGGAGTGTGTATGACAGTATCATTCTTCATGAAGTCAGACCTGCCCCACAACTCTTGCAGTACCTGGCTTTTTGTTGTTTAGGGAACACTTGACAAAGGAAGCAGTAGCATGCCAAAAGAAAGGGAAGTTTTAGCCAGGAAAAGATGTGTTTTGAGCAATGAGTGTGTAGGGGGGTAAAGTTTGTTACTTTTCCTTTGGGAATATTCCTAAGCATTCATTTGCAAATGGATATTCAGGCTGTGCATGTGAGACCATAAGCAGGTATTAGGAATCCCATAGGAGAGTCTCAAATCTGCCTATTAAGCAAAATGATTACATGTTTAGTTTATTATTGAAGTTAATTCTGTATTCAAAACTTTGCAAGAAAAAGTGATACATTTAAACCAGCTAGAAGCTAAGTTGGTACTGTAGTTCAGGAACCACTTTTGATAGAAAATGGATGAAACAGACACGTTTATTTAGTATGTCAACATCTCCTTATCTCAGCTGAGAAGCACATGATGCTGTTGGAATAATAGCGTGAGTCTAAGGGAATTGGCTGAAAACTTGATGGCTGTGTTTCTTTGAGGAGAAGGGGGAAAAAAGCAAGATTATGGGTCCACTGGAATATCTTTCAAGGTATGCTTTAATTGTATAAATCTATTTTAATTAACTTAGTGTGTCGAAACACCAGTTGAATACTTAATCAACGAAACCAGCATAGCCTAAAAAACAAAACAGCCTTCTGTCAGGTATTGGCTTCCTGCAGTCCATTATCCTTTTGGGAGGACAAGCAAGGCCCTCATCTAGCTGCAGAGCCACCCCTAACTAAATGTGCCTAAAATTATGTAAGCAGTCCTAAAATTACATAAGTAGTGACCAAACAGCAGAGTAATGCAATGTTAAGTAACCTTTTGGCAGCTGGGCGTGGGGGTGGGTGGTGTCTGATGCTTCTAGATAATACTTTTCAAAACGATAGCCCTGATAATTCATATTCTTATTATGTTTCTATTGATCAGATTTATAAGTTTTGAAGTAACTAAAAAATTGCTTAGATGTTAGGTTCTTACTTTATTTTACTGGTCTGGGGTGACTCTCCTGAAGTCATCAGTTAGCCTGGGGCTAGACTTCTGTCTCTCATCTTCTAAGAAAGATTGCCAATTGAATTAGGCCACTTTGAAAAGCTTTTATGGCTTTGATATGGGTTCAGAGCTGCTGGAGATGAGATTTATCAAACCCATTACGGTTCAGCATTATTCTATTTGATTAGTCACTCCTGGCGTACAGATAGGATTTGAAAGAAAATGGTCTTTAGCAAAATTATAATTAATAATTCACATGTTTATATTATAC
>JAVJGJ010000030.1:17783036-17808066 GCA_035590215.1 Microhierax caerulescens | reverse complement strand
CTTGTATATACTGTGTACTTCTCTGATAGGAAGCGTTATTTCATATACATGGAATTGTAATGAATATGTATGCATCACTGGAAGGTTTCAAAAAGTAGTTGTTAACAAGACCAGTTTTGAAGTGTTTAAAAGCTTAATAGGGACACTTGCTTTCTGCTAGAAAGTGTTCTAAGGCCACAGCAAGAATGTAGCTTTTTTTCTGGGATATGTGATAGGGGCTAACAACTTTCCAGTTCAAGGCAGGGAGGTGACAAAGAAAGCATTTTGTAGAAAGAGACCTTACAAAATTACATGGGTCTGTCTCACTTTGAGTTCTCAATCTATATAAAACCCCCTGATTTTTGTTTGAGCATTAATACATGGCTTGAAGAAAGTGTATTGTTATGTGTATTCTCACATATACCAATATATTTTCCATAGAATTAGCTGAAGTTCCATTTTCTGTTTTTCTTTCTGTAACTTTTAGAGAAAATACTTTATCAAACAGTGTTAACTGTTTTATTGTACTCTGAATTCTGTCCCTTACATACAAGAAGAGCCTTGCTTATTCCCCAAAATATGTTTGTTACCAGGAGAGTGGTGTTCCTTGTATAAAAGTGCAAAGTGCAGATGTGCATTATTAAATTGTGTTACTTGTAAGTTTCTCTAATAAGCTCAAGTCCCTCACAAAGTTTACATGTTTGTCAGGAAAAGAATTGTTCCCATCTTCATGCTGATTAGACCTTTCACACTATTTTAAACTCTCAACCAGTGATTCTTTTGACTTTTCAAATGTTTTTCTTTGTTAAAAATAATGCTATTTATACCTTTTGCTCTTACTTTGTTGAATCATTCAACATATTTATGTCTTAGCATGTTCTTTACAACTTTTAACAGGGATCCCAAGTCTTTCATTTTTGTAACAAAGTTCAAGTGAGAAGAATTGACAGGTTTTAATTCTAGGTTGGAAAGGAAAAAAAATACTTTTGATTTTTCTGTCTACAGTCGAATGAAGCATGTTTTTGCTTGAGTTGAGCCACTATCTTGGTAGAATTAAAGCCTTAGCTTGGATGGGGTTTAGCATCTTTTTGTGCTTTTACAGTTATGAGTTTATATTCAACCCCCAAAAATTATACCAAAAGAACTAATTTTAAAGATACTTTTAGATGCGGGTTTTGCAAGTTGAGCTGGAGTGATTGAAGAAATAGTTATTTCTTAGCTAGAGATAGAGCATCTCAGCTGGAGGACTAATAACTTTACTTAAATGCAAAAACTGTGGAGTTTAAATGGCTTTTAGTACTTAGAAAGGGGACAATGACAAGGGCCATTACTTTATCTCTACTTTAGAAAAAGCAGCTTTAAGATGTTGACTAAGTCAATAATTTGATGTGGATGGCATCTTTAAATTATTCTAACTAGATCTTACAGATCTTGTTAGATCTTGCTTACTAAATGTTGGATCTTTAAAACACTGCTGTGGGAGGAGTAATGAGCTGTTCTGATACAGTTACCGGAGTCCAAATATTTCATGATCTGATAACAACTTGTTTTCTCTCCAGGAGTGTATTGTAACCATCGTGTCCTTCAGCTGCTTTCCCTTGAGTGGGCCTGGTAAGTTTCTGTACTATTAAAAGTAGCCTTGTCAATGCAAGAAGGGTTATTTTCATCCATTCTCCTTTCAGGTGTGAATGTGGACTTAGAATAAGGTTCTGCTGTAATTTAGCTGGTGTTTGTCTTTTTATAACAGCTCTGTTGGCTGTGTTTGGAATTGAAATGTCCAGTACCAATATATTATGAATATAAGCTGGCAGAGTGCCCAGTAGCATCCTGGTGTATCAGAAATGGTGTGGCCAGCAGGGCTAGGGAAGTGATTTATCCCCCTGTACTCAGTGCTGGTGAGGCTGCACCTCAAATCCTGTGTGAAGTTTTGGGCCTCTCACTACATGAAAGATATTGAGGTGCTGGAACATGTCCAAAGAAGGGCAGCAAAGCCGGGGAAGGGTCTGGAGCACAAGTTTTATGAAGAGCAGCTGAGGGAACTGGGGTTGTTTAGCCTGGAGAACAGGAGGCTTAGGAGAGACCTTATTGCTCTCTAGAGCTACCTGGAAGGAGGCTGTAGCAAGGTGGGTGTCAGTCTCATCTTCCAAGTAACAAGCAATAGGGTAAGAGGGAATGGCCTCAAGCTGTGTCAGGGGAAGTTTAGATTGGATATGAGGAAAAATTTATTCACAGAAACAGTTGGCAAGCATTGGAACAGCTGCCCAATGAAGCGGTTGAGTCACCATCTCTGGTGTTTAAAAGGCACGTAGATATGGCGCTTAGGGACATGGTTTATTGGTAGACTTTGCAGTGTTAGTTTAACAGTTGGACTCAATGATCTTAAAGGTCCTTTCCAGCCTAAATGACTCTATCATTAAGAAAAATACAGAACATCCCCATTGTTTCGTATCTGTACTGCTTAACGAACTTTATAGTAAGTTTTTTCCAAAGCTGGTTGCACCTGTGGAATTGTCATGGACACTGGATAGTTTATTACTTTGTTTCAGAATGCAAAATATGGACTTCTGTATTTGAGAAACTTGCCTTAGTACCAAACCTTGATATATCAAAACTGTAACTGAATTCTACTTCTTGAAGTCTTGCATGTTCCATATTTTATTGTCACACAGTTATTTGACATACAAAAAAAAAAATGCTTCCTGGTTGAAATGGGGCTAGCTGTAGGTGGTTTTGTGTTTTTTTTTGTGTTGATATGACTGTGCAAAACTTTGACTTCATGTTCTATGTGATCATGTCTTTGTATGTTCATTCCATTTCACGTAGCTGTAGCATTGCAGAGCTTAATGGATCCTGATGTCTGCAATAAGGCAGCAGTTCCAATGAAAGCTGAAATGTTTGCTCTTTGTTTAGGTGACGCCATTAAAACTAAAGTATATTGAATATTTTCTCCATCCAGAATGAAGACAAATGTAAAGATGGCATGTCCAAGGAATTTTAAAAGGTGTAGACCTCCTGACTGAACAGTGCTGATTATATTTTGTTCTCTTTAATTAGTAAAGTAAGTATTAATCAAACCTACGCTGCTGGGGTGTGCCATTTTTATATATATAACAATGTGGGACAATAACAAGTTGTGTTAGCTTCATTTTCATTCTGTTCAGTGTGCTTAATTCTCTTAATGGGAGAAGATGGGGAATGATACATAAGAACTTGTAATGCAAAACTGCTCTTTTGAGAGTTTTTCTGTATTCTTTATTCTTTAATTGGGTAGAATGATTTAATCTATTAGAAATTTTTAAATTACAAGAGACATTGTGTTAATATATTGCTCTGATCTTGTAATTTTTCCTAAATGGAGCTCACTTCTGCTATGTAAGTTTAGGACAGCGGTGAAGGACTGCTAGTTCTGTATCAGACACTTCTTTAACTTATACCAGCTTGTTGCTTCTACTTGAACAGTACCCAAGTGTTTGGTCAAAATATACTTTCTCTTAATCTCTGATGCTAGTTTTCACTATTCATTAAATATCTTGTGTTCCAAGTAACTTTCCTTAAATGACAGCTAGGGTTAGGTGCCAGCAGTTCTTGGATCGTTTGGCTAAGCTCTGGATGCTAGGCCAAATGTTGCACATCTAAAGTTGTGAAAATAGTAATAAGCTTCAAGTGTTTAATGGTGAAATAAATTGGTTTTAACAATTTGCTAAAGATTTTTTTCTTTTCTTCCTCTACCAGCTGCTGTTCTCTCACAGGTGAAAGTCATGATCACGCTAACAGAACTCAAATACTTAGCAGATGCGCAGTCATCCTACCACATTCTAAAACCATGGTGGGATGTCTTCTGGTATTACCTCACCATGATAATGCTGCTAGTTGCTGTGCTTGCTGGGGCTCTCCAGCTTACTCAAACCAGAGTATTGTGTTGTCTTCCTTGCAAGCTAGAATTTGACAATCATTGTGCCGTGCCTTGGGATTTAGTTAAAGCCAACCTTAACATGTCGGCTGGCTCTGCAGCACCGATAATCATCCCGCTTAAAATCCAGAATGATCTCCATCGGCAGCAGTATTCCTATATTGATGCAGTATGTTATGAGAGACAGCTTCACTGGTTTGCCAAATTTTTTCCATACCTAGTGCTTCTGCATACTTTTATTTTTGCAGCTTGCAGTAATTTCTGGCTTTACTATCCTAGTACAAGTTCCAGGCTTGAGCACTTTGTAGCCATTCTTCAGAAGTGTTTTGATTCTCCATGGACAACACGTGCCCTCTCAGAAACAGTTGCTGAGCAGTCTGTGAGGAAGTTGCCAATAGCAAAATCAAAAGCAGTGATTTCATCACCTGGGAGTTCAGTAGATATAGGGGCCAGCAGACAGTCCCTGCCATATTCGCAGCCTGGCTTGGAAACAACTGGAAGAGAAAATTCCTCAAGTGTTCTTGACAAAAAAGAAGGGGAACAAGCTAAAGCTATATTTGAAAAAGTGAAGAAATTCAGAGTACATGTTGAAGAGAAGGATGTCATATATACAGTGTATATGAAACAGATTATAGTGAAAGTTATTGTATTTGTAATAATAATAATTTATGTCCCCTACTATTTATCATTTATTACACTTGAAATTGATTGTGTAGTTAACGTTCAAGCCTTTACAGGCTACAAAAGGTACCAGTGTGTTTATTCACTAGCAGAAATTTTTAAAGTTTTGGCTTCATTTTACGTTGTTCTAGTGATCTTCTATGGCTTAACTTGTACTTATAGTTTGTGGTGGATGTTAAGAAGTTCACTTAAGCAATATTCTTTTGAGAAGCTGAGAGAGAAAAGTAATTACAGTGATATACCTGATGTAAAGAACGACTTTGCATTTATTCTCCACTTGGCAGATCAGTATGATCCTCTTTATTCCCAACGATTCTCAATATTCCTGTCTGATTTGAGTGAAAACAAACTGAAACAGATAAATCTTAACAATGAATGGTCAGTGGAAAAACTGAAAAATAAACTAGTAAGGAATTCCCAAGACAAGATTGAACTTCACCTTTTCATGTTAAACGGTCTTCCAGACAGTGTCTTTGAACTGACAGAAATAGAAGTCCTAAGCCTGGAACTCATTCCTGAAGCCAAACTTCCTTCAGCTGTGACCCAGCTAGTCAATCTCAAAGAACTCAATGTTTATCATTCATCGCTAACTATGGATTATGCAGCAGTCAGCTTTTTAGAAGAAAATCTGAAAACGTTGCGCTTGAAATCTAGTGAGATGGGAAGAATTCCATTTTGGGTCTTTCATCTAAAGAACCTACAAGAATTGTGCTTAACAGGATATTTCATGCTAGATCATCACAACTCCATATACAACGAAAGCTTTCAGGGGCTAAAAAATCTGAAATCAATTCATTTAAAGAACAACCTTTCCCGTATACCTCAAGTGGTTACAGATCTTCTGCCTTCTTTACAACACTTGTCTATCAACAATGAGGGAAATAAACTGATAGTGCTAAATAACCTGAAGAAGCTGGTAAACCTGAGAACCTTGGAATTAATCTGCTGTGATTTAGAGCGCATTCCCCATTCCATTTTTACCCTAAACAATTTGCATGAAATTGACTTAAAAGAAAATAATCTCAGAACAGTGGAAGAAATAATTAGTTTTCAACATCTTAAGAACCTTTCTTGCTTAAAATTGTGGCACAACAGTATTTCATATGTCCCAGTGCAGATAGGTGCGTTATCAAACCTGGAACAATTGTATCTAAATTATAATAATATAAAAAATGTTCCATTGCAGCTATTTCTTTGTAAAAAATTATACTATTTGGATCTTAGCTATAATAAGCTAACCTCCATCCCTGAAGAAATCGGCTACCTGACCAATCTGCAGTACTTGGCTTTGACAAAAAACCATGTAAGTAGAACTTTGAATTACTACTTAAAAAAAAAAAAAAAAAAAAAAATCGAATATTGACTTAACGTATACCACTTCTTCTGGAACAGTCTCTGGTTCAAAATGCTTTTGTGGTGTTCATGATTAAACCCAGTAAAGCTGAAAAAGGGGTGGGGCTTGTTTAATTACTAAAGCTTCTGTGTCATCAAAGCTTCCATAATACTGAGTAAGTACTATACCAGTCTGTAGCAGCTTAAGGGCTCTGATCCAGGTAGTATATGTTAGGACGGCCGCAGAAATGTATTTTCCCTTTCTCTGCAGCTGTCTATCCTATGTAGTATTTTAGTGGAAAAGAACAGTGTTAAATTTTTACCTTAATGTCAAACTGAAAGTGGTAGTGAATCAACAGCTAGTTGACAAGCAGCTCAGCTGTCTGATTGGGAAGAGGGAAATAATCATAGCTGGTCACCTCATCAGCAGTGCTAAACTGTCTGTTCTGGTTAATTAGAATGGGGTCCAGGTTTGTGACTTAAGACTTTTGAGGTTTATAATTGCTTTCACAGGTGAGTTTGGGGTGTGGTGTTGTATGTCAGTAGTGTGGATTGGGACTAAGTTACTAGCGTACTGCACAGATAAGTACTTGTACAGGTTTCACAAGCCAGGAGCTGCTAATGTGTCTCCAGTCTTCATTAAGTGATTCCTAGGAGATAGTAGCCTATTTGCTCCCCCTGGCACCTGCACATGCACAATTTGTACACGTACCTGTGCACGTATATGCTCACCCTGCCGTGCTTACTTCACTTCTGCCAGTAGCTAAGCATCTTCACAGCAAAACAGGTATATAAAACAATTGTAGTTTTCTTAAGCACTTTATTGCACAATCATAGAAGCGTTACAATTTTCCCTTTCCTTATTCTTCCACAAACTAAAAGGGATTTTTCAATCCTAAAATAAACCCAGGAAATACCAAAATATGCAGCTGCATGTAGACTAACAGCTTCTAACGTACATTATTTTTGATCTTTTCTTTCCTTTTTCTAGATTGAAATGCTGCCTGATGGGTTATTTCAGTGCAAAAAGCTGCAATTTCTTCTTCTGGGAAATAACAGTCTGATGAATTTGTCCCCTTGTGTGGGTCAGCTACTGAATCTCGTTCAGTTAGAGCTCATTGGAAACTATCTTGAATCACTTCCTGCTGAACTTGAAGAATGTCAGTTCTTAAAGCGGAATAGTCTAATTGTAGAAGAAAGGTTGTTAAAAACACTTCCATCTCGTGTAAGAGAGCGTTTGCAGACATGCTCAGATAAGTCCTAAGTTTAAAATGAAACTGCATCACTGTATTCTATAAGCCTTTTGCTTAATATCTCTCTAAAGATCTATATAGGTGAAGAGAAGTGAAGGAGAGATAACAGTTTACAAATCAGTCTTAAATGCATCGAACTGAGTTGATTGTATTGGAAAGGAAAAAAATACTTAGATTCGAACAAAAAATGCAGCCTTTAACAGGTAATCACATGTTTGAAAAATATGAATTGTTGGTTGGGTTCTACTGGTTGAAATAGTTCAGTTAAATGCTTACGATAATGATAGTATTGAAATGGAAAAGTGGATTGTCTGGCTGTAGTGAGAGTGTATATACTTTTTTTTTTCCAGTGGGATTTTTTTTTCTGTTGATAGTGATAATTTTAAACAGTTTCATCTCTTGCCATATGAGGTCTAAGAACTGTCTGGAATTAGTTTCTAAGTATGAACTCTTCACTAACTTAGAATTTGTTGAATAAAGAATTTAAACTTTTAATCAGTTCAGTTGCATGGGGTATACTGAAAGTAATTTTTCAACATACCTTAATTTTTAAAGCTTTTGACAAGTACTGAGTATTAATACTACAATTGTGGAAGATGCCATTTGAATCTTGCTCTTAAAATCAGTTGGACAACAATACCTGAAACCAGTTTCAGTATTTGGTCTTAAAAATAGTAAATACAAAATGAATTGTTGCCTAGAAATTGGGAGGAATCAGAAGAACCTGAAGTAACTGTTGTGCGCATGTACTAGAAAACCAGTGTTACGGTACTGATCTCCATAGATAATGATGGCAAACAGAACACGATATAGTCGCAAAGTTGTCCTCTGTATGTTGTGAGCATCCCAGATGTTAGTGTAGTGTATGTTGCTATTAAACATTTTTATAATTTCTCATTACTGGCTGCCTTAGTGCTTCTTCTTCACACTCAACTACTGTATTTTAGTGGCTGGGGCGAGGATGAAGAAAGTTTGTATTAGATAGGGACAGTTAAACCAAATAATCACACAGCTTATAAGCATTTGGGAGGGAAAACCAGGAATTTTATTTTATAAGCTTTGCCTCTTCTAGGGATGTAATCATTTCATAAATTATAGTGGTGAAATGAGTTCTTATGCCATCCTAAATACTTGCAAAACTGGATAGAAATAAAATGGTTCCTGACTTCATTCTTCCGCTGTGCGCTGTTTTATTGTATTTGAAGTCTTAACTCTCATGATGTTTATCATGTTCACTAAAAACATAGTTATGCCCCTGGGAAAAAAAGAAAAGCATACTTTCCAAAAACATATTTGAAAACTTTTTATATTATATTAAAGTTTTCAAAACCAATATCAATTTTAGGTTAAATAGATGAGGTAAATTGTGCTCTTAGTGACTTTGTGTTCATGAAGTGTCCTAACTATGCATTCCAGTCTGTAATAACAAGTCATCACAGATAAACCAGTTTTAGTACTAGACTACTTTTAGTCATCTTTTGCTCCCATTGCACTTCCACTTTTCTGGAGAGTAAGGTTTATTTTGAATGAAAATGCCAAAACTAAGTCTGATCAACATGGAAATCTGTATCGTTGGAGTAGCAGTGCAAGAGATGCATGTTTATTCACTGTACTGATGGCATTCCAAAGACCTTTGTAGTTAGAGCGCTTTTCTCAGGGAAAGAAAATATGGTAAAACTATTACTTTTTTACGTACTTGTAGAAATGTTTAGTGTAAACTGATCAGTTGTGTTTATGTGCAGGCCAGTGCTGCTGGAAATCTTTCATAGTGTCCATACATAGCTCTTCCAAACTCATTTGACTAGTTCTGAGTTGCATAATAGTTCCATAGGGATTTACATGGTTCACAAACTGAGCTACCTGTGGTAGATATGATTAAACCAGAGTATATTGATTTGTACCCCTGTGGCTAGAGTTTTGTTAATAATTGCAATAGGTCTGCCAGGACTTAATAACTTAACAGTGAAGGACTCTTCATGCCAGAATTTGACAAGCAAGATTTGTACTCTAGTAATTTTTAAAAGATTAAGCATTTTCTTTAAAGCTTTTTTCTAAAGTGGAAAGTTGCATTGAAAAAGTTAAATAAGCAAGTAACTGCCCTGGCCAATGACTTCAACTTTTTAGCAGTGCATGTCCTTTTCCATAGTCAACAAACCTGATGGAGGCAGTAATCTTAGATGTGCATTTTATGCTAGTTCTGTCAGAGTGAAATAACTTGGAGAAAGGTACTTCATTTCTAAAATGTGTAACCTCAAAGGATTTGAGGAAACATTAAGAAATGCATAAGAATATAATATAGGTTAAATGGATTACATTTTTTTGCAGACTTTTAATATTTTTTTCACCCTCTGCACCCCCTCAAGAGAGTTGGATTTTTTTCACTGCGTGTTTGAGTGTTTATAAAACACCCAGACAAAAGCCAGAAAGTTTAAAGGCTAGAATCTTTAGCCTTGCTTTCAAACCAACAGTGTGCCTTTATTATTCATTTTGTACCATGAAACCCAATCCTAGTGCTTAGAATTGAGGGTGGAGACAAATATAACTCTGGATTTCTTGAATTCACTTCAGCCATGACCTTAATATTCAATTTTTCTTCAAAACGAGGGGATTTTCAGGGAATCGGTATACGAATCTGCTGTCAAACTTTGTACAATAAGTATTGTTGGCATCTAGTCTTTGTATTAAACAATCACTTCCAATCAAAAAAAGGCTTTTCAACCTGTTTCAATGTTGTATTGTGTTTAAGAACTTTGTATTGTGATCTTCCGTATCGTGAACTTTTTTTTTAAATTAAATTTTTTTTGCATTACAATTCTATGAACTGTTCTTTATTTTTCATATGATATGTTGCAAAGCTCAAAGTCTGCTTCCAGCTATTTGTGCCCATGTCCTAGCACATATATCTTCTACAGGAAAGTGTGAAGATAATGAACAGCAGTGGGAAATGAACACTATGCTCCATATCAAAGCATTTCTCATGTTCTCGGCTAGGAGAGAAGCTCCCCTGTTGACTAGACCTAACCTGCTATTTTAATCGTTGCTACAGAACCTTATTCAAGTCTCCCACTTCAGTTTTTGTGAGCTGGGTAAATACTGAATGCAGCCTGGAATTGTACTGGGAGAAGTGAGAAGGCGATGATTGTCTTCCCAGCTTGGCACATACAGCTGTCACGCCGCTAAACTGCCAAAAATAATGCTGCTTGTAGTAAATCATGAATGTGTTGCAAGTATTGCACATTGTGTTAGCTCAAAGATCTCGTTTCTCTTGAATTCAGATGATACCTGATGGCTTTTTGTGGGAACCTGGGTTTGGCTCTATGTTTTGAGGATAAGGGAAAAATCCCAACATGCAAGTAATGTTATGTATTAAAGTGCTAGCAACTTATCTTTCAAAATAAGAGCCTTCCTAGCAAGTTTTACAGGTGACCCTTTCTTCTTGGAGATGAAATAACTAGTGAAAAATTACTTGTGGTTGACTTGTTTTGAGGTGGTAGTGTTAGTAAAATAAGGCAGATGATTCTTAAATCTGTTGTTCCATGCTCCTACAGATCCATGTGTTTTGTTTTCATGGCAGCTTATAGTAGTTCTAATGAATTATTTTTTTAACTAGTAGATTTACATCATGCTAACAAACTTCCCTGGTATGTAGACTTTCTGTTCTTCAAGAATGTGACCTGAAGTTCATTCTGTAATGGCTTGTAAGAAGTGACTTCCCATCTTCCCTTTCCACCCTAGTAAATGCTGGGATTATAGAGCAGTTTAAGAATTCTGCTAGCAAATACATGGCTGCAAATCCTGAAAGCAGGAGGCAGTGCATGTCATCTTATGGATTGTTTATATCAAGGTATTTCTGGAGATCAGGAATTTGATCAAGTTCTTGTGCTTTGTTGCACCTTGTTGGGTGAGTGAACCCCTCAAATGTGCAAGCATGGTAATGCATTTCCCAGAGAGAATGCAGGGACCACGCCATTTGCTTGCTGTCATGGAGCTGACAGCTAATGTAGGCTGTGGCAACAGAGGAGGAATTGTAGTTAATTGATAGGAAGAAGCAAGCAGTGATACTACAGTCCTATATGCTTGTAGGACACAGCAATGTCTCAGGAATTCCTGTGTCTGGAGAAGTCATCCTGGCATTACACAAGCAGTCAATCCCAGTCCTCTACTGCTAGGACATGTGGATGACAGAGGGAGCAGCAGCAACGTGCTCTGGGGCTGGACTGGCATTTGAAAGGGTTTAGGCATTAACTCAGTCTGTTGTGTTTAGTAAATGAACTGTTACATCTTTGACTTGTTGCTTCCTTATGTTCCTCCATTTATGTGAATACCTGTTCTCTTGTTGGCCAGTCTCTAGTAACTTCTAATCCATTTTTATTATTCTGTACAAGTGTGCTCTCTGCTTGGCAGGAGCTGGCTAAAAGACTTTCAGGTGGCACGGATATGCAAGCCATACACATTTAACACTTGGAGAGGTAGAGAGAATGAAAATTGTTTTACCTGCAGAGAGAGGGGAAAGGAGTAACAGCTCCAAGTAACAAGGGAGATGTCTGAGAGATCATTATTACTACTTAGTCCAGCAAGACTATTGGGAAGTATTACTTGCTAGTGGGCAGTTAGACAGTATGGTACTGAACGTGGTGAGGCATTAGTCTACTATGGTGGGCACGCTGGGCACACAACAGGTCCATTTATTACTTGGTATTGCTTTTTTCCTCTTGTAAAAATAGTACTTGTAATTCTACTGCTACTATTTATAAAACTCTGAATGAAACTTCTTTTCTTTCCCCTCCCTCATGCTTGCATATCTATGTATTGCAGAACTGATGCTTTTGTCAAAAGATGTTGCAAAGCAACTAACATGATTAGTATTTGGAAAGCCTGCAAGGATGAAAATTGTAATGGGATGTATGTAGAAGTGTCAATCACTGCAATCTCACTGGCAGGGCATCTTGAAAATCTCCTGAAGTCAGGGTTAAGGCTTAGTATGTGGATGGTAAGGGAAAAAGGGGGAACGTAGCTCACTACTCTATTGAAAATACAGCTAACCTGCGAGCAAATAGTGAATTGACGGATCATTTTAATCAGCCTTGCTCAGTAACAAAACTGCGTAAAATTGTGCATGAAACAGTTTGGGTTTGGTTTTTTTTTGGGGGGTGAAGTTGCTCATTATAGCTAAAGGTGTTTAACCCCTTTGCATCAGTGTGTAGGGGAGGTGCCAATCCTCTGGCCCCGGCACCTTGGCCCTGTGGTTGGACCACACCATTGTTTTGGCTTTTGCTGGACCTTATGCTGAGCTGATGGAATGCCAGGGCCTGGCAAAATACTACTTCTTGTACTAGTTACCTGCTGGTTTAACAAACTGGATTAGTTTGGTACAGTCTGACAAGTACCAAAGTAAGTAGGAGAATGGGACAAAGATCAGTACCTCCTTCCCCTTATGAAGATTGCTTAGGGCACAACATTGCATTTGCTTGCAAAGTAATTATCCTTGACTGCCTCTTCTTTTAATAGCACATTTTTACATCCAAATGGTCATGACTTCTTTATGTGGTCTATATGTATACAGCTACATATAAGCACATACATAGGTATTGAATCCAGATCTGCTATGAAACAGATCTAGGACACAGTAATGCATTAAATATGTTTATCTAAAATAAGGTATTAAGTGGAAAAGTGTAAAAATTGGAAGATTAAGAAAACTCTTCTAGAGTTCATAAATAGCATGTCTTGAGCTGATTTTCTTGGATTACTGATATACTCAGTTCCTGAAAATTTAGGAGTAGGAGGGAAACTAAGCAGACCTTCAAGATGTGTAACCCATGATAACTGATGACTGCGTGGGCTCTTTAATCCGTAACGCTGTCAGTTTTCCTCAGGTTGTCTGTTTTATCTAGATCAGTGCTCTGATTATGGAGCAGTGATGGTGGTTTCTGTGCTCCTTTGAGTTTTCTGCTACTTAGGGATGATTCAGGTTCTCCAGCAGCTGCTGAACTGCTTTGTTTTAGTCCAGGTTATTAAGGTAACCCAAAGTTGGCATTGCCTTTTGTGAGGTAGAGAGAAGTTAAGTGGCTGTGTCAAAGCAACAGAGCCAGTCCTGTAGTGGAGATGGAAAACTGAAGAGCGGAGAGAAGCTGGGGCAGGAGCTACTCCAACTGTTGTAGAGCAAGCCCTTTTCACTCCTGAATCAGCTCCTTAATTTGGCTGATGAGAGATACTGCTAGCTTTTCTTCAAAGCAGTTTGTGTCACGATAGAAAACTTACGCAGTAACTTGAGGGCTGTGCAGAGACTGCTGTTGTAAGGTGCTGAGTTTTTGAGTAACTGCTTACTGAATGTGCTTGACTCCCACCCAAAGCTAGTGGGCGTTCAGGGTATTCATACCATTCCAAATAACCCGTTTTATTCTTAAAGATGTCTTGATAAAAGGAGTTTGTAAAACAATGATTTGTTTTCTTTCTGTTCTGTGGATATAAATTATAACATATGCATGAAAAGGAAATGGATAACAGTTCTCTGTTTTAAAAAATGGCTAGAAACAAGTAACAATGTCAAAGGCAAGAACATATGAATCTTATTTGATTTAAATCTGGTTTTATGCCAAGTGTGTGTGGTTTTGCTAGCTTGAGAAATAAATCCACTGAATGGTCTTAACTGATAATGTATTCTTTCCTGCGCTGGCTCAGAGAAAACTTTGATAAACTTTAGGTACAAAGTTTTAAATTTACTGAGTCATGCTTTTAGGTCTAGCTGTCTGTTTTGCTGGATTTAATAATGCTAGCAGCTTACAAGGAGGCATTGGTTTTCATTGCTGTAGGCTTAAACAGATCCACACAGAGTATAAAAAAAAAAGCCTTGTATTCCATAGCAGAGGAGTCTGAAATTGTACGTGAAGTTTCTAGTTGCAGTAGGCTACAATACATAGTTACATTATTTATTATGTTAAAATGGAGGCTCTTAATAAGTTAAGCTCACAAATAAAGAATAATAGTCAATAGAGTAGTACTTCTAATACCTTGATGAAAAGCTCTGCATGTTTTATGCTGCCCTGCACTTAATTCCTAATATATCAGAGATGTTTGTGCTGGAAATGTACAACTGTCAGTGAGAAGCTGAAGCAGTGAGCAGATGGGAAAGCGGAATATGCGCATGAACTGAATGTTCTTGAGTCAGCAGTGAAGTAGCAAATAGTGCGTGACAAGTTGTCTTTTAAGACTTCAGGCTTAATCAGTTCAGATCTCAGTCATTTGCTTCCCTTGCAGTATTGCTCCAGGACCTTGCAGACTCGAGAAAACAGAACTGGAGCAGAGGACAAGTTGAGGTTTGGGGATTTTTCTTCACTGAAAAAAGCTGTTGGATATTTTTCAAAGGAAAAAAACAAAGCCATGCTGCAGAAATCTAGTATGGTTAACAAGGCCATGAGCTCCTTTAAGCTGCAGTATCCCTCTTGCATTTTTCAGAAGTTTCTCTCTTGGAAGGGCTGTGTGCCAGTTGATTTCAACTCTGCCTTTTCTCGTTAACAGCCTACCCTTAAGTGAGTTTTAATTGTAGTAATAATTGCATAGGGCAAAGGAGTCCCCTATAGCTTTTAGATGACAGTGTTCTCCCCCTTGTATCTAGGTAGACATTCCTTCAGTTTCTATACTGAGCGCAGGGAGATGTTAAATCACTGTGGTTGCTGCTTCCCCCTTGGAGTCCAGCTGTTGATAAAATTATAGCCTGGTATGTAGGAGAACTCATGCTTGTGCTGGCATGAGAGAGAAGAGCTGGGAGGGGCACAATAGGGCTGATTATTTCGGTGGCTGTGCCAGTTTTGATCATTCGTAGATAGAAATGTGACCTAAATAGTGGCCACATCCAAGTGTAGAACGTGGAGTAAGAAACACACAGATTGGGAGCCAAACTCAGTAATTCTCTAGAGGCTGTCCCTGCTATATGTTGAAAGAACTGAGCTGGCAGGGAGTATTGGAAAAAATACTCTTTGGAGGGGAAACTTTGGTTGTAGATCTGAGTCTCTTCCAATGTCAGTATTTCTGTTTGCATCCTTAGTGTTCATTTAGCCAACAGCTGTATCTGTGCCATCTTCATAGGGTAAGCCAGTGGCTTCTTATGTAAGTCTGTAAGTCAGTGGGGAGGGAGCAGCATTTACCTTAATTCTTTCTCAGCTAAAGTAATAGTCTAAAAAATCAGAAAGCTTTTTTTAGCTTAAGCTGTACATACTGATATTAAGTCCAATCCAGTGAAGCATGGGAAATGCATCCTGTGCAGCTAGGGACATGACACATTTGGATATGCCAAATAATGCCTTTCCCTCCCCAAATGATGTGTCCTGAGAACATCTCCAGTTGAGAGAGAGAATATATGCTGAGGAATACTAACGAAAGGATTGTAGTTATTTACAGATAGTTAAACAAACGTATAAGGTATGTGGGTTTGATTATTAAAGACTCAGAAATGAAGCTACTAGGCAAGAGTTCAGTAATGCTCAGCTAGACCCAGACAACTAAAGCAAGCATTTGTAGAGAATATGTACCATGTGCTCTTGCTCCTTAATATTTTGCCTTTCATTTGTTTTATTTTTTAACTCTCCTATTTAAATGCCGGGTTATTGCTGCTTTTAAACGCTCCAGGACCCCTGCGTCAGGAATTCCTGCTGTAGGGTTTCCCTCCGCCCGCTGCGGCTGCGGCCGCCTGCGCTCTCCATCGCCCCCTGCCGGCCCCGCTCCGTGGCCGAACGGTGCTGGAACAGGATGCCGGGGTTGGACCCCGTCTTGGAAAGGACAGTCTAAAAAACATTTTAATGAATTAAATACAGATCATAATCTAAGCTCTCTGAGATCTGACTGTAAACACGCTCTCGATTTCCTGTCGCTGCAGTATGGAGCAAAGCCCTGGAAACCAGGAATGGAACTCTTACTGGGAACGTGCTGAAACCTGTACCAGTTTGTCTTCACGCTGCCAATTAGTCACCGTGTACAAAGTAAAAGCACTACCCAAATAGCAAAACCTAAGTGAATCCTTAATTTACGTACTTGAATGGCAAAATGTGCATTTTCAGTTTACTTTTTTGCTGCCACAGTGTCTGCACAGTTTCGATGCTAATCAGTCCAAGCTGAGAAGTAAAAAGTGATATTAAGATGGATGTTAAGCTTTATTGGAAAAGTTGTATTAAATGGAAAAAGTTCTCAAAAAATAGGAAAAGTCCCCTTCTATTGCAAATCAGCTACCATCACTTAGTTCTGGAGGGACTAGAAATTATGTTTTCTCCTCACTTCAATCCATTTCAGAACAGTTACCTGGGAGCATGCTCTGCTCACCTAATTTCCCTTTTGCTGATATCTCTCTCTGCATGGGGCAGTATAGTCACCACATCACTTGGGCTGTGTCACTAGTTTAGAATGTACTCTCCTCAATCTTTGAGCCATTTTTGTTCTTTAAACTTTTCCAGAATATCTGTTATTTTCTTCATACATCTTGAGTGGCTCTGCTGGGAAGAGTTTTTTCTACATTTCTGTTGAATGGGTGGGAAAATAAAACACTTGTTATTTTGAATCTGTGGTAAAGATCTGAGTAACTTCCTTAAGGCATCGTGTATTGTCTTCTGGTTTTATTCTGTGAACTTGCAATGTAACATACTCTACATGATTTTCAAACACAATTGAATAAATAGTTTCATTGTGTAGAATGGATGAGATTTTTAAATCAAGTGTATAACTTGTTGATGGCCAGTATTTAAATGTCTAACAGTATTTTTCATTACTAATAATCTAATGGGTTACATCAGGTAAGAAACAGACGGTGGGTTGGGGCATTCCTCTTCTGTTTTGCTTATTTACAGTGAATCGCAACTGTCTCCTCCTGCTTCATTTTTGTGTTTTGAGAAATTGATTTAATTCATTGCTTCCAGCTCAGGCCCTTTCCTACCTGACTTCACACCCTCTCTTCCTCTCCTGGGATTACACCACAATGGCTGCCTCCATGGGCTGCTTCGTCCAGCCCTTCCACCCAGTCTGGGTGCATTTTCTCTCTTGAGGTTGCAGCCACTGTACAGCTGAAGGTATTCGTGCACAGTGACCCTCTATTTAAGTCTTGCTGGATACATAATTTAGGCTATATAGCAGCCCTTCTGGGGTCTTTGTTTCAGCTGAGGCTTTCTGTTCCATGAAAGGGGGGTGTAATCACTTGCTTCCATGAGAAGCGTGACTGTGCCAGCTTCGGAGAAATTTTTGGTTAGATGTTCACAGAAACGTTTCACTGTGATCACGCCACCAGGTATCCCCAGACCAGTCACTAGAGGTCAACATCATCATCTTCTAATAGAGCACCATCTACCACACGATTAAAGGACAGTCTCCTGCTTGTAGCAGTTCATTTCTCTAAATGCTTTAAATGTTCCTGATCCTGCCACTGTCCGAGGTTAGGAGGACAGAAGATGTAAAATAGGAGTTAGTAGTTTCTCACAGTATGAGCTTTTTAAAGGTACCAGGAGCAATAAAAAAAAAAAAAAAAAATACCTGAAGGCCTTTGCCTTTGTGTGCCTGAGGTTGCTTTTGGTGAGTGCTTTGGAGAACAGTAGCAAAGCCAACAGGGTAGGAGCGATAAAGGAAACTTTTCTGTAGCCGTTGCTGTGTGTCAGGGTTGTAGGTCTTCCAGCTAATGTGTGTGTAGCCAGGGACTCCTGTCAGTACAACTTGCACTTCATCAGCATCATAACCCTTGGGGATCCCTAGGATTTTCCAGATGCAGACGTGTTATCTTTACATTCCTGCTTGGCGATATTTTTTAATGTTTCTAGCTTGGGCAAGCATACAGTCTGCCTGAAGCCTCTGACACACTGTTCCATAACTGGATGGAAGTTAAGAGAACTGAAAACAGGAAGGAAGAGCCTAACACTGCATCATTTCATAAGCAGCTGAAGGAATGAAGCCTGGCCTCCAGATCAGTGTCCCTGAAGATTTTGTCATAGTTGAGGTATTTAAAAGTGGCCTCCCTCTTACAGATTTTTCTGGTGTTTTAACTTAATCTTGCAGGGTTTCTCTTGGCTGGAACACTTGCAGGATCTTCTTTCCTCAAGTAGCTAGTTGCCTATTTTCATGCAACTTGAAGGAACTCAGTTTATTTGAGACTTCTTTTGTTAGTTTTATTTGATATCAACCGGCACATTCAGTATTTACTAGGAGGATGGCACATATCTCATTGTAACTTTAATGTTTATTCTGTACCTAATTTCCTGCAGTTATATGATGTAAACAGTCTTCATCCTAAGCAATTTGCAGAAACCCTACTTGTTACTGTGAATAAAGTATCCTCTGGGCTAATCACCCACTCTATGTTTAATGAACTTTGAGAGAGGTGAAGAAAGCAACAATTTTAGGGAAAGCACAGATCAGAGTTTCAATATATATATTATTGATATATATATATATCATATATATATGCGTCTATATATACCAAATGATAAATTTGTAAGAGGAACATTGAAGATGGGGGAGAGGAAGGGAAGATGGACCTATCCAAAGACACAGAATAACATTGCCTGGGTGATCATGGGTGTAATTATCAAGGCTTTAACTAGTCGGGATTTTCATTGTTGCTCTTGCTTCTGTTGGAAAGTTGTTCATCATTTCTGGTCTTTCTGTTTTTTCATTAAAACATAGTGTTCATGTCAAACTTACAGAACTTGAGCCAGTAATATGTTTTCATTTGTTAGACTGGAAGAAAAAGAAACAGAAACAGTACTTTGCAACTTCCCCCCCTCCAACCCCCTGTAGCAGTTGTCTTCTCATTTGCTGTCAAGAGACTTGCCAGGAGAGGGAATGCAGCCTGCCCTGGGTTCTGCTGGGCTGCTGTGCGTTGTGTCTCCTTTCTAGCTAATGCAGCTTGACTGCTGCTGGGCTATAAGCTGGGCCCACAGGCTGTGCCAGGCAGCTCTCCCTGCTCATCTCCGCCTGCTGAGGATCTCTGCACAGCGGTGCAGCGTGTGGGAGTCACACTGCGATGCTGAAACTAAAGGCCATGCCACAGATGCTGTGAAGGTAGTGGCAAAATACAGGTGTGGGGCAAAACCTGTTCTGTTCTTGTTTCTGGTGCAGAGCTGGTGCATCACCTCTGGCAGACGGATGCTGCTGCGCGTTTTCCCAGCGGAGGGCTATCTATCTGGCAACCAGTGCCGTTGTCACCGCTAAGCTGAAATTCACAAACAGTGTGAGCTGGCACAAACGGTTGGTACTGCTGAGGGAGATGGCTTTGCTGCCCTCTCCTCCCTCCCTGTGTGTGCGACTGTTTCTGCAGCTGTGTAGGCAATGTCTGCACGGGTAAACTAAAGAGGCCTGGGGCAGGGGCCCAAGCACTAGCTAGCACGCTCTCTGCACCGCAATTTGCAGTATGAATAGTCCATGGTGCAGCCCTGGGCTGCTCAGCACCCTTCCCAGCAATGCTCTGGGTGGCACAGGCCAGTGCCTGTTTCCAGCTGGCAGTTTGGGTGTAGCCCTGCTGGTGGCAATAAGGGAGTTTAGCTGTATAGACACAGGCTGTTCATTGCAATAAGTAGATATGAAAAATAACTATAGTATCATGTCCTTGTTTAAACCTTGATAAGCTGACTGTGTCTAGTTGCATATTCTTAAAGTCACAAGTCGGGTTGTCATATTCCTGCCTTTCTGTTGGACCAAAAAGTAAACGAGTAACAGAAACATGAGAGCATTTGAAAACATGGTTCATGAAATGCTATACCTAGTTCTTGTGTTCCATCCAAGTATCTTTGTATACAGTGGAAAGACCACCTGAAATTGGAAGTCTGCAAACACTGAACAGTAACCACAATGTCACTTGGGTTTGACACCTGATGTCTTATTAGGAGCTGCAGTCTTTACCCACCAATAGCCAGTGTCAGGACCTGAGCTGTGCTTGATAAAGCTAAGCAAGCACTTCTAGGGGTGAAACCATACTAGATTTTGCACCTCTAAGAGTCAACTTACTTAAAAGTAAGATTTCCTCCAGCACGTTGGAGCAGATTTCCTGAAGGAAGATGGCAGAAGGCTCTGCAGGGAGGATTGCTTTCATTACATCCAGAGGCCAAACTTTTGTGCATTGCACACGGCATGTGGTACTTTCCTTTGAAAGTGCTCTACTTAACCACTGCTTCACAGCAGGTTCTAGTCAGAAGAACTGATATCTCCATGAACCTGAATGGATGGGTTTTAAATTGCTTTTGGACCCCAGAATGCACTGCTCTCCTTTCTCCTCAGAACTGCAGAGTTCACCTGTTTCTATATAATTATCACCTTTACCTAGTCATTCCTGTCTTATTGCTAGATGGACGTATGGACGTAGAACTCTTAACCTCCATTAGCACTGCATTCAAGCTAAAAGTGGATTTGGTTTCATAAGATAAAAACACAAAGAGATTATTACATTTTATGCTGAGATAATTTTGTACTGCTTTGTTTCAGGGTTTGTTTTTGACATATATGCTTCCTGTTAGCCTGGCAAAGGTCTTCTAACATGTCTGTTTTCTTCATTCTCCTTTTCACAAATGGCCTAGTGGTGCTGAGACCGTCAGAATTACCTTTGCTCTCTCTTTATACTTGTATTTTACACAATAATCTCTGGGAAACAATCCTATTCCTGGAAATTCATCGCATTCCACACAGTTGGAGTGTGGCCTCATGGATGGTGTTCTTTAGTTGATTCCAGTGATTCAGTGGAACTTCCATTTGTGCTTGGGATTCCTGAAAGGTTTGTCATATACAGTGCTCTAAAAATGCAAAACAGCAGATGAAGCCAGGCATAGAGAAATGCGGAGTTCAGTCTCTTAGCAGCCAGTCTAAAGGGGAAGTTACCTGCTGCATAGTCTGAGTCTTAAAGGTCTCAGCTGTAAGCGTAGAATCTTTAGCCTGTTGCTGAACAAACTGTCATTGTACCATATACAGTCCGGCCAACAGCTAGACCAAACCAGCTTGCATGGATGTTTCATCCCCTTACGTTTGTGCTATAGTAAACAACCTTGCCTCTCAGTTGCGTGCAGGCTTGGTTCAGTATGTAAGCGTATGTGTACATATATGCAAATACCTGCACCCTTAACGCTAAACACTTCAGTGTGATAGTTGTTCATACAGATAGAAACTTCTGGCCATGCAGCCTGGACTGCTTGGACAACTCTGTAAATCACATCCACCAGAAACACCTAGAAGAACAAGGCCCTCGGACCATGACCTTGTAACTGTGTCAATGGCTCACAGCTAGAGCTTGGGGGATACAAAAGCACTGCCAGAAGAAACGACAGGCTTTTAAATGTTCAGTCACACCTGGCTGAATTGGGTGTAGTGCCAGTGGAGAGCCAACCACTGACAACCCAGGAAAGGGGCGAGTACGAATGAAAGTGTCAGGTGCATGCTGTCTGTATGATGTCTGACTAGCTGGGCCACATCTGTGTAGGCCACAGATCGCTGTTGTTTGTGCCCTCTCACCACAAAAGACTGTTCCAAACAGTTTTCCCGAACACTGCTTGCTCTCCTGTGAGGTTACCTGTTTCAGGGGCCATGCCTACCATGGGCTTTGTACCACAGGACTCCTGGAGCAGTGAAGTGCATTGTCTTTTGGGTTGTTCCTGTACTGAAGTAGTGTGAAGTAGTCAGAGTTGAAATTGTAAACTATCCTTCAGTTTTTTGGTGGCTTTTATTTTTCCCCAATAGTTGGATTCAAATTGATTCCTAGTGAAGCGCAAGGCTCAAATATATAGTTGAAAGGCAACAAAGGGAAAAAAAACCCCAAACCTCTTTAACTGTGTGCGCCGAAATGGGGGCAAGTCTGAACATGGCAGGCATAATTGCAGCAGGGTCAGATGCCTTCCACGTAAGCGACTGCCGGTTGATGAATAAGCACAGAGCACGGTGTGAGGTGTATGCTGCCTTCCGCCGTCAGAGGTGGTGTTGGCCTGGACCTGTGTCGTGTATAAGCAGCAAAGCATGTACCTGTGCATCCTCTGCGTGGGCCTGGTCCAATGAGGCAGGAAAATGTTGGTAGCTATTTTCTGCCATTACACTAGCAATGTAAAGAATCACACCAGTACTGAACTAGAACGATGATGTGATTTTCATACTCATTGTACCTCTGCTGATGGCAGCAGTAAGGCCTATGAACTGTGCTTCCATACTGGGCATGAAATTTTACATCAGAACATACTTTTGCTGCCTAATAGCTCGGCGATGCTTAGCACTATAAATCCAAAAATATGGTTACTTTTATATGACTGGACTCCTCTGTGTTATGAATCCCGCAACTCTTAAAGCTACTGAGCTCATACAGAAGCCACTAGGCTTCTAGCCTAGGTCTTCTAGGCCTTAGTGGCCTTCTAGGCCACTAGCTAGGGGAAACACCAAACAAAACATTTTGCTTATCAGCTATGTCTGTATTGGATAATCCCTTTTGCAGGTAACTTACTGACTAGCTCGTCCCCAGTCCCCTGAGACTTCCTCTTTCCTGCCAGGCACCATATTTCAGAGCATCATTCAGATGTGTGTGGAGTTTTTCAGTGTTCCAGCAATTAACACAAAACTTTGTTTATATTAAGTTTGGGCAGCCAGGATTGCTGCTATATTTTAGGGCTTTCTAAATTTGAGAATCTATTCTAATCCTGACCCTTTCCCAGCTAACAAGCATACCATATGTCTGATTACTCAGGTTCCCATGCAAAATAGGAAATTAAAAATTCCAGATGATTAACAAACATATTTTTTTTGTTTATTTTGAGATGACTGTTTTAAAATACCATAAAAAAGTAGGGACCTGGGTTTTAAACATTTATTTTATCATTTAGATGTGTCAACGGATATTTTCATTAAGAATGTTTTTAAATTATGATTTATTGACACAAGTTTGCGAGCAGTAAAAGATCTGCAAATAACTGCTTAAAGACAGTGGATAAAAAAAGTGGGCAAGGGGGAGGAACCAGGCAAAAACATTCCAAGCTGAGGTCTAATGACAGTGAAATACTTGAAGCCTCCTTGAAAACATGCAAGCCCAAAGCCCAAAGCATGATGCGAAGTGGACCACCACCGACAGCCTGTTATCTCTCAGCAGTATGTCAGCCAGGGGGAGCAGCCATGTAACCAGTGTCTCAGTCCAGTACAGCATTGGAGCCAGGATAGGTCACTGCTCTAGCAAGTAGAGCCTTCCCTAAAAGTAGAGCTGCTTTGTATTAATTTATAGATTCTGTGCATAAACTTGGTTATGAGCAGACTGGCTCTGCAAGTATCACAGTCTGGCTTGTGCAAGGGGCAGAAGACTATTGAGAAAGCCAAGCGTGAGACAAAAGCAAACACTTGAATTAAGCCACCTCTCTGTGAGTGCTTGAATGAGGGTAAGAGATGGTGCCCACGTAGGAAAAAAAACTTGTATGCATGTCAGACCAGCTACAGCATTTCAGTAGAGAACATCAGAGGGGGCTGAGAGTGGGGGGAAGGCTGGGAGGCAGGACTTGGGGCAGCCTCAGCTACCACCTAAGGACAGCAAGCCTGGCGACTTGTCCCAGTATCCTCCCCGCAAAGTGTTTGTCCTTGCTATTGCCTGTTTGTTCAATCACACCCATAAAGGTGTGTAGGTAGTAATAAAAGTCTCCAATATTTTGAAAGTAGCATTTAGTAATCCTAAACTGCTTGTTCTGAGCTCTGGCTGCTGGGCTCCATCCCTCCTGCCTCATGTGAGCTACCCCCACTCGTTGCATCACATCTAAAATTAGGTAAGATGCTGTATCCCATGAAGAAACACAGCCCAGTGGCTCAGAGCTGCAATAGCCATGCCAAGCACAGCTGTGTAGCTCCCTAGTCGGGAAGGTGTTTTCAGATGGATCACTGAAGAAAACCTTACGGATGATCAGAAGTGTAACAGAGGTAAAGAAAGCATCATTCAAATCCAAAACCCAGGAGCCCTGGTTCAGCCAAAGGTCAGAAAATGGGAGTTAGTCCTATTTCTTTTGGCATGTCTTTAGCCCTCTGTTTTCTCAACAATACAAGGTACAAGGGGACAGCCATCAACAGCTTCTCTAAAGAGAACTAGTTGGGCCAAATTCTTCCCTGATGTAATTGCACTGCTTTCATTGTAACATAACAGGCATTAATGTGGCTCCTCTTCACTTAGGAACAACAAAAGGGGTCATGAGATTAAACATCCTTTCACTGTTTTCCTTCTGATTGAAACAGGTTTTAGTACATAGCAAATGCTGCAGGCTTAGGAAATAATAGCATATTCTTCACCTTGCTCTGAAGCTTTGATTCTGCCCAGACTCAGCCCGTAGCATCCATGCAATATACTTTAAAAGTCTGTATTTCCAGTGTGCTGCTATTATTTCAACATGTGGTGCACTTAAAATACATATTTCAAAAACACTAATCTAGGGGGAGAGGAGTTAAAATGCAAAAACTAGAGAAAAGCAAACTAGGGGAAAAGATAACTTTGACAGAAACTTCAAGCAGCTAAGAAGCACTAGAGCTGTCAAATCATGCATTTTGGGTTTAAGCTGAATCAAATGACAGAAGCAGTTTTTCAGTACTTCGTCTGAAAGCAATTTAGCTTTTCTGTGTTAGCAGATTAAGCTGTTTTCAACAGTTGCTGGAGAGATGGCTGATGAAAAGCATTTTCATTGTGTGTGTTTCCAAGTATAGACAAAGCTGTTGCACTCAAACCCCTGTTTTCTTGCCCCCAGTCTCTCCTGAAGCTGAGAGGGGATGTGGTCTGTTAAGTCCGGCACAGCACCATCCCCTCAGCCCTAGCTTCAGGGCTGCTCTTGGGACCCCAGACTTTTGGGTATGGGATGGCTTTGAGTTTTTTCAGGGTGCATCCTCAAATTACCAAAAGATTGGACAGAAAAAAAAGCCCGACCCC
>JAVJGJ010000030.1:17756093-17779806 GCA_035590215.1 Microhierax caerulescens | reverse complement strand
GGTCGCTCGGGCGGGCGCGGGGTGCCCCGCGGGGCGGCGGCCCGGAGCCAAGCGGGGCTTCGCGGGAGCGGGGTCGGGGGGGAGGGGGGCACGAAACAGCCGCTGTGGAGACGGGCGGCTCTGGGGAAGCCTTTGATGGTGTTTTTCCCCGCAGATTTCCGCGGCGAAGCAGCGCGGGGCAGGGGAGGCTGCGGGCGCGGCGGGCAGCGGGTGCGGGAGCGCGGCCGGTCCCGCCGCGGGGGCTGCGCCGCTTCCCCCTGCCCCGGAGGGTCCCCGCCGCGCTGCCAGCCGCCGCCGTTCGGGGCCCCGTTTTGGAAGGGATTTAAACCCTCCCCGCCAGTCCTGATTTTAAATCGGTTTAAAACCAGCCCTGCCTTGTCGCAGTGTGATGGGCGGTTTTGCTCATTATTCACGAAATGCAGTTTGTCCAGTTCCCTGGAAAGAGTTGACCAAGCAAAACGAGAGGCTTATGAAAGGCTGCCGAATGTGTCCTGCTAGCACTTCGTTAGGATGGAAACGTTTGGAAGTGAGGAATTTTATTGCACAGATAAGGACATGAGTTATGGCTTGCCTTTTTTTTTTTTTTTTTTTTTTTTTTACTTTTGGAGAAAGGAGCTTCGGTGAGGAAAGGCTCACTATTAGGAGCAGCAGTGTCTGAAGGTGCACATGTGCGGGTTTGCTCCCACAGAGCACTGTAGGCTCCAATGATGCTGTAAAAAAACAGACAGGCAGAAAGGTGCTTCGCAAGGTAGTGCAGAAAGAGATGGCAAAATATAAAAAAATATGTCCCTAGTTCAACCAGGTATGCTCATTTCCCCTCCCCCCTGGTGCATTAGACATCCTGTAACTTTTCTTTTGGGCATGATGAAAGCAGTTGGGAGGGTAGCACTCGCTCCCCTGGGCTCACTCTTCTCCTGGAAAGCCCTGTTTGCCACCGTGGTGCAGTTCGAGAGCCGAGCTGAGCGCAGTTCCGAGCTGATTCCTAATTTTAACCTGGCCTGGGATTCCTGCAAGTGCCGGTGCCCAGGGGCTGCCGGCGAGGCACTGCAGCCTGGTGCTGAGCACCTGTGGTTTCTGAATCATTTCCTTTTAGAGTTGCATTCTGAGTTTGCTAAATGTATGGCAGCCGTGATGCCGTTTTCTTCTAGTCTGGGTACTAACAGGCCCCGCTGGAGGTTTTACCGTAATAAAATTTTCTGTGGGTTTTTTGTTATTAGTTACTGTAAGCAGTTTTAGAAAGAAACTTTCTGAAGGGAAGTCTAAAAATCTAGCTACTTGGTATGCCCGGTGTTGGAAAAGGCCAGTGCTGGTTGTCTGTGAAGAATGAAATCAGACTGCTGAATTCTTCACACAAGTTGCTTGCCTCAGCGCTTGGTGCTATCTTGCAGTTTAGTTCCTGTATCAGTTCGAGTTGATTTCCTGAGGCAGCTGCATCCCTCCTCACCTCGGTATCTGGGTTTTGAGGCTCACAATAAGGGGCTCGAACTGGGAGGGGGGCAGCATCCGGGCTGAACAGTGGAGAGGGTTAAACAATGTTCAGGTGGCCTTAGTGCCAGGGTGACCACACAGTAAGACCCAAAATAAGGAATTGGGTCAGAGTGTGCTGGGAGGAGCAGTTCCCCCGATTGTCCATTGACCTCAGTAGTGACTGGCTGAAGTGGCCCCTATTCATCACAAGAAAGGCACTTCCCAGCCCAAGCCTCTTTCAATGCTGTGGGAAGTAAAAAAAAAATTTGATTACTGCCCAAACAATTCACAGTAACAGGAGCTGGAGTTTAATTTTACAGGGGTTTTCCCTCTTTGAGAAAATTTAGCACGAAGATACTGCCCTCATTGTCACAGAGTTGTGAAGGGAAGGGGAGGGCTATATGTTAAAGAAAACCCTGAAAATGACAATTTACCTCAGGGTGGGGGGAAGAGAACCCCAAAATACTTCTCTTAAAACCTTACTTAATAAAGCAAAGAAGCCATTCTCCTTCCAAAATGATTTGTCAGAAGAATGTTAACAAGTGTTGGATTTCACGTGCCCAACATAACGGAAACTTTACTCTCTCCTTCATCCTTCAGCTGTTTGCCCAGGGATTTTGTGCGACAAAACTCTGATGTGGATTCAAGCTATAGTGCAATGACTTGTCTTGGGGTTTGTGTTTCTGAGATCGCTTTCCCACTAGGAAGGTGCTAGGTTTGATGCACCTTCTCGGGCATGTGCCAGTATGCCTTTTGCTCCATTGCTTTCATTCATCATACAGGCAGGCACCGCCGTCTTCCCATCCCCAGGCAGGCAAAGCGTCTTGTCTTTAAACCTGGCAGAGCCCGGGTCAGCTTTCCTGCACTGTATTCATTTTACATTTTAGTGCCTGATGCAAGCAGCTAATCAGACACAGCATAAACTTTACAACTATATCATCCCGAGATCTGTAGGCTTGGACCAGGATGGTTTTTTTCGGCATTTTTTTCCAGTATGGAGGTTGTGTGCACTCCGTTTCCATCGCCTGCGAAGGACTCATTTACAATGGTGTTTGATCAGGTCAGATTTGTAAAATGTAGCATGGTGCCATGCATGTGCTTTGCACATTTTCCATTTGTTTGGGAGACTCCTGCATTAGGATACAGTGCATGTTTTTTCTTGGGTTTAAAGTAAACCAAAGGGCTCTGCTGAAGTGCAGAATGGCACTGTTCTCCATGGAAAGCTGCTAACGCTGCTGTCACAGGAAGCGTACAAAGTTCCACTGAATTTGAACTAGCATATGTGAAAGCATTTGGTCCTGTAGAGCAGCATTGAAAATCCATTCCTCTCTTTGCTGAAAAAAACTTTAACTTTTCCATTGACTTTCAGGTGAGCAACATCGAGCCTTTTATATCAACTTCAGATCCTGGCCTAAACAACGATCTGCTGAAAATGGAGACGCTAGCTTACGTCTCCCTTCAGTGGCAATAGCACATAGTGATTTGGTATTGATAGGAACCCAGAGTTATTAAACAAGCCAGCAATAAGACTGCTGAAGTGCTGAGAACATTTCCAATTTTGTTTACTCATCACTGAAAGCAGTATGGGAGCTTGGATTAATTGATTGCTGTGGAGCGTACAGTGAAGCAGAGCACAGATCAAGCCCTGCCCTCAGCATGCAGTGGTGTAAGATCCTGATACAGATGTGATTTACAGCAGAATGCTACAGCTCAGAAGCGCAGGTTGCTGTCAGAAAGCAGGTTTGGTGTTCTAAGCGAGCACCATTAGAGATCCCATTTTCCAGTCCATGTGAATGCTTGATGAGCTGTCTCAGGGGTGAGATAGTTTTCATGGGTGTTTGCAGACAATATTGTCAGATAAGCCCTTTCTGAAGTGTAGTGTGATTAAAACCAGTATTTGCTCTTTGCCATCATTTACTCATGACAACATTCACTCACAACTGCACACCTGCTACAGTGTGGTCGGAAACCCCTCCCGCAGCAACTGCTTTAATCTCATAAAGTTTAGGCTTGATGGAAACAGCCTTTCTTTCTGTTTTATGATGCAGCTACAGACTTCTTGGTGGGACAAGTTTAGAAGCTAATCCCTGTGTGGTGAGCATTGGCTGGACACTGCACTGAGAAAGTTCAATAGATAATTTAGGCAAATAGCTCTGGTTTTCCACATCTCTGAAGTTATGATCTTTAAAAGTCATCTTATGTGAATGAAGATTCTGATTCTGTACCTGTCTGTGTTTATCTTCGAGCATGTGTAGATCACATCCATTCTGTGTGCTTCCATTTATCTCTGTTAGCCTTTCTTATTCTTTCAGGAGTACGGATGAAACTGTGAGCTTTATTTTTATTGTTGGGGATGTCACAAAAGATGGTTTGGGGGAAGAAAATTCATCAGCTGTGTTTCAGGCTGAGAATACCTGTATGCTTACCCAGGCATTTTGGGATCCATGTTTTATGAGACTATCACAAAGTTTAGAAAGCTCTCTTGTGTAGTATGCAAGCAGCAACAGAAAAGATCCTTTATGTGAAAAAGTCTCACAAATTGTGGAAACAGGCATTTCTTTAATGTTTCTGGCTCAGTTGCTGCATAAAAAGTTTTTCACTAACTTTTCAGATGGTTGAGCTGCTTAAGACTCAGAATGGACCCTTTGTGCTTCTTGTCCCAATTAGGAATTAATTTTTAATTATATCAGCCGAACATTTTTTTTTATTATGAGCACTTGACTTAGCCTGAGGCCCCTGACTATTCCTTTGACAATGAATGGCACTGGTTTGTGTAATGTCAAAAAAATTACATTCTACAGCACTGTTTCTGTCTTCATTACCTGAATATGTTAAATAAGCATTTGTGGAAATCCTGGTGTAACTTTGATTAAAACTTAATGCAAGTTTACTTTTCTCAATCATCTAGACATATTTTCAGGAGTACTCATATACACTTACTGGATAGTTTCTTGCTCAGTGCTTTGGTTTGCTGTTAAACGTTTTCGCTCACATTAAGAACATTTTGCAGCTCTGGAAAGAGGGTCAGCAGCTTGAGTGATAGCCCTGATAAACTAAGAATGTTACTCCCAGAACTAAAAAATGGCAAGTATTGCCTTTGAAGTAGTCTTTGACATGGAAATGTGTAGAGTGTACTTTTCTTTAGGTTTGGACAAATAGCTCAGCAAAGCCAAATCTCCTCATAGGCCCACGTGCTTGGCACAGAAAGAACTCCTGTTGATTTCACTGAGACTTTATCTGGCAGAATCTGGCCCTGAATGTTGTGGGTTTTTTTTTCTTCAGTCCAACCAAGTCAAAGTCAAAGTGCTGCTTTCAATAGGAAGTCTTCTTGGTGTGCAATACATGAAAAAGTACTATGACTCAATTGAAACGAACAACAAAGTTATTGTCTGGGATCTGTCACCAAGGCAGCACTTACTGTATGTGTAGGTGGAAATTGCAGCACATTTTGAAATGCAGTTCATTAAAGTTACTTCCTCTTTATGTCCTTTTTATCTTACGTCTCCTCCAAGTTCTGGATTCAGACCTTTGAGCTTCCACTGTCACGGCAGATGGTACCACCAGCAGAGTGGGCCACCTCCGAATCCACCACACTCCCTCCTGGGTGTTGGGCAGAGGGGCAGCCGAAACCTAAATGTATGCTGGATGCTTGCAGTGTGGGCCTCAGTAACTGGAGGTGGGGGAAAGAATGGAAAAGGTCTGGGTGTTCAGAAAGTTTCTGGACCTTACACCCTTTTCAGTTTTCTCAAGCAACATCCCCAGTGGTTCATTAGAGCCTTGCCCATGGTCGCAGACCTGCCCAGCCAGGGCATTGGGGAAGCTCAGTTGTGGCAGTAAGCATAAGAGAGGGCAGTTTTCCAGCAGCTGGGTTGTGACTCTGCTGGAGTTCAGGTGGCACAGCCTAGCCTTCTCCAGTCAGTGCACCTGGAAATGGCACCCCATTTCTATGCTGAACAGCTGTCACACAGGACAGCCCGGTCGTGGCCAGCCTGCTTTCATCTGCATTGGCAAACCTGTGCAAACTGCATGGGTTGCACATGTTTTATAGAAGCATCAGATTGTTGGTGCTGGAATAATGTCTTCTGTAGGCTGATTGTATCTTGTCTGCTCCCCAGACTCATTAGTACAAACTAATACCAACTGTGGCACGTAATTTTGGTAATGTGTAGTATGAAATAAAATTTACTCCAGTGGCTTCTCAGGGAAGTTTTGACATGCTATTGGTTTAGACTCAACCATTGCAGAGAACTGGAAAAAGCAGCATGTTACAATTTTGTAGTACTGTTTATTTATATTTCCCACTAAAGGTGGTAAGGAAAGTAGATGCCTTTCTGTTTTGCATCTGGAGAAGTGGTAGCATGGTGGGCCGGTGTGGCATGCCCAAAGCAGGAGCACAGTGAGCCCACGGCTGGGTCCCAGTGGGAACTCCTGACTCACACTGTTGTTCCTTAAGGTCACATTTCCTTGCCAGCCTCAGACCCAAGAAGATGAATTTGTTTGAAAATACAGTAAACACACGGACTTTTAAAAATAACTGTTTGGATGCAAATGGTTTGTTTTTAATGGCTTTCCTGTTCCTTAACATGGGATTTATGTTTAAGCAGCATCATCATTTGTTTGTATTTCTTACTTCATAATGATGGTATTTCTTCCTATGAAGATCTCCTTTATAGTCAGTGGAACAAAAAGTAACCCATCGTGTTTGAAAAAGTAGCAATACGATGCTTTTTCAGTATACTCCCAAATAGCCAGCATTCAAAGTAGTTTTTCTACTGAATTTAAATTTTGATTTTTTGTTTTTTTGTTTAAATTTTATATTGCATGAAATGCTAATGTATGTAAAGCCTAGCAGGGAAACTGGTCTCCTGAAATGCCTCAAATACAGGGAGAAGTTGGTAGCAGAGGTATTATTTTATGTTACATGGGAGCTGACCAAGCACCTACACTTAACAAAACACTGTACATTTTGGTCAGTGCAAACATATAGCAAGTTAATTACCAGAATTGAATGTCAGAATAGTTCAGATGTTATTTCACGGTGTGTATAATGTATGTGAGAATACACAGATAAGGATGGAACATTAACATCTTGGGAATTAGGAGTTGCTAATTCCAGCCCTTATCATCTTATTTTCCCTGAGTCTAATCTCAGTTTTCCTGACTTGGTGCCTTGTCCCTGGGTCCACTTTTAGTCCTCTCTTGGTTAGGTGATGAAATGAAGCATGTTTGTTATCTGTGATCTGTGGTGCCAGCATGGGCAGTGCCAGGAGCTGAAGATGAAGTGTTCAGATGCTGAGAGCAAGTATGCAAAACCACAGTTTGCAAAGATTTATGAATTAGCCAGCTGTGGGCAGCTGTTCATGCTGCAGTAAAACCCATGCCCTTCCTCAATACACAGGGAATGTTTTGGGGCATGGGAGGGTCTGGAAGCTTTAAAATAAAAAGACTGCAGGTTTTGTAGTGTGCACAGTCCTGTGTTGTTTCCCTGAGCTTGTTTCTGGAAATTATTTGAACAATTGCTGGCTAGATCTTAATTTAAATTTTGGTTTAGATTAGGCAGGGTTTTCCATATGGTCATTTTGGGGACCCAATCCCCCACAAAAATACAAATTTGGCGAAGTTATAATCACCAGAAAATATAACTGATGATGGTAGTACCAAGCTATTTTTGTGCCAGGCTGT
Source organism: Microhierax caerulescens (assembly GCA_035590215.1). NCBI lineage: Eukaryota > Metazoa > Chordata > Aves > Falconiformes > Falconidae > Microhierax > Microhierax caerulescens. The sequence goes on along the minus strand of JAVJGJ010000030.1, from coordinate 17,772,657 downwards.
GCCTGTCAGCCCCAGCTAGAGGAGGCTGTGGCCCTAAGCTCTGGGGCTCTGCATAGACCAGTGATTTTGCTTAAATTGGGTATTTAAGAATACGTCATGGTGCATCTAGCCGCAAACTCCCTTGTCCCTGCTTATTTTACTGTCTCAGTGTGCAGTTCCCAGTCAGGTAAAATAAGAGTGCAAAATTCTGCTTTTTGGTGCAGCCTTGGGCACTGTGCTGAGAAGCACTTTAAGCTTAACATCAGCTCCTGGCCCAAGGTGGCTGAGGCCAGACAGCACTGAACCACCTGAAAAGCAACTTTATGGTATTTATGCAGAGTAACAAATATTTGTGACCAAGGACAGTGGGCTGTGGTGTTCAGGGCATGCAGTGCCATGTCCTGTGTAAAGCAGAACCCACTGGAGCACAGCCCCTGCACAGGCAGCCTGCAGCACTCGGGCTCTGCCGAGTCCCCACTACCCGGTCACAGTCTTGTTGTGTGTTAAATGTGTGTTGTGCCTTGTTCCTTTAATGAAGATTAATATGCAATAAATTATGCATGGGAACCAACCCAGAGACCTACTTGCAGCACTGTTCCCAAAAGGCATTTCATAATTTATCCTAACACATGCAGGAAGGTTAAAACAGCCAGGAGGGTGGGTTTTGCCTAGCCCAGCACTTTCTCCTTTCGGTACATCTCTGATGTGAAAGACCAAGCAGTCCCAGCCTGAGTTGTCTCTTGAGGATATCTCAGCCTTGACCCTTCCTGGCGTATTCAAGCTGGGCTCTGGTGGTGGCCCTGCGGCCACCAGTCCAAGGCCCCTCGTGCCAAGGGGGAAGCTCCTTCCCTGCGGGAGAGTCAGGGCCATGTCCATAGCATCTGGGACTTGCTTGGACTCTGCGCCACTCTCAGGAGGTTGTGGTGGCCCTACATCCAAGGAGGGTTGGTGCAATGTCAAGGAAATGTGGTTAAATGTCAGCTGGCTAATCATGTAAACATCCCTTCTAATCAGCTTAAGAAATCTCACCAGCTTTTTATGCTTCCCAGTTGTAAACATCACTATTTCTGCAGCGTTGTGTCTCTCCTCCTGCTATGTGCCTCCTTCTTTTTCCCTCTGGTGGGTTATTCATACCCTGCCCTTACTGAACCAATAAATCCTGGATGTTAATTGCCTGCCCTGCACCCAGGGCCCCCGCTTCTGCTGTGCAGCTGTGGTTATTCCCCTAAAACAGGCAATGGATGGCAGTGATTGCTTCGACGCATGGCAACATTATTGAGAAACCGCTGCTGGAAGGATAAAGTAACAGAGGGCTTGACTTCTGGTGAATAACACCTGTAGCTTGGCAAAGGCAGCTCTGGCAAGTCCTGGCCTCCCCGCCTACAGCCCACGCAGCAGCGGCGCTGCCACCTCTCTGTTGCATGAGTACTGGCAAAGCGTGGGGACAGGCCTTTGGGCTTTGCCTGGCCAGAGGCCATAGCTGGGGCATGGGCTGGCCACGGATGATGCTGAGTGTTGCCTGTGGAAGGTGCAGGCCGGTGGCAGCATTCCCAACCGTATGGCGCAGGCGGCCCAGTGGCCATCTTGCCTGGGTGGTGGGAGCTGCGGGGGGCCTGCCTCGCTGGGCAGTGCCTGCTAGCAGGTCTGCCACCAGTGAGGTAAAGGCAAGGCCTCCCAGTTATTCCTTTCTGTGTCACTCATTGTGCTGGTTTTTAATTACCATGCCTCTATGAGCAGTGCCTTGACAGCCGAGGTGGGGCAGAGCGGGAGCGGCGCAGCAGTTCTCACCGGTGGCAGAGAGCCCTCTAGCTCTGCTGAGGGCTCATGTCCACCCGTGCCGTTACGCTCCGTAAAATGAAGTTACTTTGTGAGAATCTGCTTAAAAAAAGCAGCTGTCACCTAGCAATAGCCGGAGCGTGGGGCCTGGAAGCTGCTAGAAGCCAAAAGCAGTTTTGTTCAGGGTTGTACCAGAGCGGCACTTCTCTGAGTATTAACATGATTTTTCTTCATAAAGCCTCTCTCAAGATGCAAGATGAATGCAGCTTGATGAGGGGGTGTATCACGCACACTCAGACAGGTTGAGTATATAAACTTGTGTGTCCCCATGTGTTTGCCCGTCTGGCACGGTGGGCCCTGCCTCTGACAGGGGTCCCTCACGCTGCTCGCGAGGCTGGTCACAGAGGTCCGGTGGGCACAAAGCCTCAGGGAGCGGCACGCAGTGCCCGCCTGCGGTGCATCGAGCTGAGGCTTTGCTGGCGCTGTGTGACAGCTGGCACTGCGGCAGTGCTGTGCCGTGGCTGGGGAGGCCCGGTCCACCGGGTTGCTGGCACTGGTGGAGGTGGGGGTAGCTACAGCTACGGCTGGAAACTGCTGATCGGTGTGTCTGCGCCCATTTGCACAGAGGCCCTGCTGGCACCGCGCTGGTGGCAGAGGTTTGGCCGCTGCTCGGCAGCCCTGGCTGTGCCGCTTGGCCTTGGGGGCACAGAAACCCCCCGGGTTGCCTGCCCCAGTGTCCTCTGAGCCGCCAGTGGGCAGGAAGTTAATTAATTTTCTTTATATTCTGCAGTGCATATCGCGTGGATTGCCCAGTTTGTAAAAGGTACTCATTTTTCTCTTCAGCCACACTGGCAAGAGCCATCCAAACTGTCCCCACTGCTTTCCTTTGTTCCCTCTGCTGAAGGCCGATTGCAGAGAAGCTGGCTTGCTCCATGGTGTGGCCATTTCACAGTCATCCTTTGGTTAGATCTCTTCATTTATTAAGTCTAATTTGTTTCCAATACTTTTCTCTCTGACTTGGATCCTTAGCTCTTTTAGGTCACATTAAGTCACCATGTCTTGCGCCTAATCACCCATGCATTAGCTGATTCCTGTAGTTAGTTTTTCTGCTGAAGGAAATATCACACCTTCCTTGTACCTGGATTCCAGTGTTTAATCTTACTATCATGTATTCATTTTCACTCATCAAGTTTTCCGTATTTCCTAGAAATTCTGAAATAATAATAATAAAAACCCCTACTAATTTCTCTCCTTTCACTTTTGGGGGGGTTTGCTTGTGTGTTTGCTTTTTATTTAATTTGGCAAATCCTCAGCTCTTTTCTGCAGCACTGCTCAACAGCCCGTACAACTTTTTTTATAATCCAAGTTCCTTTTTTATTTCCTTCTGGTAGCTGAATACCAGATGATTTATCTCATGTACAGTTTACATTTCTCTAGAGACTGAAGTTTATTAGAAATGCAAGAGAGAAAACCAAGAACAAGTTCTGATTTTAATTGAAAAAAATTATCCAGTGTTTAGAATTCAATGTTTCCTAAAGTAGGTTAGAATAGCATTTAACATAAGTCAGACCCCACATTTCAGCTACGATGTATTATGCCATTGGATAGCATTTTACATGTGAGTGACCTGAAATTAGTAATACTGTCTTAGTTTTCACCGGCTGAAATGTTCATCTCCTTTTCTTCTATCTCCTTGTTACAAGAAGAGATAAAAATCTGCAGTAGATCGTGTGCTGTCCCAGAGATTGCTGTGATTTGGGCTGCAGTTGTGACTTTTTAGCATCCATGTTAGGTTTTGTTTAAATTCCTGATTGACTGAATCACTTTATTTTGTGCAGACCTGGTTTGTGTGTGGTTATGGGTCTAGCAGTGGTTCAGCTTTAGATTAACAGTGAGGAAGAGACGGACTCTGGCCACAGCCAGGAGAGGGTTTTCAGGATTGCTCTGAGCCACATGGACCTGCTGTATCTTTTCTGAGGCATCAGAGCCACTGTTGATAGATGACCTTTCAGTCACTGGACAGGCCAGGATGGAAGAGAAGCTAGAGGGAAGAGGGAGACAAATAAAAAGTGATTTTGTGTCGTTCTGTTCTGTGTGCACATACCAGAAGCACTGGTAAGCCTAGGCTTCTCTGCACTGCTTTCCAGTATTTTTTCTTTATTGCTAGTGCAGCAAGGGGAGAAGCTATGGGGTTTCTCCAGAGGATGCTGGAGAATGATTATCCCACTTCTTCATGTCCAATCTCCATTTAAAGCTTCTTGTGAATGTCTTTTTTCCTGAAGTTAAAAAATACTGTCTGTTGTTAGACGTTGTTGGTTTATTTACCATTATTTTGTGCAGTACTATTGCCATCATTCAGTAAAGTTTGTCTTCTTTTTTTAACAATGAAGAAAAACATAAAGGGCAGACAGATTTTTATGTCTGGCATTGGAGTGCAAATCTTCCGCCCTCAGAGATGGGTTCTCTAGCATGGCTCACAGAGGCTCTCTGTGTGCAGAAGCAGGTCTCCCTCTGCTTGGCCCATTAACCAGGGTAACAGTATGTGCACTCTGCTAATGAGGAGTCTCACTATGCAAACAGCAGCCTCTAAAGGGAACAAGGGGATCAGAGCAGCGTGTATTTGTGGTGCCAGAAACTATCTGCCTTCATCTAAATTCCCCACACATCACTTAGAAGAGATAAAGCAAATATATAATACAAGAAAGGCCCTCTAAAAATACAGAGTGAAACCTATCAAATGCAACAGCCAAATTAATTTTTGGTCGTGAAAGCTGTCCCTGCACAGTAATTTGGAAGATAGGTTCCAGTTCCATCTGCTATCAGATAGTGCCCCTGTTTCAGTACTGCTGACTTGCAACGCCATGGCTCAGATCCAGAGTTGCTGCAACATCTAACTGGCAAGGGTTGGGTCTCCGCATGTTTCGGTGCATGTGAACATTAATGTTTTCTCAAGAGTCTGCACTGTAGGAAACATGATTCTGTCTTGCCTAACACTCAAATTGTCTATACTTTTGGAAAAACCTTACAAATAGCACCTCCAGAGGCTGTGGCATCACAGTATGGAAAAGCACTCATAAGCCATTATTAAGGGGGGGTGAGGTGGATGGACAGGATAAAATGTTGTGATTCTAAAGCAATCTGTTGATGCCTGTCCTTCGGTGTACCGATGGCATTCTGGTCAGCTAACTGGCCTCAAAACCTGAGCCGACAGTGGCATATGTGTTACAGAGCTTTGAGCAGGAGTGTTGCATGGCAACTGAGCAGCTAACATTTGTGTTACTGTATCCTTTAAGAATTTTCTGTGTTTTTCAATGTTTGATAGAAAAATTATTTTTTTAAAGCTTACCAGCAGCTATTGCCAGTCACCTACGTTTGATGTGGAAATAAAAAAGAGAAGGGTAATTCCTTACCAATAGATGTGAAATGCATGCAGATATGGAAGAGGCATCAGCACGTGGTGTTCTTCAGCTCAGGCTCTGCTGGGAGCTGCCAGTGCAGGGTTTCCTCTCCCCAGGTTCAGCTGGGCACACACTTAAAGCTGCATGGGGCACCTCTAATTTATGAAGTCCATTTTTTTCCACCAGTATTTCCAAAATAAAAGTGAAAGGTAACAAAGGTTTGTCCCAGCACTGTCCCAGCTGTTCTCTGCTGTAGAAGTATGTCTTCCCTGTTGTTAGGTCTGCTGAGCATTTGCAAGACAGGAAAACAAAAAAATCAGAACTGCCACTCCTGGCTGCGTGCAGTTTGATAAAGAATGCTGCATTCCCTCGCCACCACTCTAGCAAGTCAGGCCTGGTGGCATGGATGCTGCCAAGCTTCCGACCTGGCTGGCTGGAGTCAGGCTTGCATTGCCATCATTTTCACTGTTGGTCTATTAATTTTCAAGTGCTGCAGAGGACAGCGTGCCTTTCGCTTGGGGATTGCCAGCCATGTGAGAGGTGTGTGGGATTTCATCTGGCATCGTAGTGTGCACCCAGGGAACAGCTTTTGGAAGGACAAGAGGCTGAGAGAGAGATTCTCCTGTCTGGCCAAGTAGTGCTTAAAGCAACAGAGAAGGGTTGCAAGAGGAGAGGGGAGCAGGGAACAAGGGGTAAAAAGTTTTTACAGTGATCACAGAAAGCTGCAAAGCCCCAGCCTAGCTACTAACCCAGGTTCATTTACAGATGTCACCTTGTGCCTTTGGAGACTGCAGTACCTCCTGAGGGTCAGTTGGGCAAGCAGACTCACAGCAGTCCCTGAGAAGGTGCTAAAGCGAGCATCTTTCCACATGAGTATGCCCAGTGTAGTGGGAGTCAGTTATAAATTCTTGGGATGGCTGTATGCTTGTGATGAATTGCAGCCATTGGGGCCTGAATCCTTCCCTGCTGGATCCCCGGCTCTGAATGAACTGAATCCCTTAAGTCCCTGGGCAGCGTGTCAGCAAGTGTGTGCTTATTGCTAAGCCTGCGCACGGTCGGATGGCACCAAACCCACACTGATGGGTCCCAGCATACAGGTTATTAGATTATGGACTTCCAATACTACTGTGATATGAAGTGATTGTGGTGAGCATTTTGGATGTTAGTTAAAGGACAAAGTTTGTAAATGCCCTTGGGAGTATTTTTGTTAGATTCCCATGAAAATTTATCTTTCCATCGTAACTTTCTGGGGAGTTTCAGTGCTGGTTTGATCTCAGGGATTCAGTTACACAATGTGCTGTAGGCTTTAAAATCAGTTTCTTTGCCTGTACATGCTCATGTATTAGCTGATTTTTCAGAGGAGGTGATGATGTAAGCCTAGACATCTGAGGTGAAGATAAAGCCCTTGATCTGCCTGTAGTTTGTGTTAGCTAAAGCACTTTAGCAACTTGCACTCAAAATATGGTAGATTTAAAACTGAGTATGCACACAAATATTTCAAGGCATCCCTGAAACCACTGTGAATAAAATGGAAAGGTATGAAACAATAGCCAAAAGGGCCTGTGAAATCTGAGCAGAGGGTAAGTGTTTTAGCCAGACCTTTGAGATCAAGGCTAAGGTGTATAAAGCTGAATCTATCTACAGAACCGTCTGGTTTTCAAGGATTCAGAAGGCCTCGTTGACCCATCAGATACAGGTGGAGTCAATGCAGAGAGGGATTTACCTGCCTGAATGGATGGGACCCCAGTCCTGCGCTCCCTTCCTCACCGGAGCTGCAGGGGGGCAGCACCAGCATCTGTGTTCTGAGGTGGGGTGTCAGAGGGACCACCTGGGTGATAGCTGGGAACTTTTACGCTGTATCCTGGGAGTTTCATTTCCAGAGCAGGTTTTTTTCAAACCTCACAGAAGTACTTGCTCGCAGAGACTGAGAAGTATGGGCTGCAGGAAACTGAGCGCTGGCCTTGCTCTTTTGTAGGACGATGATTCCTGTGACCGAATTTCGCCAGTTCTCGGAGCAGCAGCCGGCGTTCAGAGTGCTGAAGCCCTGGTGGGATGTGTTCACGGACTATCTCTCTGTTGCCATGCTGATGATCGGTGTGTTTGGGTGCACATTACAGGTAAATCAAACAGGATGGAAGCGAAGTGGGTGCTCTTGGGTTTGCTGAAAGAGGACCACAATCCAGAAGGTCCTTAGAGGGATGATGTCACGTCTTGTTTTATCTTTTGGGTTCACCATGAACAAAGCAAAAATTCACTGGTCCCAGGATTAAAGCTGTTTAGGTAGCAACATCAAATAACACAGACCAGACTTAGCAGCTGTAAATCAGTGGAGTTGCGCTAGAGCTGATGGAGCTGTGCCAGCTAAGATAAGAGCTGTTGGTTTGGCTTGTGCCTGGATGCCTGTTTTCACCACAGTTTGGCATAACAAAGCAGACTATCAACATAAGTTCTTATTTGTTACCATTTTTCTGTTTAAAAGATCGAAAAATGTAGTTTTGTAATTTCTGTTTTTCTTTATTTGGCAAATGTTAATATTATTTCTCTTGTTATGCTTCAAAGAGATTTGAAATGAATGTGCTTATTTTATTAACACCATCCACAACTAATATTATGCCTCTGCCATTCCAAAGCATCTCTGAGGATGCTTACACATAAACAATTGATGTTACTATCAATCACTGTTAGTTAGATTTTGCTAAAGAGCCAAAAGCTGAAAAGAAATGGAAAGTACTGTTTGGGACAGACTCCACAAAAACAAAAAGTTACAGTACTGGTTCAAACGTGGATCTCGTGTTTCTTGGCATGACTTGGAAATAGAGCTAAAGGGACACAATGATAGAGCTCTTATTTCAGGGGAAATTGCTTACTTTTATGGCCCACGATTTTCACATAATATATCCCAAATTTTATGTGAAATCAGCTGTAGTTTTCCCTGTATTCTCTGTTTTCAAGTATTTTCAGTTGAAAGTTTACAATATCCACGTTGAAAAATCTCTTTAATAGGGCTGAATTTTGCATTAGTAGCTAAGTGTTTGCTTAAGCATGCAAAGTAGAACATCTGTTATTTTTCAGTTTACCTGCTTGATTGGATGAAGCACACTGGAAAATAATGTGTGGAAACACTGCAAAGAATAGGCAATTTTCTTTCTTTTTTTTATTCCAAATTACTACCAAAAGCATGAATTCAGGCTGTAAGGAAGGATGTATATCTGAATAGCGTTTACAGACAAAGATTAACCGCAGGAGTTTTTGATGTGTTGACAGTTATGGGACTGATATTGTTCAAAACACGTGGTCTCATCTCAGCATCTCTCTGCACCAGGGTGGATCATCAAGGAGGATCTGATTTTGGTAGCTCTTGTTGCATACCCAGTATTTAGTGCTTTCAACAACCATGACGTCAAAGAGTACATCTACACTACACACAGATTCTTGGGTAGGGCTAATCGTGGTTAGTCATTCAGGGCAAATAACAGAGCTCCTTGGTTTATCACATAGATTAGAATTTAAAATTCAGACTTACAGGGACCCTTGCAGTGAACTTGAACTATTATTTCAGGTTAAACCAAAGGTGATTGGTCCCTTAAGGCACTCTGACCTCAACATGGATGGCCATGGAGTTTGTCAACATGGATGGCCAGCCCAAATTAAGAAAGTTGGGGGTTTTTGCATTATAGAGAGACTCAAGGACAGAAGGACAGAGCTACTTTTCCCTGAGGTGTGTGGTATGAGGATTTTTGTGTGTATGTATGAGAAACTGAATAAAAATTTTATTGATGCACAATCTCAGAGAGATGCTGGCAATTCTCTATTATCCCTATCTATCTTACATTAAGACTGAAGATTAATAATGTCCCAGCATAGATATGCCCACGTTAGCTCTTTGTCAGCCATTTTTGGTGTGATAAGATAGCACCATGTGAGCATATAGCCACATGAATGCAGTTATGCTGCTTTCAAGCCTGAGCTATCTCTGAATATTGTGTAGCCGGGGTGAATAACCCTGGCAAGAACAGTCTGTTTCTGGGGAGAGCAGTGCAGGAGATCCCTGATCTTTTCTGGAAGCATTACCCACACTTTTCCTTTCTCTGGATTATCTCAATGACCTCTTACTCAAATTATGGAAAGCTAACCACAGATGAAAAGGGGTGACCTAGTTCTTGGCATATAGAACAAGTGTCTTGTCAGGAATAATAATAATAATAACAATAATAATAGCGCAGGCTATGGGGAGGAATGCCTGGCAGCTGGAGGAGCTCCAAGGACAGCTACCCATTGGTACTGCCACCATTGTCTGTACATCAGTTTGAGAGGTATCTTTTTGTGTGTTTCAGGTCATGCAAGACAAGATAATATGCCTTCCAAAGCGCGTACAGCCTTGCCAGAACCAATCTAATAGTTCAAATGTGTTTAACACAATGCCAGATACAACCCCCCTTCCTCCACCTAAGCCATCCACCCCTCCAGCTACAGTTGAAATGAAAGGACTGAAGACTGATTTGGACCTTCAGCAGTACAGCTTTATAAATCAGGTGTGCTACGAACGTGCTCTGCACTGGTATGCCAAGTACTTCCCTTACCTTGTCCTTATACACACACTGGTCTTCATGCTGTGTAGTAACTTTTGGTTCAAGTTCCCTGGATCGAGCTCCAAAATTGAACACTTCATTTCAATACTTGGGAAATGCTTTGATTCTCCCTGGACAACAAGGGCCTTATCTGAAGTGTCAGGGGAAGACTCTGAAGAGAAGGATAACAGGAAGAACAACATAAACAAGTCTAATACTATCCAGCCAAGCACGGAAGGCACTTTGGTCAAGACACAGTCTTTAAAATCAATTCCTGAGAAGTTAGTTGTGGATAAGGGAACACCTGGGGCATTAGATAAGAAAGAAGGTGAACAGGCCAAAGCACTCTTTGAAAAGGTGAAGAAATTCAGACTGCATGTTGAGGAGGGTGATATTCTTTATGTCATGTATGTTCGCCAGACTGTACTTAAGGTAATTAAATTCCTGATTATTATTGCTTACAACACAGCACTTGTCTCAGAAGTCAATTTTACAGTAGTCTGTAATGTTGATATTGAAGATATGACAGGATATAAGAATTTTTGCTGTAATCACACAATGGCACATCTGTTCTCTAAACTTTCGTACTGCTACCTGTGCTTTGTAAGCATCTACGGCCTCACATGCCTTTATACACTATACTGGTTGTTCTACCGTTCGCTGAAAGAATATTCTTTTGAATATGTTCGGCAAGAGACGGGAATTGATGATATCCCGGATGTCAAGAATGACTTTGCTTTCATGCTTCATATGATTGATCAGTATGATCCTCTCTATTCCAAGCGGTTTGCTGTCTTCCTGTCTGAAGTCAGTGAAAATAAGCTGAAACAGCTGAACCTGAACAACGAGTGGACTGCCGATAAACTGCGACAGAGGCTGCAGACAAACTCCCATAGCCATTTGGAGCTACAGCTCTTCATGCTTTCTGGACTACCAGACACAGTTTTTGAAATTACTGAGCTGCAGTCATTAAAGCTTGAAATAATTAATAATGTAATGATACCAGCGACCATTGCACAGTTGGACAATCTGCAGGAGCTCTCGTTGCACCAGTGTTCTGTGAAGATCCACAGCGCTGCCTTGGCATTTCTGAAGGAGAATCTCAAGATCTTGAGCGTTAAGTTTGATGACATCAGAGAACTTCCACACTGGATGTATGGCCTCAGAAATTTGGAAGAGCTCTATTTAATTGGCTCCCTAAGTCACGATATTTCCAAAAACATTACACTGGAGTCTTTTCGGGAACTTAAAAGCCTTAAAGTTCTTTACATAAAAAGTAATTTGTCCAAAATCCCACAATCTGCTGTTGATGTTTCAAGTCACCTGCAAAAATTGTGCGTCCATAACGATGGCACTAAGTTAGTGATGCTCAACAATCTGAAAAAGATGGTCAACCTGACACAGCTGGAATTGGTTCATTGTGATTTAGAGCGCATACCTCATGCAGTCTTTAGCCTTCTCAGTCTTCAGGAATTGGATCTAAAGGAAAACAACCTCAAATCCATCGAAGAAATAGTAAGTTTTCAACATCTGCGAAAACTGACAATCCTAAAGCTCTGGTACAACAGTATAACATACATCCCAGAGCATATAAAGAAACTCACGAGTCTCGAGCGGCTTTCCTTCAGCCATAACAAAATAGAGGTTCTTCCGTCCCACCTATTCCTATGCAACAAAATCAGATACTTGGATTTGTCTTACAATGACATTCGCTTTATCCCACCTGAAATAGGAGTTCTGCAGAGTTTACAATACTTTTCCATTACTTGCAACAAAGTGGAGAGCGTGCCAGATGAACTATACTTTTGCAAAAAACTTAAAACTCTGAAAATTGGGAAAAATAACTTGTCAGTCCTTTCACCTAAAATTGGTAATTTGGTATTCCTCTCCTACTTGGATATTAAAGGCAATCACTTTGAAATCCTCCCACCTGAGCTCGGAGAATGCAGAGCTCTGAAGCGGACTGGTTTCACTGTAGAGGACACCTTGTTTGAAACGTTGCCTTCTGATGTCAGGGAGCAAATGAAAGCTGAATAACTAACTTCCTCTTGCTCAGTTTTACAGAAATAATGCGTCTACCAAATATGCTGTAGAAAGTGCATACTCCAAATATGCATTTGTCATGTTTTTTTTCATTTTCAAACAAATCCTTTCTGTAAAAACACATTTGGAGTAAGGAGTACATATATTTTTAAAATAAAATTGCCTCGTATTTTTTCACTGTTTTAAGATATTTTTTAAGTTTGTTTTGCCCTGGAACAAGGGTGTCTGTAACTTAATTTTTACTGGTAAAAGTAAATGGTTTTATCTGCTGAATTTTTTTTTCCTTTGCCTAATTCCAACAGGGGAACTGGCTTTAAGCTGTATGCTTTGGGTTGTATAATTTTTAATATATGATTATATTGTCTTCCTTGTTATTGTTGGTCCCTTAGGACATGGTCTTCAACGGGTGGTGCTGCAGGTGTTGAATGCCTTGTTTCCTCTTTTCTTCACTGGCAGTAGAAGGTGTTCAGCATCTAACAAGATGAAATCTGGGTTGGCCATCCTTTTTTATTTATAACATGGTTTTATTAGATGGTCAAAGCAAGTAGAAGGGTCTTTTATGTATTTATACTGGTCTGAGGGAGCATGCAGAACTCCTTCACCGCCTTTTGGCAAGTTCAGTCTAGCTGTCCGTTCGCACACCGCGCCGAGCAGGAGGCACTGACTGAGATTTCCTCTCTGGTGCAGGAAGGGTAAGGTCACAGTTCACAGACAAGTCCGGACCAAAGTGACTCGTTTTGATGGTTTTCCAAACAGTGCAAAGGGATGCGGCTGCCTGTTTCCTGCTAACTTGAATGGAAGGGGTGCAATGAACTCACTGTGTTGGAAACATCAACCCAGCGAGATGAAACACTATCTTGAAAAATCCCCATCCTCTGCTAAACACCCCATCCTGCAAGGGAGAAAGTGCCCTCTGCCCTCCTCAGTTCACTTCCCCACGGGGATACTTGGCACCTTGCAGGAATGGGATCCAGAAAAAGTGCAATCATGTTTAGTTTATCTAAAGCTTCTGACAAGGAAGTAGCATCTAATACACTCCTTAATTGAGCTTGAGTATTGTATGACCAAGCTCAACACAGGAACATTTGCAGATTTACTAAAATGAGATTAAAAATGAATACATTAACTTCTCAAAAGTCTCAACTTATCAGGAGACAGTGATGAAGACTATTTTTGCATCTCCCTGCTAGTTATTAAAATGGGAATCGTACAGTTGGAAGTTTGCTTTTTAAAATAATGTAGTAGTCTGTAACAATGGTGCATCAGGTTGGGAACTTTATCCTCTGAAGCCATGTTCAGTTGTTTATTTAATCCAGCCATTTGCTTTCTTTCAGGCAAGTTTGGCAGGTATGTGGTAACTCACGTGCTGCTCACAAGCTTATTTAAGCTAATCAAAAGTAACCGTATGATAGTAAAATATTTTGCTAGGAGGAGATCTCTTCATCCTATCCAACAACACGTATTTGAGTCAGATGCAGGCACTGGATAAATGCTTTGCAAGAATATCTAGGAATAAGTACTCCTTTCTCTAGGAGGCAATGCTGTTCATAAATTGCGGAGGTTGAGTTGCTGATTGTTTAAAGTTATGTAAAATAATTGATGATTGTCAGGTTGGTTGCTCTTAAATGTTTTCTAACTGCCATTGTGTGTCTTGAGCTACAGTTAATCTGAGTTCTCGAGCTTGGTTCAAAAGCATATTGTTGTTTTAAGAGTCTGACTGATAGAGGTGGGGAGACGAAAAAAATGAGCATTTCCTCATTAATCCAGGGTGTGCTATGCAATCTGGTATGCGGGCTTGCCACAGTGCAAAGTCAGACTTATTTTTTGTGCTTGGCTGTGTTCTGGAGAAGATCCATGTGATTAATCAAAAATGGGTCAGGCATGAAAGAATCAAAGCAAGCTTTTTTGAAGGGGTTTGATTTAGTTCTATTAAAGACTTGGGACTGTTGTAGTTATTGCGAGAGCTACGCTTACCCATGTACGGAATGCACTTATTGGAACAGCTTGGCAGTATATATCTTCTAAATGTATTTCACTTTGATGTAATGTGAGGGAGATAAAAGTTTCATTGCTCATATTAGCCTAATTATGTAAACCAAAGTGCTGTTGTCCCTGATGAATGTAAACTGTTTAAAATGTCCAAGTAATCGGTGGAGCTGTATAGTTCTCTTATTTAGATTTGAAATATGGGATTACATTTAAAGTTTTTTAAAAAGATCTTTATATTCCTAGATGTAGCATTTTAAATCCCTAATTTATTTTATGTCTGATGTTGTTACATGTATAGTTTGTCGTCTATTTTTTGAATGGAAGTTATGCACACCACATAACTGAAGGTTGTAGACTTGTTCTACACCATTTTTGTAAATACGTCATTTAGGGGATGTGGGGGGATTGTTTGTTACCAATTATACTTACACCAGTGCAACCCCCTCATGTGGACACAGTTACATGAGTATAAAGTGCCTTGTGCTGGCATATCTTTATTCGCTTTGACAGGAATAAACTATACCGGTCTAAGCACTTTCACACTAATAACTGTATCTTTTCCAAGGATTTGGTCTGCTGAGACAGCTTCCTCAATCTGACAGCTCACTGCCACCAGAAAGGCACAGTCCCCTCCTCCTCCCATGCTCCCTATTCCTGCCAATACGTTCCAGCTGCTTCTCTTGTACCTTTACTGGTCCAGTGCTGGTCTGATTCCTCCACAGGACAAATCAACTTTTTAAGCCAGCAGAAAACTAAGCCACTTAAAAAAAAAAAGGACTAATTTTCTGCTGGATCAGTTCTCCAAAGGATCAGATGCACAGAGCGTGGAAGTAGCGAGGGAACAGGACTCTGCAGCCCAATCCTGGCAAGGAAAAGGTGGGACAAGTCACTCTGGAGGTGCTGAGCTGCTAGGTCAGTTCAACATCTTGCTGAGCCACGTGCTTGCAGAGCTGTGCTGTTTTATCTATAGCAGGGTTGGGTGGCATGGATTTTGTGGGTACACAAATCTCATGCTTGCAGTGAATGGTAAATTATCACATTACTGTCAATTACTTAAATTTAATGAAAAAAACTCAGGTAGCTGCACTGTTGACTTTTGTAAACTTCTTACTGTCTAGTCTGTGGGATGTATTTTCCAAAACCATATTACAGTATTTTAGAAATGCGTCAGCTCAGAGAAGATTGTTTCCTAATTCTGTATGACATCCAGGAAAAAATGTAAAAGTGCCATATTTACTCAGTGATTCATGTACTGCTCATATGTATATTCACATGCAATGCGTACTACTTTCCTGTGACCCATAGTATTTGACTTAGAATGGATGGATAATACATTTTGTGGATAATACTTCAGGCATGGTTTATATACATACACAAAGAGTTTATATAACTACTTACATTAATCAGGTGCCTAACAAGTATGACAATTCCAGAACATAAGCAAGGCATTTTACATTATTGCTCAAAAATAAAACAAATCTTCCTTGGTAACAGAAGCAGAGATGACAAGGAGTGCAGCAAAAATAAGATGACAATCTTAGTAGTACATTAAGCCTGACAAGCAAATCTACTTTGAGATCAAAATCTGGAGATGTGCATCTCCCTCTTTGTCAAGATAAGGATGGATATATGTGCTGACCTCTTGCATTTAGCCAACCCAACAACTTTTGTAAATTCTGATTGCAAAGCGCCTGCCTAAAGTCTCCTATCATGTTTCTGGCACTTCTAATAATACTTGTGCTTAAGTGGTGACGAGTCCTGTAAGAATGCCAAGGAAAAACTTTGAAATTTGACCAAATGGACAAACTTCTTAATTCTGTAGCAAGAATCTTAATATGGTAATAGACCTGTGTAGTGTTACATTGCAATATAGTATGCCCAGAAAAAATGGAAATAAAATGCTCTTTTGTAATAATGAACATTGTCAGATTGCACTGTGATTATTTATTTGGGAAAAATGTTGTTTCTGGGTTACCTGAAGATCAAACATAACCATCTTTTGGGTTTGATCCCTTGGGAGGGAAGTCAGGAAAATATGCTTGAAAAAACATCGTTAGGCTTGACAGGATTTATAGCCGCATGGTCTTGCTTCCTGCGCACCTCCTTCCATCTCCTTCTGGCAGTCTGCTCAGTGGCCAGCAAAGAAGCCATCCCTGCGGGAGCAGCTCCCCCGCTCCGGTCCCTGTGCTCTGCCAGGACTGGGGGGATGTGGGGGGATGCCGGGGCCCTGCCAGCCGGGGCTCCCACGCGGCCCCATGCAGCCAGTGGCCAGGGGCACGGAGGCTCCTGCCTCCTCCGTCATGTGCCACTAAGGGAAGCGATGCTCGACGTAACTCCCTATCTGACCAAAGGCAATGGGTTCGTGCTGCCTGCATTTGGCATGGGATGTTTTCTTCGTTTCTCCATATCTTTTAAGTTGGAAGCAGTAACGTGTTTCAGTTTTGGTTTTTGATACTGACTAAGGCAACGCTGGCCTGCTGAGATGGAGCAAGAAATGCTCCTCTCTGGTTCTCGAGGTCCCAGGGAGAGGAGGGGAGCGGTAAGCACGGGCAGGCAGCCTGGGTCGGCTTTGCCCCTGGAGAAGCCCTGGCAGGGAGTGGCAGCAGGGACACGCCGCCCCTGGAGCACGGCGAGCCTCGCGGAGGAGTAGAGGATGCAGATGCCTTGCTGACAGCACCTGCCTCTGACCTCCGGGCTGTTCCCTGCGAGGATGTGGAGGGCTGGAGAAGCTGGTACGCTCCTTGCAGCCCTGCTCCTTCCCACCGGCCCTGCGGCAGATACCATCTCTGGGCCGCACCTGGCGGGATGGGA
>JAVJGJ010000030.1:17665549-17722263 GCA_035590215.1 Microhierax caerulescens | reverse complement strand
TGCCGGGCGGCGGGGCCGGGAGCACGGCGTGCCGGTGGGAACGCGGTGGAGAAAAGCGAGCCCCCTCCCGGGGCAGGCGGTGCGAGCTCCGAGCGGGAGGCGCCAGCCGGGTGCCCTTTGTGTGGGGCCAGCTGTTCGGGGGTTGCAACGCGCGGGTTCAAGGGGCCTAAACCTGTCAATCAAACACGTCCCGGCGGCGACACCAGCCCCTGCCGGAGGATCACCCCGTCTTCCCGAGGCACATCCCCTCCCAGCGCCCCAGTACGTGGCCATATCGACTCCTGCTCCTTGAGGATCCCCGAGCCTGGCACAGCAGCTCCTCTGTCTTGCAACCTCCATTCCCCCCCGCCCCGTCCCCGTTACAAGTGCCGCCAGTGCTGTTAAACAAACACGAATTCAGGCACAGAAAGCTTGTGACTTGCCCAGCATCCTTCAGGGAAGCTGGTCTGCGGTCGGGGGGATGCAGCCTGTGCGTTTCCAACACGCTAGCAGCCCATGGCAGTTTCTCCTCTGGATGCTCCCAGTGTGTAAGAGCCATGAGGTAGGTTACTCAGACTTGAAAATGGAGGACGGTAGTGGTAACCACCCTGTTGTTTGGTGGAATAAGTCTCAGCAGTACTTCCTGTAATGGTGGTGCTGAAAGTGATGTTTTACTTGGTTTAGCTGCTGGTGCAGAGAGCAAAACATCTCCGGTACAAGATTTGGGGTACCTGCTACTCATAAGCATTGTCACTTACAGCTTTTTTTCTAATAGCCTAGAGAAGTATTTTGATTTTTTTCAGCATTGTGTCTGTCAGCCATGGTAGGGAAGGATCATCTTTTCTCCTATAGAACTGAAGGTGGGGGGAATGGCTATGCCCTCTTGTTTGGAAGAGAGGGCTTTAGGATGTGAGAATTTTGCAGGAACAGCACTGAGATTTTGATCCCGCAGCTCTGAGCTATTAAAAAAGCACTCCCATCCCAGATGGGGTGGCAAAATTCCTTTCTCTCTGTCTTGTTTTTTTTTTTTCTTTTTAGTTTGGTTTTTTTTTTTTAGTTTTTCCCCTTTTCTTCCTCCTGAGTCTTCCTGGTTGCAGAGGAAACCCCCTTTCTTCAAACTTATTGTAAGGATTGGTGGTATAGAGGGTTAGTGTTACGTTATTTGCTCTTGATTGCCATCTTCAATTAATTCACCAAGCCTTGCTCAGAGGTCAGGATCCTACTCATTCTTTGTGATTTACAAATCCCCTATAAACCTTTTATTGTTAGCTGAAACTGATTTATAAGGCCCTGACCTAGGAATATGCTACTCTGGCTATGTTTTTGTGCTGTACACCATTTTCTTCTGTGTTTCTGAGCAAGCATTGCCTTTATAATAAACTCATTTGGTGCTTTGCCTGCATCTTGCTCGGCGTGGAAAACACTAGTCTGTTATGTCTGCTGTATCTGTTTTCTTGCACGTAATAAGCAGGGAATATTTAAATATAGATACTGTTATTTGCAGTCAAGATGACTTTGATAAAGATCCAAAGTTTACAAAGGCTACATGAGGTAACATGGGGAAGGGAGAAGCATTAAGCAGTAATTTGTTTTGTAAGATCCAGGTATGCGCAATAGACATCTGCTCCAGTCCTGACACCTTTGAGGGGACGGTAGTCTGTCCAGTGTGTTCAGGCCTGGAGGAGGTATTCTAAAGCAGCAGCACCAACAACAGAGAAAGTCTGCGTGCTCCCGTCACAGGAAGGTAATTATTAATAGGAACAAACCAGTACAATAATGATGCAAAGAGAGTGAAAGCACTTAGGTGCTTGCTGTGGAAAGATTAACTAGTGTGTGTTGTGCTAACACATAGAGCTGCACATGTAAAATATAGTTCTTGTATTCTGGTTCGATAGCCCTGTGTTCCTGTTGCCTCAGACAAGCTCCTTTCTCTTCTGTAGTGGTAGGTAGGTGGTGGTATGGAGATGTCACAACTGTATGTTGTGTGTGGACAGCTTTCCTGACTGCGTGTGCCTGGAGAGTGAGAAAAAAGCTAATGCTGTCGGTGATATGGCTGCAATAGGTCCTGCCAGTGACAGGAGGATTATAAAATAAAGGCTAGTGGAGAAAAGGGTACGTATGTCCCTGTGGTCAAAAGCACTTGTGACCATGTGTGTTGTAGCGTGGTGCAGTTTTATAAGAAGTAGCTGTACTGAAATTTCCTGCCTTGAAGTTAGTTCTTTTAATTTCTCCAAATCTTCCCGTTCCTTTTGTGTATTGAGGTCCCATTCAAAATCTGTTGAAGTCAGTCAGTGGGACTAAGTGGATTTTGTACTGGGTGTCCTGTACCACAGGCTGAGTTTCTTTTCCCCCTCGTGTTCGCGATGCCACTGGCCACTGTGTCGGTTCCTCCTTTTGCTGCATACCAGTGGGTTGGCTTGGGACATCTGGCGGGCAGAGCGCTGACTGAGCCCTCAGCCCAGGTCTCCTTTGCTTTCTTCTCCACCTCTATGAGCCAGAGGGGAGTTTTGATGCCGTGACATGGACGCTGTGATCACTGAGGATGAATTAGTCGTGAGGCTTAAAGCATTTAATCGTTGTGGGGCAGCTTTACTGAGAAGTAGCTTGAGTCACAAATAGTGTCATGGGGGAATGCAGTAAACTAGCTTGTCAACTAGATGCAAACAAAAGGAGTTCCAGGGTTAGTATTTTACCAAATAATGAACTCTGAAGGTTTTAATTTCTTTTCAAAAAAGCAATCTGTATCTTTCAGTTAATTCATAATTGTTGTAGGTCCCTAAATATTTATAAAACACAACTAGCAGTATTTATATTATACTCAAATGTTAATATATGAAGTGGAATGAACCAAACATGCTATTTCAGTTTCTGCTGTTTAAATGTCCCCATTTCTTGCTTAGCATTGAAACAAGACTACACAATTCTCCTTTTTTTTTTTCTCCTCCTTTTCTTTCAGTATTATTTATTCATTTATTGTCTCTTGTGGTGGGAAGATTATATCATAGAAAAAAAAGCTATTGATGTATTAAGAAAAATGGCAATAATTTTCCCCAGAAACCTTACATTTAGATAAAGGCTTGTCTGTGCTTTTGCATAACTGACATTTTAAACATCTTTTTATAACAAGCAATGAAAAGTCTGTGGACTTCACCATGCAAAGACTTGTGCACATGACTAATTTTCCACACATGTATAGGCTCATGAGGACGACGCATGCATGCATAAGGCTCTCTGGGGTCATGGTAAAAGTGCTTGAACTTGAAAGTCTTTATTCTTGGCTGTGATATTGAGGTGCTGTGAGCCTACGCTTGTAAGTATTTGCCAGACAAGGGCTGAAATACAGAGAAGAATGTTTGTCAGATGCAGTTTTCTAGCAGGTACCAGCATTATATTTGTAAAACTGATTATAATTAGTGTTTCAAAGCTACTCTGTACCTCTTACCTTGAGAATGCTTTGAGCTATGTTTTTTCAAAGTCTGACTTGCTTGCGTTGGGGATGGGTTTGGCTCAAGATCTTTTGGTCTAAGCAAATTGAGTGCAATTTTCTTTTAACCATATAACAAAGAATAGGTATTGATTGCTTGCCAAACAATTTTTCCCTTCAGAGATTCCAAAAAAAATTTAGGGAAGAACAAAGCCAGTATTTCTAGTGTTTTAACTTCTTGAGAATCTTGGGTTTTGGCATGTTAAAAGGGAAAGTGCGTCACAAGTCAAGTTGGCATTTTCTAATACCATCAGTAATACTCATTTCCACATCATTAATTTTAACTGACACCGCTTCAACCTTTCTCTTGCCACAAATTTCTTTTTAATTAAAAGAACTGAAGCTCTTTTCACTTATTTCTATATCCTCCTCACCTTTATTCTTCCAGTCTTGCAAGACTGTCTCCCTTCAGGAAATAGGATAGGAAGAGAAGCTCAAAGAAATACCTTCCCTTTTCTTCTTCCTCTTCTGCAAGTATAAATCAGGATATGAAAACCCAGTTGTTTGTGTAGTCTCAAAACTGTTGCTACCTGTAATTTTCCTTCTTTCCACTTTAGCTTTTTCCTCAGAAGTAATTTATTCTTAGACTGAAGTAGTTGTGATATTCCAGACTTCAGAAACAATCATGATGTAACATACAGCCACCCTTAGGGAAGGAGGAAAGTTATTTGTTGCGCATTTTCTTTTTCTTTCAGAGACCCTTTTCTTGGTGAAGGTAACTCTGATGAAGCAGCAGTAAAACCAGCCAGGTTGAAAGGATGTGGCAGCCAGCAGTGGGTGAGGGTAGCAATTACCTTATTCACTGTGGTCCTGCATTTTGTATTATGTATGCAAAATGTATATCTCTCTAAATAGAAAAAGAAATGGTCTGATTCTTGTGATCTGCCTTGCTCCTTGTTAGTGTTAAAAAAAGAATCTTCTCTGTATGTGGCCTTTTAATTAAAAGTTAGGCGTCTCAGTTGTTCTGTCTTATGAAGCTTTCCTTTGAAGAATAGGAAAATGCAATCAATGGAAGATTTCTCAGACCCAAGGGGTAGGCATGACTGCTGCTGTTGCTACCTTTTCCTATCAAACATCTCTTCAAACTGTTTGCTGTGCATTTAAATTTGAAAAAATGGCACTATTCCAAAACTGGAGTTTTAAAATCCCTTTCTGTTCACTTGCTCAGGGTTTTTCTGTCAGTCACATCTCCTGATGGTTTCCCCTGTATGTTGAGACCATAGGTGGGGCCACCTAAACAGACATGTCTATTGCAGGATGTCTTATCTGCAATACTTGCATGGAGCTGGTAAATGGAATCATAGAATCATGTTGGTTGGAAAAGGCCTTTAAGATCATCAAGTCCAACCATAAATGGTGAGACCTACAACAAATGTTGTCCAGATGGACCCCTTCTCTAGATCCAGTATGTAAAGATATACACACAGAATGGAAAAAATCAGACACAAAGGCTCTTTATAGCCCTTGCAGTGAAGCAGCTAGGCAGGCTGCTACCCGCCCCCATGCAACCTTAATGGCTGCAAAGCCACAGCCAAGATAAAGGGTGGTGTTTTCCCGCTACCCCCCCACTCCCTCCTTGGACTTCATTCTTTACAAGTCAGCACTGGGATAAGTTTCTCTAAAAAAGGTGTGCTTGATCGCCCCTGGGTTCTACAGAAGCCAAGGCTGCTGCACCTCTAGTGTTTTTAAGTGTGGCCAATGCCACAGATACCAACATGCCTGCTAAAAGCAGCGTTGTTTTTTTTCTGTGGACTTTGTTTGAAGCACTTCATTCTTGCTGCAGTGATCTTCCAACTTGGGGTTATAGTTTTAAGGAGAAAACAAGTGTATAGGATGTGTGTATGAATATGATGTCTGAATAGCTATCTGTTCTTCAGCCATTGTTAGGCACTTTCAGCTGGTGTGAGAACTTGTATAAAGAACACCCACGCCTGGAATAACCCAAGTGCAGGCTTGCTGAAGCTGTGTGCTAGAGATGGAGGCAGTTCTGTAATTTTGCAGTACCTTAAGGTCAAAAGAAAAGCTGGTAACCGTAGGGAGATCTTTCATTTACCTTGATATGTGCACACCCAAAGTTGATTTTGCGAGCAAAAACTATAGTTTATCTGTCTCAAATACAGTGATTAAAAAAAAACAAGCTTATACAACACTGATTTTCTAATAATTGAAAATAACCTTTTGGTTGAAAAGCTTCTTCTGTGAATATTAGTATTTTAGACAGAAGTATTATGTAATAGACATTTTGTCGCCTTTGCAGTCCTGCACAGAGGAACACATTGTTAAGCTGATGTCATTTGGATTGTTCAATATAAATTTGTCCACTAAACCAATGCAAATGTCAGTGAATGATTAAAAAAAAAAAGTCCATCTTGTGTATTTGTACATAGTGGTTTGTGTACAGATTGTGGAAAGGGAGGATAGGAATTATTTTGGTCTGACAGTTTCTGCATTAAAATTTGAGTGAGAAGTGTGCAAGGTAGTGAACTAGCCTGCTTTGTTTTCAAGCACTGCTATGGTCACAAATGCTTTCCACATGCATTAGCAATTGCCTTCATCAAAGATGCACGGAGGAACCAGACTTCACGCTTAATCTGACTGGTGTTTAAAAATACAAACTGAGAAGTCTACATACAGGGTTCCTCTCAATGGCTGCCATCCAGAAACTTTCATGTACTTGCTTTCTGTCTAATTAAATTAAGAAATAAAGCCTAAACTACCTAGCTTAGAGGAGGAACTGACAAAAGAGGAATGAAACTGTTTATGCACTTGATTTTTTTTTTTTTTTTTAAAGTAACGTTTGCTGGTTTATAACCCATACTAAATTTCTTCACTGTTTTACCTCCTTAGCATTGTTAGCAAACAGAAGAGGAAGACTGGGCTTGGTAGTTCTGCTCCTCTCCTTTTCTATCCTTCTGACAACAAATCTGTTGACTCTTGAAATGATGAAGCAGAGGAATTCAGATACACAAATGCTCATTGGTACAGCAGGAATTGTGAGCTTGGTCAGTGCTAGTGCCCCCATGGAATGTGGGTAGGAAAGTGTCTAACACGAGAATGATGGGAGAAGAGTGGTTCTTGGAAAAAAGAGTGGACCAAGAATGAGACAGAATTGTACTAATAGTAAATCAGGAAAATGAAAAACGCAGTGGTTTGGACAAGACTCTTATTTCCAGTGGTTAAAATTTGTGGTTACGCTTTGTTTATTTTTAGTGTAATTTGATTTAGGATGTACCTAGATTGAAAGGTGAATTTAAGTCTAACCAAAACAGATTTTAAAGAAAGAAACTGCTGGGGCCAGAGTTACAGGAGAACAAAAGTAGTAAAGCAGGTAGGAAAGCCAGAAAATAAAAAGGAGAGGCATGCAAAAATACAAAAGAAAATAGTAACAGTGTGGCAAAGAAAAGGAGTTAACAAAACCATTGAGATAAGTGTAAGTATGTATAAAATAAAATCTTAAACCATGAAGTTTTATGTGCTCTGCATGTGGAAAGTGTATGAAACCTGTTTGTTTGATGGAGGGAGTCTCATCTCCGGAAACAAGACTTTCATGCTCACGGCGGAATGGCAAGGTTCTCCCAGTTTGCAATCAGCTTGAAAGCATGTTGCAGAGTAATACAGATCCCTGTGTGGACATACATATTCATTACAGTAAATGTAATGAGCATCTATAAACTTATGTGTTGCATTGGTGCAGGCCTGGTTTTGGTCGAATAGTTTTGCACCTGTCTGATTTATGTTGTGAAATCATGGTCTGTCCATGTGCACAGTGGCCCAGAGCACCTGGTCACAAGCAGTGTGCAGCTGGTCAGTGCAAGGGGCACACGGTGCTCTTCCTCTGCTGTTCCTTTTGCCAGTGAAGAGAGGATGGCAGCCCTCCACGCTCTGATTGCTGCTGATTTGTCACCTCATCTTCAGTGTCTGGTCGTTTACCCGCTTGCTGCCTGAACTGGTAAGATCTTAGACCTCGCTGTTGCCTGCAGACCAGACAGTGGGTTACCTGTAGCACAGGGATTTTGCCTGCTTGCCCAGAAAGGTTTGATTTGTTAATGACTTGGTTATATTCCTGCCTTGTGCAACAAAAGACAGAAAGCAGGGAGAAGATTGCACACAGCCCCTGGCTCATGGAGAGGGGAAGAGGAGGTGGCCACAAAGAGAAAGAAAGAATCACGGGGAGCTCCTGAAATAAAAGGGGTGTTGAGTGACATGTGGAAAGCCGCAGCGAGGCCCCGGTATGGACAATGAACTCTTTAGGGAGTGGCAGTGGGATCCTGTAGGCACCCATAGGGTCGGAGCAATGCCTGAGGTGCTTTCCAAAAGGAGTGTGGACCAGCTGGAGCAAATCTGAGCTCGAACTACTGTTGAAAGTGGAAGTCCTGCCCTCCTGCCCACCTGCCTCTGCCTTGGTCAGGCAGGATGCCTCCCCCCCAGGCACACACCAGGGGAGAGCTGGAGTGTTTAGCAGCAGGGTGGCCATAAAGCAGCTTAAGTAGATCACAAAACCTTACTCAGGGATAGCAACAAAATCTGGTATTTATCTGGTTAGGTTACATGTTGCTTTGGACAATATTTTTACAGTAGGTTTCTGTGCTGGTTTGGGGTTGTTTTTTTTTTTTGTTGATTGGATTAGTTTTTTTGCTGTGTGGTGGTTTGTTGTTTTTCTTATGCAGCAGCAAGGGAGGAAGATGGCACTTTAAAGTGATTGTCGAATATCTGCTGTTGGAGATACGTTTAGAACCCAGAATTACTCAGTTGTGCTGAAATTAAACTTCTAATGACTGGAACTGCTTCACTTATTTTATTAGCTGAAGATTTTCCCCCAAGTTCTCTACTTCTTCCCCAAAATACTGTCATTTCCCTCCTTCTTTACAGAATTCATAATAATTTGCTCTATAAGTGCATCATCTGATTTTTTCACTCTGTTAGGAACGTTTGTTTCTCTGTTAAATGCAACCTCTGTTAAGTGCAACAGAAGTGGTGTTTTCCTGAGCGGAAAAGATGTTTGATCAAGTGACTGTACAAATGAAGGCAGCCACATGTAGGTCTACAGTATATAGGACGTGGCATTTGGAGGTTGCACGTGTTATGCCTGAAGTGCCAAGTGCCTGGCTGCAATTCAGGTAAAATCGGCACTGGGTGATGCCAATACCCTGGTGTAAGTCTTTCCCTATGCTGAAAGGACCTGGAAGAAAAAAGGAGGATTAAAGGGAATGAGTGCCAGAGGGGAACTAGGTTATAAGAGAAGTGGTACGTGTGCTCCTTATTTAACCTCCTTCATACCCACTGTCCCACTTACTGACTCTGTAACAGCGGGTGTGTGTTCTTGTATCAGAGCAGATGTTTCTGTAAGACATTGCTTTGTTTTAATAAAATGATGTTGTCACTTCAAAATGGGAGAGGGAGTTGAAGGAGGAAGCATAAAGTGAGAATTCTTCAAATGGGATTTGGAACAACATCCGGGAGGATTTCTGTGGCAAGAACTGTGGGGAAGATTCCTTTACTGGTCTTGGCTCTGCCCAAGCATGTACTTATGCACTGATATGATTTATATGAGAATTTCTGCCTTAGGTAGTTGTTAGGTTTGTTGAGTTTTGTATTTTGTTTTGTGGTTTGTTTTTTGGTTTTTTTTTTAACCAAAGTCTGATGAGTGTGCTTTGTCATTTGTTTCCTTCCACCTCTCCTCCAGGTATGATCCAACTCATGCTCAGCCTGTTCTGGTAAGGGGAGGGTGATGGTGATGGATGTCAGCAGTCTTTCAGATTGTGATACAACTCTTGAAGACAAGCTGTCCTCTTCTTCCCTGCCTTCCCAAGTGTGGTGGTGGTGCTGTTTGGCCTGGCCTGACAACTTTTCCTTAAACACTGATGCATTTTCAAAAAAACGCAGCCCTCCTACTTTGGAGATGGGTGCTGCTTTTGCCTTCTGTTTTCAAAAACTGTTCGTTGCTTTTGGGATGGCTGCTGAGGAGGGGTTGGAGGGCATGGCAAGCTTTGCTTAGGCTGTTCTGACCTTGTGAAAAAAGGTTACAGAAACAGCCAAGGTGAATGGCCCTGGGGCTATGAGAGCACAGTCAGTCAGAGCTCAAGTATGATCCAAAGGTCTGCTCTGAAACCTGCTTGCATTAGACCTTTGTAAAGTATCTAGTCAGGGATTTATTTTTTTTTTCCTCTGCATGTTTAAAAACCAACAGTCTCTGAAAACTCCAGATCTGGTGATGTATGCTGCAAAAAGGGATTTAGTTCTCCCAAGACCACTTGACCACCCTGACCCCTTTGAAGGAGGAAATTATTTAAGATGCATATTTTATCTGTGTATTTGGCAGTGTCTTCCCTGTCTCCTTTATCCTGGGTCTTTACTGCTAAGAAGAAACCTGGAACAGCAGGTTCCTGCTGACCTTTAAAATGCTCTCAGTGGAAAGCATGACACAGGGCTTGTTCCTTTGGGTTTCTGAATGCCAGTGGGTGCCAACCCTGAAAAGGCTTTGGAAAATGAGTTAAGAGGGAAGTACGTGCTGGTGGTGGGGTGCTGGTGCTTGATTGATTTTTCGCTGCAGTGGTTTGGGAGCAGCTCAGGTGAGTGAGTGCACTGTGCTTGGTGCCGTGCACAGACTCTTTGGCAGAGCAGCTCACTGCTGCAGCCACTGCTGGCATGGAGGCAAGGGGCTGGGGGCCGATGGCTGAAGCAGGGGATGCGGCTGGTTGTCCTTGCCTGTGAGCCCTGGCTGTGGTGTGTCCCCCACACTGGGGGGCAGCCCCAGTTCCTGGTGAGGTGCTGCTGCCAGCCGGGCTGGGGCTTGCCAGCCTTGCAGCAAGCGCCCTGCTGCGCTGGCGTTTGCAGCCTGGCAGCAGTGTGCAGTGGCTGGCGGTGCTAGGAAGGGCTTGGGCACACAGCAGCGCTGCCTGGGGCGCAGCCAGGGCAGGAGAGGCACGAAAAGGGCAGCAAGGCAATGGTGGCCAGCCTGCTGTGCACGGAGAGTCATGCAGAGTTGTGCCTGTTGCTAGGGCACTTGTTTCAGTTAGGAAGCAGCATCAGTCTACGTAGCAGCTTTCTTGGTGTTTGTTGATTGGAGGCAATTACTGTAAAATACTTGATTTATAACGAGGCATACTTAATAAGCAGCAAACTAAAATAAATACTCATGAACTACCTGCTGGAGTTTGGCTGTTCATTTTGCTGAGTTGTTGCTTTCCACCTGCAGGCTCTGCTATGCGCTGGAGCCTCTGAGTCGCTCGAGTTGAAGGTAGCAGTGCTGGGATCTTGGCTGGTGGAACTGTCGAGCTAAAGGAGGAGGGAGGAGAATCCTGGTTCTTCTCCATTTTGTTCATGCCGGCGATAGAGATGTTTTCTGGGCAGCTCTTTGATTCAGAGTGGGCTGCTTGCCTGGCATACTGCTGTAATGCAGCAGTTCAAGTGTTATCAAAGTGGTTGCATGGAGCTTACATAGTGTGCAGCTACGACATATTGGGGTCTTGTCTGGCTTTTGTGGTGGTGTAGAGAAGCAGCAGTGTAGAAATAGCAGTGCTATTGGTTAAGTTTGGATGCGCCAATGTATTTTAGAATATATGTGGGAAACAGCAAATTGCTAGTTTAAGGGATCTCCACTCATCAAGAATAGGACAGCTCAGAGTATTTCTGAAATTATAAATCTAAGGGTACACTCAGCCTTTCCCAGAGATGAGGTGCTGGTGGCAAAAGAATGACTAACGTTCTGCTTCCGTGTTGCAGAGCGGCGTTTCTCTGACGCCCCACTAGCATCAACACTATATTTGGCCACTTTGATTCACAGAAGTTTGTTTTTATGCAGGAAGAGTCCGTGGTGCTTGTCAAAATGAGAAAGTGACTGTCAGCGCCTGGCTTGGTATTCCTGTCACTGGAGCCTCCTGGAACCAGCGCTCAGCCCAGGTGAAGCCGGAGGAGGAAAAGCACAGCCTGATCAGGTACTGAGCCAGGAATGGGAAAAGCTGTCTGATGCTGAGTTGAAGTTGTGGATGATCCTTAGTTATAAAAATAGAGTTCCATTCCTTAAAAAATTTTGTTAAACATCCGTGATACGGTGGTGGCCAAGTAATGACAACCATGTTACCTGTGGGCCTGGCATGGGTGCAAGTTATATCACAGTGGCTGGGGTTGGAAGGGACCTCTGGAGATAATATAGTCCAGCCCCCCTGCTAAAGCTGGTTCACCTGGAGCAGGTTGCACAAACTTGAGTTCTGTAACAAATCTGAGGTAAACATGAACAAATACAACTTTACGTTTTCAGAGGTATTTGATTTACACATCTAATGTGCAGTACAGCTCAGTATGTGTTTGCCAGTACCTGCATCCAGGCTCCATGTGAGTTGGAAAGAATGGACTAGGAATACTCTTAACATGTTTGAATGCTGAAGAGCAGTTTGATGTCTGGAGGTTAAACTCTTTCGTCAGCCTCATTCTTTGTTCTAACAGGCAGATATAAGCACCTGCTTTTGAGGAGCACAATGTTCTGAGCACAGAAAGGTACCAGTCTGATGGGTTTTAAGACATAATCAACTATCAGCTTGCTAGTTCTGTTTTTATTTCTTTGGATTCCCATAACTGTTTCTGGAAACTTGTATTTGTTCTTGCATTGAAGTCTTTCAGGTTGTCATACTTAAGAAGACTTAGGTTCATCCTGTTGTATGAAGACAGTCAGAGTAGTTCGAGGTTTTAGTTTATTCTATTAAATTTTTTTTTTCTTACCTAACTGTACTTCCCAGTTTATGTGGAGCTCCAGCTCTGAGGACCGTGTTCTGAAACAACTTTGTTTTTTTTTATACACCTTCGGAGATTCTTTAAGAACAGGGCTGCTACATATGCATGCTTATATAATGCTGGGATGGCGGTGGCCCGCAGTTCACTTCTAGAGGGAAGAGTTTCTTGAAGAGGCATGGTGTTTTTCACCTTGAGTGATGCTTTTTCTCCAGAAATACCAGCATCTGTCCCTTAGACTGTCTGAATTTATTAGTCACATTTTTATGTTATTTATTCACCTAGGTGGGAACAGTGGGGGGTTGTTTAGATGAACTGTTAAGAAAATTATTCTTAATGTTCTAGGGGTTTCCAGCTCTGTCTGATTTTATCTTCTCTTGTGTGGTTGAAAAATGCAAGTATTTTTCTAGCATGCATTGGGAATCCTTCACTTCTTTGTCCCTTATTTCCCAAAATAAGAATCAGCATTTATTTGATTCAACAACCAGCTTCCTGCTTCCCAAGGAAGAGATAGTGGCTCATTTGCCTGCAAACATCCCTCCTGTGGAGAGTCTTTGTTGGGGAGTTAGAGGAAAGCTAACAGCTACTAGTGAAATAGCTGCATAGCAGGATGAAGAGGGATTATTGAAGCATTACTAGGAAATTCATGGCTGTGTGCAAGACCTTATGTACTCCCCAGACAAGCTGACCTAAATTCTGCAGCCAGGCCTTACTGGTTTCTGCATTCATGTGATGTGGCAGGCTAGATAACCTGCAGCAGATCTGATTTTTAAAAAAAGAAAAAAAAAAAAAAAAAAAAAAGAAGAGGTCAGAGAAGATTTATATTTGAGTAGAAACACAGACAGGGCAGTCTTTATTAGCTACTGAATCTGTCTTAAACTTTTTTGTTGTTTTCTAAACCACACTTCTCTATTCTTAATATTGAGTACTTTCCATGTAGTCAGGATGAGTCTGCATTATAAGGATGCTCATTACGAAGAGTGGAGAGGTTGTTTACCCCTGGATGGGGAAATACCTGGATGGTTTTGTTCATAAGAGGCTTTTACAGATGGTTTGGAGTTGAGATAGGTTTTAGCAAATGGTGATACGTATCTTATCAATAGTGAAACAGTTAACCGAACTGACACTTAGTCACCTCTTGAGGAGGAAATAGGATTAGCATCTAATTGACATAAATGGAACTGCTTGCACTTACGTTTTCAGGCAGTCTGTTCTCAAGTTTGTGCATGACACACAAAACATGACACAAAAATCCAAACGGAAAACAAAATGCAACGTCTATCAAAATAAAGTGGTCGGTCTGACCTGTGTGCAGGATTTTACTGCTGTTACTTCTTGCAGCAGGATTGTGACTTTGCAGTTTAGTTTCTGCTGGCACAGACCTGGTGTGATGGCAGTTACTGCTTCCTCCCTTTTTCTGTAGACGTAAGCTAGACTGATGCAACCTCTCCTTTGCCTTCACCCCTCCCGCGTGCACGCTGTCGTTACTCAGTCTCGCCACTTCCTCCTGAGGTGCCCCTACAGCTACGAGAGGAATTTTTCTGCTGGTGCTGCTTGAACTGGGTCCTATGAAAGGAACGGTTTGTGCAGGCAGAAGAATTTTGCAGCCACTGGAAGGGCTTCTGCAGTAAGGTTTTTGCTGGCGTGAGAGTAATCTTGGCTGATACAGATAAATCAGCAAAACGTTAAAGCGTGGCTAGGGGCTTTTCTGTGCAAGTGTTCTGGTCTGGTTACTGTGATGGAGTGCATATGTGTGTGTATATATATAAAATATATTTGTGTCTGGAAACCTCTTTCGTGGGAGCATAAGCTTTCAGCTCTCTTGAATTTTCTTAGAGGAATTTCTGCAGCTGCAGAATCCTGTAGTACCAGGGGAAATAGCGATATCCTCAAACATAGCTGGTTTGTTTTAGATCACGTTTCACTGATGTGCTTTAGATTTGTTTTAAGAACAACTTGTCTATATAAGCTATTAGTTTACTCTATGCACATAATAAGCAGCAATGCCGGCCTTCTTCTAGAAGTAATGAAGGGACCCAAGGAAGGTGGATTTGCTTGATTATTTTCTTTTTATTTCTTGTGCCCTGCTTTATCGCATTTCAGCATGTAGCTCCTCTGTGTGGTGTAAGGCAGTGTTCGTTCTCCAGAGGTAGGTGAATCTGACAGTTTCACTTGCTATGCATCAGCTCCCTCTGTAAGTTAATTACAAAAATGTATCAATACCAGAGTTGATGTTGGGAGGTAACCTGTTGGCTTGTTCTGATCTGTTAATGGAGTGAGTGCCAGGTGTAGCTTGTGCCAATGGTCCTTTGTACTTTATGTGTTTGAGCTGTGTGAGCTTGTGGCAGAGGTGGAGGATGAGGCCAGGAGTAGCTCACTTATGAAAATAAAATCGTCTTTTAACAAAATCAATTTTTGACCAATGGCTACCAAAGGGCAGACAAAAGATGAATGTCCTGAAGTGCTGTGTGTTTCCAAGCATCCTTCAGCCTCTGGGAGAGGGGGTGCCCTTCCCAGACGTGTTGCAAACGGCAGGCTTTCCTGGACGTTCGCCTACAGATTGACTTCTAACCCAACACTGAGGTACACCCCCCGCGGCTCTGGGTGTGCACGTAGCGAGTTATGTCTCTGTGGTGCGGCCGTGGCTGGCACGGTGTTGGCAGCAAGGGCTGGCGGGGAGGGCAGCACTGCCCTGCGTCAGTCCAGCTCCCCAGCCCACCTGAGGGACCTGCCGTGTGCCAAAGGGAGCTGTGGGACCCTGCAGGGACCGGGACCAGTGGGGGAAGCACCACAGGCCAGCCCTGTTGCCGCCCCACCAGGACTGGGTACAGCAAGGGGGTTGGAGAGCAAGGGCTGTTTCCCCTGTGGGTGCGTTTCTGTACCAGAAGCAGTAGTTAGAAGTTTATTAATTGGCAAATTAAATTTATTTAAATTCCCCACCAAACTGTTAAACTGTTTTTTCCTTGCAACAGTGTTATTGCCAAAGCTGCCTCAAGGCAAAAGTAAATTTTTCCTTAGGTGTACAGATGTCATTTTGATGACTTCTTTGCAATGAAAAGGACATCTACGTACCTCACTCCAACATTACAGCTTCCACATCAGGTTGTCTTTTCTTCCTGTCCTCCCAGCAGAATTTTCACTGTTAATATTAGACACAGAAACTGGAAAACAGCCCTACTTCAGTGGTTTTTCCACTGTTTTTGCTCCCGCCCTTCTTTGCCTAGTGGGAGGCTTGCCCGTTACTGATAGCAGAGGGCAGTGCCCCCAGGCAGGCGTCTGCGAGCGGAGCTGTGGGCAGCCAGCATCTCCTGCCAGCCCGAGCCTGGCCATGGGCACTGATACCGGCTGCCGCAGGCGGGAGCGGGGAGCTGGCACTTACTGGTGATCGGCAGGGAATTTACCGTAGCAGAGGAAAATCTAAGCAGGGTCAAAATGCAGCAGTGCTCTCTTGGAACCTTTAGCGGAGTAATGCCATGTTGCGGGTTTTCATATATATTTCATCCTGTTTCCTACTGGATGTGTACCAGATTCAGTAGGCTGCAGTAATTTTGGCTGTGTGTTTTGACACAGCGTGATGCTGTTTTGAAATGTTTACCTGCTTTCAGTTCTCGTGTTTTGGATAGATGGGAAGAGATTCTCAACATGTGGTTGCTCCCCCAAGCTTCATCCCTTGTCTTCAGTAGGTGATGCTCTCTCGAATAAGGGAGCACCCTCGCAGTGTGCTTGTTCTCTTAGAGGCTGGCTGTGAATACTGGAGCACCAAATCAGCATCAAAGGGTAAGGTATGCCCATCCTCGTCCACACCTGATTTCGTTTCACAGGGAGGTGAAACACTTCCAACAACTGAGAAACCACAGAAGGGCTTGGATTGGGATGTGGAAAAGTTGTCCTTTCCAAGACCTGGTTCTCCTTGTGTAGATGGGCCTAACATGTTGTCGAGTAACCTCTTGATGTTGAAAAGGACACACCATAAGAAGTCAGTGACATTGTTGCCTGACCCCTCAGACAGTGAAGATGGGAGGAGAAAGGAAGATTTGTGAGGGGAAAAATGAACAAAGAGCTCTTTACCCAATTATTTTAGTGCTGTTGTGGTTTAGCTTTAGTGCTGTGTTACTCTGTCCACAGCTTTTTATGGGCCTCTTTTAGAAAAAAAATAAATTTAAATAAATAATACATTTTTCTCGTTTTATTTATTATTTCAAGTGCTGTTGCTTGCTTGCAATTATAACACTCTGCTGCCTTCGGTGATTGGATATATGAAATCCTGGCCTTTGTTGCGGAGCAATAAACTCCCAAACTTTCCACTCATCTGACTTGGCATTTCATGAAATAGCTCTTGCTCACTTTATTATTGGACACTGTGGAAAAGTTTTCTATGCATAATTGGAATTGATTTGATCAATAAGGTATTAGCCTCTTTCCCATTCCCTTAACTCTTATGTTCTGCATGAGCTGGGCAAAAAAAATATGTGATTTTTCTGCTCATAAACTGATTCTGCTGCCTTTTGAAGTAGAATGTTTTTTCCAGGCAGTCTGCAAAACAAGTTCAAGTAATTACGTAAGGAACTTGGTGATAACGTTACCGACGTTTGAAACATTGGGGGCGGGGTGGGGAATCCATGAAAAAAATTCTGTACAAAAGGAAAACCCCAGACAGCCCCTGTCCCCCTCCCATGTGTTGTTTTGAAGTCCTGCAGTAGTTAAGGAGAACACTGCGCAGGGTTTTGTTTTAAATCTCCTCTACAGATGAAACGTGGTGGTTTGGGGGTTTTGAGGCAAAGCTCAACCGCCCCACCCCGCCCAAAAACCCAACAACTGCACCGGAGCTGCGGTCTGGGGTCTGGCCGTAGTTTGCAACTGGATCTGGCGGTCCCACACGCCTTGCCTTTTTGTCAGGTCGTGCCACCTGGTGACTTGCTGCCTCCCATGACACCGGGCTGGGATCTTGGTAATGCTGCTGGGGGCAGTGCACATTCCTGTGGCTTGGGGGAAACGAGGAGGGCTGTGGAAATAGTGGTGTTGCATGGGATTTTCTTTAGATGCAAGGAGCAACAGGCTGTGATAGAGCTAGACAGTGCCAGGTCAACTTAGCACCTTTTGATGAGTAATGGCTGTTTTTTCCACCAAGTCTGTGTATTCCCTAGTTCCTGGACAACACCTGACTGGTGGTAACTTGCAGTTGAGATCCACAGCAATGCCAGTATTTCCTTTCCAGGTGAGGGAACAGGATGGGGAGCAGCAGGGAAGCTCTGCGGGCTGTGGATGAGTGTTTGGGAAGGCACAGGTGGGTGGTGGTGGAGCAGGGAGGTATCAGAAGACACAGCATGGAGCAAAAAGCATGGGTAATGTTATTCCTCCTTTGTTCGTTCCTCCTTTGGATTGTGCCGTCCTGGTATGTGTATTTAGACTGAGATAATCTGGGATAACAGGCTTGGTAAAATAATCAGGTTGCCAAAAACTCCCATCACCTTGTTAAGCATAATTTCAGATTTTTGGTGTATTTGTCCATCTTTAATGCAGCTAAGTTTAAGATATGTGTTTAAGATAAGGGAGTTTGAGCACTTTGTCCGTAGTTTCTCTCCTTACAGCTCATGTAAATTCTTCTGTTTGTTTTGGTTTTGCACCCCTGCTCAGTCTTAATTGGGCTTCAGTCTGAGGGCAACAACTGAGAAACTCCTCCTTTCACTAGAAGGGTATGTCTAGGTTGTAGGGGATGGGAAAATGAGAATTGGAGCTCTCATTCATAAACATTTATCGAAGCTTATTTCAACAGCCATTTCTGTCTTTGTTATAGTAGCTGGAGCTATGCCAACCAAAAAAGCCCCAAACCTGCTTTGCTTTGACTTTTAACTAGATCCTTATATATAATATCCTAATGAGGGGTAGAGTTACTTTCTGTTTTCCTTGTGTGTTGGATAGCACTTACATACATCGTCGGTAGAACTTGGGTGTTTTTTTTGCAGTGTCATTGAGTTTCTTTTGCTTGCGTGGGCTACTCACATAGCTGTGTTAGTGGGAAGACAGATGCTTGAAATAGAAAAATATGATGAGGCAAGGGCTGTCAAGTATTACGCATATATTCTGTACCTTATATACTGAAGACCTGACCTACTTGAGGCCTCTAGGTGCTTCTGCAATGTTTAGCGATGATAAACTGGAACATCTGGCAGAAGGATTCAGTGTGCAAGAATGACACCTGAAGAAACAACCTTTAATCCTATCCCTGAAATGAGCCAGTTTCAAGGTTTCTTATTTTGGGAGGGGTTGGATAGGGTGCTTTCATTCATGTGTATGCTGGCATGATGTTCAGTGGCCAGCACCTTGTGTTAATAATTGTTGGAAAAGTAATATTGTTAGAGCTGACTTTTTTGACCTATTTTTCCTTGCATGTGTGCTGCAGTAATTTTTTGTGTGTGCATATATATATAAAAAAATATTTCCCCCCCCCCCGAAATATTAAACATACCAGAATAAGCCCCAGTCACCAATAATATCTGAAAACAACAAAGTAAGTCAGAAGAGCAGAAAGCCCCCAGATCGTACCTTAAGAGCAACAAAATGAGCTATATTGTGGTCAAGGAGAGAGCTGTTTGCAGCCAAGGACACTTGCTAAGGGGGAGATGGCATATGAAAACCCAACAGCTATCTCTTTTTTTGAATGAGGACAAATGTGTGTTCTCCAAATAAATGCTCTGAGTAGCCATGTTACATAGTGTTCCTTATAACATTAAATGGCTGTGTTTCACAGCTTGTCACAAAAGGCCTTGGAGCTTATTCTTGGCTTTCTGGGTAGTCTGATCACAGATGATAGAACTGGGCAGGCTAAAGGGTCATGGCATTTTAGAAAGATTTTCTTAAAAATAACTCGCTGACCTTTTAGAGTTAGAGGTATCCCCAAGATAAGCTGTTTCTGATTGATCTGAGGCCAGAGATATGTTTCTTGCTTATTAAATACACCAAACATGGATAGATTTGTATAGACTTGAAAGGCTGTGTGGATCAGCACTGGCTGAAAATCTTTTCTGAAGTTTGAATTGGTTAAACAGTGTTACTGGTGTTTCCTGACACCTTTCTTGGAATGTCATCTACCATGTTAAAGGTGTATGTAGGGGATGGACTTGTTTTCATTCTGTATGTCCGGAGGGCACATAAGGAATGCACACATTGTTTTCAGAGCAGCCACAGACTAGTCCTTAGGAGCTGAGTCACTGCTATTTTGTAAGTGGGGTTTGCCTTCCTTTCACACCGTTCTGCATTTTTCTGTTCCCTAGTCCATGATAATGTAGATTTTTTAAGTAAGTGTGCTGGTGTCGGGAAGCCTGCTTCCTAGAGTAGTTAGTGTCTTATCCCCATGTGTGTGGTGCGTACTTGGCCTGATTTGATACTAGCAAATGTAATTTTTGATTGTTCCATTTCTTTCTAGTTGGGTCTTCATCAAATTATGATACAAAGGCACTTTCCTTGCAGCTGTCTACATGATCATTAATAAACAATTATTAATCATGTGGGGAATATTGCGTTTAGTCTGTTATTAGTATACTGTCTCACTTGTATGGTCTTGTTTTCAATTTTCTCCACACAATGTTTGAGACATCCCTGAGCCTTAGATTAATTGACTTGTTCTACTTGCATTTTAACTGAGCTTCACTATTGGGATGCCACGGTAGGGTGGGACTGGGAAAAATGGGCTGCTGGAAGGAATCAGAGGGAGAGTCATGGCTCTATAACTTGAGCATCCAAGCTACAATGTGTAGTATGTATAACACCTTGAATTACGACTCTGGATTCCACTATTGACTTTGGAAATCACTTAAACTTACTTTTACACCTTAGTAACACTTTATTTATGGCAGGTAAGGTATTATGATTGATAGTAACTTTTTATTACTTATAGTTGGATCTTTTTTTTTTTTTTTTCCATTGGGAGCTTATAGGAGGAGGTAAGGTGCCAGAAATCTTCAGCAGTGTCATCTTTTTTATTTTTTAACAAAAAGCTTTTCTGAAAATAACTGCGTATCAATGTGTACATCAAACTCTTCCAAGAGGCCTGCTACCTGTAATTTTTTTACAGCTTTGCTAGGTTAAAGTTTGAAGGTCTGATTGTTTTAATTGATGCTTTTGCAAAACTTGTGTAGCTGGAAAACTGACAAGTCACGCGCACTTCATGTTATTTCTGCATGGTTAAAATCAAGGGCAGCAGTGTGGGCTGCCACTACAAGTATTCCCAGGAAAACCATATGGGAGAGACTAGGGGAGAGAGAACTCAGCAGAGGCTTTTTTCCTGTTTCTACTGTAGCTCCAAGGCTGAACGTAGTAAAAGGGAAAAATGGAAACCATTCTCATGGAAAAAGGGTGGTGTGGTATCACTATTCCTGATAGTGGCCTGGAGGCTGTGGAGAGGGGAGAAACAATAGGAAGCTTTTGGTTTCCTGGGTGGAGTTTCACATGTGACATTGGCAACTGGGAGCCTGATACGAAGGCAAAGGCGTCAGGCTGGTAGAAGCAGCACCTTTCCCTGAGAACTGCTGGACTTGAGTCTGGGTGTTCCTACAGGAAACTCCACCCTCTCCTTCTATCTCTGTCTGGTATGTTTTCTAAGCCTTGATGTCCTCGTCTCGTTAACTGCTGGCAAAAAGTTGCGTGTGGGGGAGATATGCAAATGTGTTGTAATGTTCTGATACAATTTTAGCGCAGGAAAAGAGCAAGCTCTGTACATGCATATCACCAACTGAGCTCCGGTCTTGCAGCTTGGTTTATTTAATAGAGCTGTTAGCTCTGAAAAGGAGTTTACATGGATGTAAGGTATAGGATCAAGTTCTTAATTTTGTACGCTTAAAAAGCAACTCCTATCAAGCCATGTTTCCATAAAACTAAATTCCTTTATAGGCAGTAGAAACTGTCTGTATGAAAGGAGTTGGATTGTTTAATGGCATGATTATTGAGGATTTCTGATGATGTGAATTCTCTCATTGCTTGCAGTGTATACCGTCATTGGAAGAATACTGGCATTGCTATGAATAACTGAGGTGGACTTAATCTTCTCTTGTTTCTCAATGTAGAAATTACAAATACTGTTTTGCTTTATGGGGTTTTTTTTGTGATTTTTCTTTTCAGGTTCAATGAGAACATGATCTTTTTGTGGGAGACAGGAATGAACCTACTAAAATTCTTTCTCATATGTAGGGTTAAGTATTGCACTCAGGAGGGTAATGTTCCGGTGGAATTGCAGTCTTCTCATAACAATTTAGACTTTGGTAAAGAAAATGAATGAGTCATTGCAGGGGTTTGATAGCTGAAAAGATTGATTAATAATTAATTTAAAGCCAAGAAGCCCTTTCCTCTGTGTCCCAGCTTTCAGCCATTCAAAAGATCATCAGATTCCCACATGTAGTTTAGCATTTGAGTACTATGGACATGTTTGTTTTGATGTCTTTCCCTGAACTGCAAATGTTGTTTTTTCTTTGCTTTCACTTACACGTTATTTATAGAGAGATAAATGTCAAACTTGGTTTGAGTGTTTTGATGAGGTTACAGCTCTTTGAAAGAGCCAAATGTTCCCATTATTTTGATGTGAGTGTGAGAGTTAATTATACTTGCTTCATAACAGTTTTGAGTTCCACTGGTATACTAGGTGCTTCACGGGCTAAGGTATTCCAGTTTTTTAGTATTTGTATTCTCTTGCATAAAGGTTCGTTTGCTTTACCTCAATAGGTGTTTGTCAGTCAGGCATTACATTTCTACAGATTTGTGTTTGAGCTGGGTGTCATAACGGGAAGCCCTAGGTCCATGGTGCCTTTTTGCCTTTATGCTACGCTCCAGAATGAATGCAGTGTGACCCTGAAGGAATGACTCGAAATTGGCCTTTTGAATTCAGTTAAATTAGCATAAATAATCTCTGTCTGAGGAGTTTTCCAAGTGCAGTAGGCCAAAGTCAAGGGGTCAATCCTTCGTGAAAGGCATGGAAATTTCAGCAAGTTTTTGAAATCCTGGAAGATGTAAATTGATACCCTCTGAGTGCTCCTGTCTGGGGCAGATCTTTGATACAAAGTATGTCTTTTGGCTCTGATCCTAGAAGAGGCAATAAATTGGGTTTTGTCATTTTATTAATTAAAACCATGCTATGTGCAGTCCTGAGCATTTTTGGTACTGAATCTTGAATTTTTAGTGCGTGGTGCATGTACATTGAGGCCTTTGTTGCTGGCAGTGTGCAAAAAGCCACTCTCCAACCTTTCATTAATTTTTATTTATTTTTAAGCATGAAAGGTGAATGAAAATATGTAATAATTTTACCTGGAACTGTTGCTGTCATTCATAATTTAAACCTGGAATGCTTCACATTTTCAGTTCATTGGGCCCCTTGATCATTATAGCTGAGCCACAACTCAGGATTTAGTCTTCTGATCAGGCTCCTCTAAAAAGGTAATGGCTGTCAGACACTTGGCACTGGGATGTAGCTACAACCTTCTGGTGTTGGTGTTTGTGACATTGTATTTTGTCAGATATGTGGGGTGCAGCAGCTGAACCTTGTACTTTTCAAGGCCTGAGTCTGTGAAGAGTTGTCTACATTTTCCAGCTTGCAGATAGCAATACACTTTGGCCTACTTTAACCATGAACTTTAATTTGCCTTAGTCAGAATTTAAGATTCAGTTGCACTGCTGTATAAATTCTTTGTAACATTTATCTTGTGGCACAGAGGTACCTTGAGTAGTGTTTTTAGAGTGGAAAAAGAGTGTGCAGGACTGCTTTGCAAGGATAACATTGGAGTTAAACTCCAGTTAGGTTTGTAAAAAGAGGTGGTTTGACCTGTGTAATAAAACAACCATTTGCCTTGGTACAAAATATGGAAGGGGAAGGCTGCTTTTTTTTCCCTTTCTCTCTCTTTAATTTGTGTTAAAAGGATTGAAAATGAGAAATGTGGGGATGATGAAGAAACTTTAGCTGCAGGGAAGGATATGTGGTTTTATTTATAAAACCAGACTTCCTTGAATACTTGTTTTACGCCAGTAAAACCTCCTTGGGTAAATGTGCAGGATCGAGTGGGTGTTCACCTGCTGGGTCATAGAGAGTAAGATGGGAAAGCAGTTTGCTCTGGAGTGGCGCTGCGAAGAAGTGGATGATTTCATGGCTTCAAGTAGATAAAACTTGCTTGGTGGCAGTATGGGCAAGTGGAATTTGACAAGAAGTGGGAAGGGAGAAGGATATGTGTGACTAGGGCAATACTTTGCATCGTGGAAGGAAGAAGCAGAACCTGGAATTCATAGTCTGACATTTCTGGATGTGTGAAGTAAGCCAAAGAAAGCTAGTGGGTGTTGGGACATGACTTATTTGCTCCAGTTTGTAGAGTAGGTGTGGACAGTGAGAAATCATGGGGCTCTGTTTTAATCCAAGAGGCAAAAATGTGTGCATCAGGCAATGGTCAGAAGGGTATGTGGCAAGGTACCCTGACCTGCTTTAGGTCCTAGGGTTTGAGCCTGGCAGCGCAGCTGTGTGCAGTTCACTGCTCCAGAGCCGCTTTGCTCTGGATTCCTGCCATTGGAGATGTCCTAACATGGAGAAAGCCCTGAACAGAAGTACTTGCAGTTACATTTGCTTTTCCTGTGGGATCACTGCAGAACCCCTGGACGGATGAGATAGGGGTCAGAGATGACCTGTGTTTCCTCCTCAGAGACTTGCCTGCAGAGAGAGATGTGTGGGCAGAGTGGTGGTGCTGTAAGGGGGTTCCATGG
The DNA here is from genome assembly GCA_035590215.1 of Microhierax caerulescens. Taxonomy (NCBI): domain Eukaryota; kingdom Metazoa; phylum Chordata; class Aves; order Falconiformes; family Falconidae; genus Microhierax; species Microhierax caerulescens. The sequence continues at coordinate 17,698,349 of JAVJGJ010000030.1, read as the reverse complement.
CCGGGTGGGTGGGTCTGGCTGTTGAAACTTGCCCCCAGGGTAGCTCACCTCCTACACCTGGTCCAGAGTTAACCTACACAAAATATGTGGCTAGGCAATGCTTCTGCATTAAACTTTGGTAACTTTTGTAACGGTGTATCTCCTGCTAATTACCTCACTGCTGAATAGGTGAGATGTGAGATTTATTTTTTTGGTTTTATTATTTTTTTTAAGCTGAACTTGAAATAGTCCCTATAGGGTTTTCAGGCTTGGCCACGAGAACATCACTTGTCATGTGGTGTCACATCAGCTGAGAAATCCTCAGATAGTAAGCCTGCATGGATTTTCTGATACTTGCCTTTCTCCTAGCCTTGCTAGCAATTCTATCATTCAGGCTGGCTTCTCTTGTATGTTTGGGTTATGGGGGGTGGGGGTGGTAACAAAGCCTGTGAAACATGACTATTTCATGAAAAATAATACTCTGCAATATTCTTTCAGCTTTCCTAATGGGATCATTTTTTCACATGTACATTTGCATTAATAGCAGTTGGCTTCTAGTTAATAAATACAGTTCCCTGTGAAAATAATGGGTTATTAGGATTGTATGGATTCCTATGGTGCTCTTAGTGCTGTAGCTTTCACTAGCTAGCTTTGCCTTTGCTTGTGTGCACAGCAGAGTTGTTTACATGTTGGGAATATGCTAGAGGCAAGGAGAAAGGAACAGCTTTAATGTGATGCAGCTTAGATGCTCAGTGGGGGAGGCCTTGGAATTGTTCGTAACAGGATCAACTGTCGATCAATGTTTCAGGAAGAATAAAGTTACTGTTTATAAGAAAACTGAAGAATAGTATATTACATGCTTTCCAGCCATCTTAAAGTCATCTCTTTTTGATCCTGTCTAGGCAAATGTCCCTCTTGGGTGGTTCATTTGAGCCCTGTAAAGTATCAGTGGTGCCTGGTAGAAGCGTCTATCCAGACCACTGCTCTTTGGCTCTAGCTGCTTCTCTGGGCAGCCTTTGGTAAGGAAACAAGATGCCAGCAGCATTCAGCTCTTCCATGAAAAGCCTGGTGTTCGTGATGTTGAAGGTGCTGCTGGAATGTTGTGGCTACTATTAGATTTGTTTTAAAGGCAGATCTGGTATTTACTGACTCCACAGAGTAAGGAAACAGTTACTCTGCTTCAAGTCGTGAACATGAGAAAACGGCTTCTCCCTTATTGCAAGGTATAAAAGCTGGAAGGAGACGACAAAGATGGAGGAAACAGCTAGAGGACTGGAAGAAGAAAACAGCTGAAAACCTCCTCCTCTCCTCCAGAGCTATTTTTTGTCAGTGACAGAGAACTGTGGGATGAGCAAAGCCGATCTGTATCTGCAGCAGGCAGTGGCTCTGATCTGAAAGTGTATCCCCAGGAAAAAACAATGAGAGCCTAGCTGCGGGGGAGGGAGCATCTGAAGTCAAGGCACCTCTGCTGGATCTGAACCTGCAATTCCTGTTCCAGGCTGCTTTGTGGTGTATTCAGGTGATGCTTGAAATCTTAGAACAAGGGATTGTCACTTTTTGTGTTAGGTTGTGCCCCGTGTGTTAGCTGTCGGGGTGGCAGGCTGGGGTTTGGGAAAGAACAGCTGGGGGATACAGCTTGCAGAGGAGGGGGAGGGATGGGGAGGGAGGGAGGGAACGGAAAGGAGTCTTGGAAAATTGTGTCATAAGAGGCTTTTCAAACTAAGGCTAGGTGCTGTTGGAAATGCTGTTCTAAAACAAACCTGGCAAATACCTAGTCATGAATTTATTTACCAGTATTCCAGCTTTTCTGATTGTGTGGTTTCTTGCATTCTTCTTAGAATGGTTTGGTGTTGAGCCGGCATCCTGATGTGTTGTGTTGTCTGGGCCTGTGTCCCAAGGGAGATATTTTGGACAGTTACTCCCAAGTAAATCCTATGTGTGGTTCTGGAGTTAAGGGCTTGTCTTCACATGCCATTGAGAAATAAATAATATTTGAGTCAGCTGAAGGTGTGAATTTAAAGTTAATTGCTTCAACTGCCCTACATCTCTGAGACGTAATAATTGAGAGTCACTCAGATTCTGGAAAAGAACATCTGAAGAGAGTCTCAAACAGTTTAATCAATCAATTTTTTAATTTGTATGGGTTTTATCTCGAAGTAATCCAAAGTGCCTTCAGCAGACAAAGCCTCAAAGTGGATTATGTTATATAGGAAGGCTGTTCTTAAGGATTTGAGAGGGGTTATGTGGATGCAGATGTATTACTACTCAGGAATAGCACTTGTATTTTAAAGGCATCCTGTACTTTCATCTGCATTTAATATTCAAGCGACTTCTTCAGACTCTGCTAACCTTAACCAGAAATTATGAGAGGAATGTGAACTGACTTCAGTCTTTGCAATAGACCTTTGAAACACTGTTACAGCATCTCAAAGTTGTCATTAACTGTGTGATGACTGAGATTTTCAGGAGAAACTTGTAGTTCATATATTTAATCTTCCATAGGGAATGGAATGCACTTCTTAGGTGGGTAAAGCTGCTGATGTCTTGTGAGATTATTTTTTTTTAAGCTGATGGGGAGGAGGAAAAAGTAAGTTAGAGGAGTGAGTCCTTCTAGCAACTTGGACTTCCAAGCCAAACCGAGATTCTTCCCGTCCCATACAAAGCTTTTTTAAATATGTGTATGAAGCAGAGCACTTTGACAAAATCTGAGTAGTAGAAAAAGGCTGAATGTTTCAGTATCTGAGACTTTGCAACCTGGATAACTGTGTTTACCTCAAGTGTGAGAGGAGGGGACAGAGGAATCCAGCACAGGGAGTGTACACTTCAGACTGAACTGTCTGCAGACTGGTTGTTTTGAATATCTGCTGCCTGATTTAGGGGGAATTTGTTGCAGAAGGTATGGATAGGGCTCTCTGGTTTGCTTTTCAATGTACTGCTACAGGCTTCCCCCCCCCCCCTTCACTTTCCTTCCCATTTTGCTGTTTTAATAAGAGAAATGACTAAGCCACTGTATATATTTTTCCTTAGTCATTTTTGGTTATACCAATAACCTGCAAGAACCCAACCCAGGTTATTTCCTTTTCAGCTATTGAATTTAGATTCTTGTTAAACATCATATGGAATTTTTACTCTAACTAAATGCATGCAAGTATGTGCTTCAGGAACTGTGTAGGACTCTTGATGTGTAGAAGAGTCCATCATGTCTGTTGAACTGCAGAATTACATCTGCAGACTGCTACTACCACCTTCTAGGATTCCTAAGAGATCCCTGTGTATGAACAGTTAGCATATTTATTTAAAGTTGTGAAACTGGAAGGTTCTGAATGTTTTTCCTATTATTGTGGCAATTACAAAACCAAACTGTGGCAATTACAAAACCAAACGTTGTGGGGTTTTGCTGAATACATTTAAGTTTTATTGCCCTGTGAAATGCTTGGTGCTAGAGGCTATGGAATGATTACTGATTCCGTACTTGAGTTTTATCAACTGCATGTGCAAATCCAGGTACAATAGGTGCTTTTACTTTGGGTAGACTAGCAATGTTGTATCTGCACTCAGAGCGTGTGTGCTTTGCACTGCCTTTCTTCTCTGCTGAGGCTACTGAGGAGCACTGCAGTTTCTGTGGTAGTGACACACTGGGATAGGACTGAGGTCAGTTCACTTTTGCCTTGTTCATCAAACAAGCAGCAGATGGCTGGTCACATGCAGAAGCTATTAACCTGGGTGAGAGTCAGGCTGATGAGGAGGAGCCTGAATATGTTTGTTATCCAGTCTGATTGACTCACCAGGTTGGTGGCTTGGTAAATGCCTTACCTTTACAGGCAAGGAATATAAGAAATTAATATAGATCTTTTTAAAAAATATTTTTTGGAGATGTCCAGAATAGCTCATCAGCAAATATACAGGTTTGTTTGCCTTTATTCACTCAGCTTTGTTGCTTCCAAGGTGCTTAATGTCCTGTTAGGATCATGGGAAGGTGTTAAGTGCCTTGGAAATTCAGCTCTTGTCCCAGCTCTTCAGCTGTGACAGCTACTGTAGATTTCTGTATCACACAAGTGCCCATTGGTGTTTGCCATGGGACCATGGAGTGTGACCCAGTTGCAAACAGGATGGACAAATAAAGAGCAGCCCCAAAGAAATTATACCTAATGCTTCAGAAGAGCGTATTTGTAATCACGGAGAACTTGACATTATGTAGGAAGAAAAATATGAGTGGAAAACAGAGATCCCTAGAAGAAGATACTAAATAGCCCAAAAGCTAAAATTTTGGTTTAAAAAAATAAGAGAATTTCTACACTAACAGCCCTCTGGTTTCAGGACACATTTAGAAATTTCAAAGTGAAATACAGTAATTAAGGGGGCAATGACTACATGAGAATTAGCGCACATTAGGAGCTAGGAAGTAAGTTAGAGAATTAACTGCATGTTTTCTACAGGTGAATTATGTTAGGAAACATTAATTCCAGTTACTAGGTGGAGATAATAAATTAACTCATGCAAGAAAAGTAGAAATATTTTTTAATACTGTTCTGTATTGGGGAAGGTGCAGAATGTGATACCATGAATACCATTCCAACACAGAATTACATCCATCTTAATGAATAAAGATATATTACCTTCTAGGGACAGACATGTAAATCAGCTCGAAAGAGCTTGCTGGAAAGGCTGCAGGCCTGCAGACAGTTTTTAATGATTGTTGGTACTGAGGGTCTTAACTGTGCCGAAGTAAACAACAGCACGGTGGGTGACTGACTTAACCATATTCCAGCCAGCTTGACATTAATCCTCATAAAAAATATTGGAAAAGTTAATGGAATACTCAATTGATAAAACATCAGGCAGACTAATACTAGTCTGCATCACTTCAAGGGAAATGTCTGATCATATGTGGTGACATGCTAGAAACTTAAGATTTACGTGAGAGAGACAGCTGTATGAGATGTAGAAAAGCTGTGTCTTCAAAAGTCATCTGATGCAGGGGCAGGGAGAGACAGTCCAACCCTTGTGGTCCCCTACTACTTCCTAACTCCTTCCAGGTGCTACCTATAGTTCCCTTTCTTGGCAGCAGCAGAGGCAGCCAGTTAGGACTTTGACATACCCCTTTGGGACTGCTGTCCTGACACGTTTAGGGCTATGTGGTATTGCAAAAGTAAACGAATTAAGAACTGACTAACTGATGTTTAAAAGTTAGTCATTGATGGTGAATCATTATCAAATGGGAATGCTTCTAGAAATCTGTTTTAATGATTGAGGTGAGGCCAGATGCCATTGAACCTTTTCATCAAGAACCTGGAGACAAGGACAGGATCTGTTGGATGCAGCTGGCAGGCTGGATCATGCTAGGCAATGTGGTAAACGGGGACAAGGCAACTTGTAGGGAGTAATCTGAGTATCCTGGTGAGCTGTATCAATCAAAAATGCATTTTAGTGTAGCCTGATGCAAGATCATGGGGCATGCAGGTGTTGTACTTCAAAGTAGTGACAGGATAGGAACTTGGGGAGAAGACTGCTTGAGGGTACAGTGAGCGAACAAGTGGACATGACTGCCCTCCTGCAGGGCAGCAAAGCTGAGTAAGTTTGGGTTTGCAAACAGGAGGGCCGGTGGGCAGAAGGAGGTGAATTGTGTGTGATTCTGGGGTAGTGAGCAGCCTGTTGAAAACGTGAGTTCATACAACAGTCAGAGTAGATATTTGGAGGCTGGGTGGTGTTCAGGTACCACAAGGAGAGCCTGAAAAGCTCATTCTGTTGCTGGACATGTTGTTTCTTGGTAGGTAAATGGGGTGACTTGATAATTGGTGGGAAGCACCTTCTGACGGAGAGCATACTGCAGGCTAAAAGATGAACAAGACCAGGTGTAACACAGAACTAATGACTGCAGCTGAAATCAGGCAATGGGAAATCAGACATGCGTTTGCAATGGTGAGAGAGCACAAGCACTGGAACAAATACATGACAAAGGAAAGTAGCGGATTCCACCCAAAATGTTCCCAGCGCTGAAAGCATTTCTGCAAGTGTTATGTTAGGCAAGCAAAGATTTGGCTTAATTACATGTAGTCCACTGGGCTAAAAACAAGAATAATTGAGTGTGGTGGTCTGTGGTGTCCGTCTGGCTGCAGTAATTCATACATGGGGCTATACAAACCTGCAAAAACAAATGTTCCTCAGATACTGAATAATTGAGCACCAGCTGGTGCCTCTGGGAAGTACATCTATATATTGTGTGTATGTATATATATACATACATGTGAGTCATATACATGGATGGTGCTTCTTGGCCTGAGATATGTAGTTCCTCTGTTAATATATTTCAAGAGCAACAGAAGAAGTTGGAGTCCACACACATGATTGCTGAGAGCTTCCTAACCATGCGTATGGTTCCTCACAGACAACATGGGTGCATTTCCACTCTGCTTACGCTAGGAAGTAATTCCTCACTGCAGGGTGGATTAGCTTGGGAAGAGCACTGTCTGACTCTGCTCTCCTCTGCTGGAACTGATCTTTCTTGCATGGAATCTTTGTGCTGCTCTTCTCTTGCAAAGGAGTAGCTCAGATCTTACTGCTCCTCTTCTTGGAAGGTGTAGCTGAGGAAGTGACAAGAAAGAATGGAGTAGAATGGAGTAAGTGCAAGTGGGAGGCTTGCAAGCCATGAGTTTATAAGCAACATTTTTGAGGGGGTTTTGATGGTGGTATTTTTTTCCTTTTTATAATGGACACCTAACCTTTGGAACTTGCTGCTGCATGACAGTATTGTGGGTAAGAATTAATGTGATTGTAGGAAGGATTAGGCACCCAGGGAATGAAATTATTTAGTTTCATATAAATCTATAAAACCTCTTGTTTTAGGGTTTTAAAACATTTTGTAATGATGGGGTCTAACGTAGTGGGCAGATTATTCTATAATTGTTTACTAGGAAACTTCTTTTGCTGTAACATCTGTTTCTAGCTACTTTCAACAACAGGAACTGGTGATTCAGAGGTCTGTTTCTAAATTTAATATAAGAAGGAGCATAGTGCTGGCTGAAGGAACACTGAGGGTGTGTGTACGAAGGGGTGGTGATGATAAAGAGAGAAAACACCCTGCATGCTAAAATGTGTTATTGAGCCTCTGATTGCAGGGCCTACATGCTGATCTACAAACAGAATGCCCGTGGATCAAAGTAACAAACTGCTTTTGAGCATTCAGCTTTTCAGTGATCATGCTTGCTTGTCCCTCCATTGTATTTAAAGTAAGTGATCTGCAGAGAAAATGCACAGTCTTTATTTGAGGACTGAGCTCTTCAGAAGTTGAGAGAGGAATGGAATGGAGATTTAAGATGTGGAGAGAAAAAACCCGTAATTGTGGGGGGTTTTGTCAAGCAAAAGTCTCCAATTTCCTTTATTAACTACCTCCTGACACTTGTTTTGGAGAAAGCTTTTTTCTGTTCTTAAATTGAGAGTTAAAATGTTTCTGTCTTGCTTTTTTTTTTTTTCCTTTTTCCCCTCCCAGGGTTACATGGAGGTGCACACAGGCAGACTCACAACTCTGTGTGACAATTGCATCAAGTAGATACTAATGGACATAAATTGTTGATGGGGACATATAGATACAGGCATAATGATTGTGAAGGCTGTTTCACTTCTTCCCTTTCATGGTCTCCCAGCACTGGGATAGCTGCTCAGTGTTGTTGGTAGTGTCTATCTCAGTGTGCTCCTGAGATATCACCTGAAAAGCAGAGGCCTCTTCTGTGTTTGTCACTGTATCCACACAGAAACACATGTACATGCTCAGAGAAAACCAGTCAGCTCCTGGATGCGTCTTGTGACCCACAGCTTTGCACTCTCCAAAAGTCTTGGATAGTCTTGGTGGAAAGGAAACTGCAGCAGGAAGGGAAGTCTTAAAACAAGAACATGAGAAAAATGGTAATGCAGTAAAAGTTTTATAACTTGAGAAAATGCAAAAGATAAGCATTTTAGCATCTCTGGCCTTGTAGGTGGGAATGGTTATTTTGTGGTCATGCCATTCGTGGTCCAAAGATGGGACCAGTGAGTGGTCTTCAAGTTAAGTCCAAGGATAAAAGAAACAGCTCAGTCCTGCCTTCCTGGGCTGCCTGTCTAACTTGATATAGCATTAATCTGGCAAAGCATCAAGTAGGGATACTGGACCTTTGGACAGAGGAAAATACAATGTTAAAGCCATAGATGCTATGAATTAGCTCTTAAAGAGCTGCATCAAGAAGTACAATTGATAAGTGTGATATTTTGTGGTTCTTGTATGAATGCTATGTATTTCCCTGCACGCAGTCGTTCCAACACAAGCTAAATTCTTTGTTGTAGAAAAAGCTAAATATTTTGGAATGCTGAGTCTGAAACACAGATGATATACTGTGGCAAAAGACTCTCATGGGATTTTTTTTACAAGAAGGCTTTTATTTGTTAAATGAGTTTTCAGTAGTTCTTCAGTACATGCTATTGTGTTGCTTGTGTGATGTCTTACAGTGTCACTGGTCTGATCTGGACTGTGATGACTGAATAAATTGCATCATTTGCTAACTGTGGAAAGATGGCTTGATCTGCAAGACACATTTGTGTATATGTGTGTTTTGTAATGTAATTGTAAATCATAAATTAAACACGTTCAGTTAATGCCAAATACGAGCTGTATTCACAGTTCTTGGTGTTCTTTTCTGCCCACAGGAGTTTCAAGAGTCACAGGGGATCATAGAGGAAACTGAAGCTGCTTTTGTACTTTGTTTGTGGGGGGGGAAGTAATGAAATAAGTTATGTAGTCTAAGACATCTTGAAAATGTAGACTTTAAGTGGTCTTTGGGCTTCTACCAAGGAACATGCTGCTGGCATGGACACATGCTTTTGCTCATTGCTAATAAACTTTCATTCTGAGTCTGTATTACAGTGAGGAGGTAGAAGGATCTTTATTCAGATCTCTGTTCAGATGGCAGCTATTCACAAACAGCAACTCAGAAGCAAAAAATCATTTTATGTAACTGGATAATTTCAAGTGCGCCATCATCACACAAGTTTGGGGGTTTTTGTTAACCAAAAGCAGTAAAGATTCCTTAATAGATGAGTCACAATAGCATTATTGCTCTGATTTGTGTAACTTGAGATCTTCTAGTCTAAGCCTGTTGGCCTTTACCTCTATGAGTGGTGTTTTTTTTGATGGGGGCTTTGTTTTTGTTTTAAAGCCACTTCATGATTACTCATTTTGTTTTTCTTGTATATATACAGCCAGTTGTATCTTCTGCTTTTAGAGATGGAAGTAAAGCTCTATTACAACTTGCTTTTCTTAATTTGACAAAGCAAGTATCAGTGAATATGATCAGCTTCAGCAAGTATGTCTATACAGAGCAGTAAGAAGCGTTATCTCCAGATCAACTCTATGTGGAAACCTCAGCTACACTCCCTGAGGAAGAGTTCCAGAGAGAAATAGTTTAATTTGTGAACTGTACATCCACATGGAAATAGCAAAATTGCCTGCTTAGATCCTTCATTGATATCTTTGTTAAATCACTTTTCAGAATAAAGTCACGTATTAAGGAATAATTCCAACACACGATAATACTCGAACTTTTTTAGGATACTTTTACTTCGTGACTTTTCCTGTGGTCTAGGTGTTGCTAATGCAGAAGACTAAAGGCGTTTTATTCCTATTTCTAGCCCACAACATGGATTTAAAAATTCTTCCTTTTATAACTGGTCAAGCTTGAAACTTTGCCTTCCTCAAACACTGTGTCATGTTATACAGTGTGAAGTCCTGTGCAATTCAGCTGAATTCTCAGGCTGTAATCTTTTTGAGGCAGGATTACACAATGCATAATGCAGTAAGGCTTTGATAGAGAGTGGGAAATTGAGCCTTTTAAGCCATGTAAATATCAAGTGCTAGCAGAGTCTAGCTCTTTGTCCAGAAATCACTTTTTTTTGTTTGTTTGAATACAAAGGAACTCTGAAAGACCCAGGAGCTGAGCACTACAGAAGGAGCATACAGCATATGATGGAAGTATTGTGAAAGGTAGCGGCAACTGATGCATGGCATGATGAGACAGAGAGAGGATGCCCCTAATGAGTCAGGAGCAAGACTGCTATAATGGTCTGTTTTACAAAGCATGTTTTAACCTGGCAGTAGCTTTGCCACTCGTACAGATTGAGCAGCTCAAGCCATTAGCCCCATTTTGGGACAAGGCTGCAACTTTCAATCAAGCGTAAAGACCACTCTCTGACTGCCAGCCAGCTGTTGTGCTGGCTCTTCCCTTTCTTGGCTTCAGACCCAAAATAACAGCCATCTCATGCCTGCTTACGTGTGATGAGCAGCAATCCAACTTCGATGTGTCTGCAAAGGCCTATGATCTGGGGCCACTTCGCTGTGAACGTGGATGTGACTGTGTCCACATGCAAGAACTTGGAGCTTGCAGCAGTAGCACGTCACCTGCCTGCTTAAAGTCACTGTTTTGAGTCTGTTACAATGTCAGTGGGTGCTGTGCGTGGGTGTCCCAAGCTCTGTGTGAGGGTAGAGAACAGACCTTCATCTTTGGTTTCCTAAAGCAAGTCTGTTCTTGGGAAACTGAAACCAGTGAAGGCTTAAAGGAATAATTTAATTAAGTTTTGTTAATCCAAAGTTGCTCGGTAGTTTTATATCTTAAGAGAAGGAGGTTTATTGTTAGTTATTAAGGAACTTGAAACTGAGATTAGAATTGCTGCTTAGCCTAAAAGGGAACAAAAACTATCATGGAGTTGTGGGCCTTGATGACGTTTTTCTTAATTTTAAAAAAGATACTTGAGGCATAGTTTGGCAGGCAGAGTTCTTGGTCAAAGACAGGCTGTTACAAAACTTTATAATAAATTGAATGGATGGTTTTGTTCATGTTTTGGTCTGGACATGACAAATCCTAAACTCTTAACTGACCGTTTATGGGAATGTAGTCATATGTATATTATTGTTGTACACCCACATGCACAGGCAGTAGTCCAAGTGTGCAGATGAGATAACAGGAACATATAAATAAAGCAGTTGGCTAGTTGTCCTAATGTTCTTGAGTAGGTCCTTGTTAAAATAGTGCCAGTCAAACTTATGAATAAATCTGGTATATGGGAGATAACTTGCATTTAGCTATGACAGGATACAGGTCGCTGTGTGGGCAATTTGTGGCCATTTTGTGGTTTTGTTTTGTGTTGAATCAACAATTTGAAATGCAAACCAAGAGCTCAAGTAATCTCTGCTGTCCCCTGATAGTTGCAGGTTGCCTCCAGGCTACCCTGTTCCAAGAAGGGGTGTTTGGCAGGCCCATAGGGCCATGTCACCTGATTGCTCAGGAGTATGAGGAGGTCTGCGTGGCTGTGGGAGAGGAACACTGTAGTCCTGTCTCCCACCACCACTGCACTGGGGCTGGTGTTTTCTGGTGTTACAAGATATAAGCAACATTTGCCTCCTTGTTCCTGCTTCGTGTATGTGAGTAGGCGATGCCCTGTCCATCGCACATGCCTATGGAAATACAGCTGGAGCTGATGTTAAAGAGCAATTTTCCTTAGGACAAGTCCTGATTCTCCACCTTGTTCTGCACAGGACACCAAGGCAGCAAGGAGGGCTGGGTTGCACCTCTTTCTGAAAGCCTTGCGTTATGCCCAGTGGAAGGCACGTGAGAGCCAGGACTCTGAAATCACAAGCTTAGACTTTCCGTTTTGCCTGTTTTTTGAAATCTTCGCATGCTGGTGGAAGGGCTATAAGATGGGTTAGAAGGAAAGGACCCTTCTTCTCCCGGGTCAGTCTGATGCTAGTGCTGGGTTCTGAACTTGCCTTGTTGGTTACCTGCACTTGCACAGAACCTCCTGGGGACCTGACTGGGGCCTGCCTGAAGGTGTGAAAATTACTTGGTTTGGCTGTGTATGGAAGCAGTGGCAAACAACAAAACCTGACTGTTTTGTTTTCCTCCAGTTAGAGGGCAACTCTCCTTTTATTTCTGTAGCAGCTGGGGAGTGGCTGTTCTGCTGTGTTTAGTGATGAGTAACTTGCCAGAACAAGTTCAAATCACAAGCATCTGGGGTAAGGGAAGCTGTCTGCAGAATAAGAAAAGTTGCCTCTGGACAGATTTCCCCATTTGGCCATCCAAGCAGATGGCACATCGACTGTAAAAGTCAGACAGACGGTGACATGGGTACATGACTGCATGTCTGTGAAGGTGGCTGCCAAAAACATTATGGCAAGTGCGCGGGGAAGGCTGTAGTAATCGTGGCAAGGTGATAACTGCTGGAGCAGGAGTGGTATCTGTCCGTAGATATCTCAGTCTGAATAAAATGTCTCCTTTCTCTATTTTTATTTTGTTTGAGTTGAAGTGAAGTATATACCCAGAAAGCTTCATTGTCTGTTTTAAACCAGATTTGACTGGAAAGGAAAGCTTTGTTTTCTGTTTTACTGGAAAGGTAGACTTCAAGAGCTGTTTGTTATGTTTAGTGCCTTATTTTTGGGATAGCGTCATCCTCAAGCCAGGTGGAAGGCATATGGCTAAGTATATAGGAATGCAGTAACTGGATTTATCTGGACATAATGTTAAGCCTTTTGAAAGGTAGCAATGTAAGTTTGAGTATACTTTTAATCGTGTTGCTATCCCATTTTTTTTCTTTTTCTGGAAGCCTGATGGGTTTGGGGTTTTTGCTTTGAATTTTACAGCCACAAACATGCTTGTTATTGCCTAACAAATAATCACTTCTAGATTGTAAGCCTTCAAGGGCAAGGGTTGTTTGCCCGCTCACTGCTGGAGAGCTCTCAGTGCAGAGGTTACAATTCCAGCTGGGTCAAATCATAATATAAATTTAGCAATAGTAAATATTTAAATTGGAGGATGTATGGATGAGTTGGTGCTGGTGAATGGCAGCAAGCAACACAGTTAACTGAGCCTTACTGAACCTTTTTGTAGAGCTGGAAGCTTGCTTGTTAGAGCAGGAATGCTGCAGTCTCAGGGAAGACAGCAAGTCTTTTGGAACATTCTTTCTTAAGGCAACTTTGAATGGGGTTTTTAGAAATTAAAGCATAAAAAGGAAGGAGGTGATCTGAACTCATCAGCAAAATTTCAGAACAACAGCTTCCAAAATATGTGTTGTAGCGTAATGCCTTTTTTGTGCTTGCTTAAGTACTGAGATTGAAGTACACACCCTGAACCAAACAATTATGGGACTAGATGGGCTAAGTAAATAGCTTACCTCTTACAGAAAGCAGCTTAAGTTTAGAAGAGGAAAAAGAAATAAACCTAAATAAAGCCCTTTGAGGATAAATGCTTCAGCTGCAGGCATTTTTCCTGGCATGAACTCACTGGAGATTCAGCTATTGGAAGCCTGGCAGGAATGCAGTAGCATTAATAAGTCATCCTTCTTCTGTTGATCAGAGTTTTACATGAGAAGTCATCATTATTACCCAACTGGCAGGATGTCCGAAGCATAGAAGATCTCTCTGCTTGATAGCAGTGGTTTAATCTTTGCAGGTAGAGTTGGGAGCAGGTTATCTGTGCTACGGTGTCTACCCAGAGGGGAGACAGGATGGTGGGAGGGATGTCGGAGGCTGCTTAGCAGTTGTCTTGAGCAGTTTGTGACATGACTTTACAACTATTCCTCTGCTTGAGTGAGGAAGTCTCCCCTTCTCCCTGGGGAGAAAAGAAGCTGTGTGACATTTAAGTAGGAACATAGTTTTGACTATTGTCCCCTAAAGAGTCAGAGAGACACAGTGTATTTGAAAACTGAGGGTGCAGTCTATTTATTGAGCTGTAAACTTGCTGCTTTTTTTTTTTTTTTTTTTTTTTTATATCAAGGCAGCTCTATGTTGGCATAATGGGTAAAAAGAAGGGTGGAGTTAAAGTGTGCTTTTTTCATGTCCTGATTTTCAGTTGCACTTGATGCACCTTCCTACTGCTCTTGCCATGGAAAAGATCTTGGCAGAAACAGAGGCACTCTGATGTGCAAGTAGGAGGCTGGTTACATGTGGCTTCTTGTGTTCCTGGGTGGTTTTTGGTTTTGTATTGCACGCATGCATGTTAATTTGCTTTTGTTGTTTTAATTTTTTACTTTAAGTGTGACCTTTCCTAGGTCATTTTTAACTAACGAATGTAATGGAAGCGTCACTGCAGGTACTTGAAAATACAGTAGATCATAGGTGTGCAAATCTTATATATGAAACTTATGTTTAACATGTCTCTGTGTGGGCTGTTCTGTGTGAAGAGATGAACCAGCAGCAATGGAGCCTGTTCTTTAGTTAAAGGAACTTTCTGTCTGCTCTTGGCTCTGCATCTCCGTGAGGATCTTGCAAACGTTCCAGTGCAAGGTTGTTGGCGTGTCCATTAAAAATAAAAAGAAGGAAAGTATTCATTGAAAATAACTTCAGTTACTCAATAAACCTGCTTCCATTCTGTTGAGAGTACAGTTTAGAAATTAAGTAAAGCTAGACTTTAGTACCATGAGTTAGGGCGGAGAGGTCATTTTGCCCTTAAGAGGGGCTGTAAAAACCTACAGCAACATGAACTTCAGGGACCTGTTTTTCTTTGTTAGACGCGCCAACCTATTCTTTATGTATGTTTAGGGTGTGTAGCTAAAAGTACTAATATGTCCTGTAATAAGATTTGTATCTTTACATTCTGTGGCTTAAAATCATCAAACTAGCAACTCTATGCCAAGTTCAATTTCTTGCCATTTTTGAAGTTGCCCTAGTTCCAAGTGAATCCAGAACAAGATGAGACAGACCAGCAGCGTGTGTGGCTGTGGATCAGAAAGGAGTATTTCTCAGAGGAATTGCATGCATTGCTGAGTGCCACCTCTACCTGAGATCAAGCTACTTTGTATAACAAACTTTGTAGCCATGTGAACTTATTTAGGTAAAAGCAAATTTAAGTAACATCTTAGGGTCAACCATGTTTAACCGTTCTGTGTTCAGATTTCTAAACTGAAAAGGAAATATAATTTTGTTACAATTTTTTTTCCTTTTTCTCTTCCAATCCTTTTAATTACCTTTTTAAAAAATTGTATCACTGGGGGGTTTTTTAGTGATGAAAAGCAGCCTCTAGAGACTGGAGTTACCAGATGTGTTTTTATTTTGGTGCAGCTTGCTTTTGCATCTTGATAAATTCCCAAAGTGCTTTGGTCAGTAGAAGCGCCAGATGTTTGCTGTGTATTCCTGTATTTCTGATAGTGGTCATGAAAACACTGCAGAAACATCACTGGCTAAAAGATAGGGTAACAACAAATTTTGAAACGGCGAAGGGATTCAATGTGTAACACTTGAGCACAAGCAGCTGGTAGAGTTTATTGGATAGTGTAACTTTTAATTGCACTGTACATGCATGTCAGCAAAGGTTGAATCAACTGCAGTAACTTTCAGTTGTGTCTGTGCTTGAGTAGAAGTGCTTACTGTTAAACTGGAGGTCTTGCACATACAAATTAGGCTGTCTTTTCAATATTACTGGTTTGGATATGTTCTGGGAATTCCGTGGAATGAGATACAAAGCGTCCACTCACTGTTTTTTTTCTCTAGTCTGGCTAGGTAAAACAAAATCTTTTCGGAAATCTGATCACTCAGCCTTAGCATTGCTACTGCTATCACTGGTAATGTCAATAAAAGAAAGGTGAGTCCGTATTGCATAAATACTGGCGGTTGCAACAGCAATGCATGTGCCAGGGTACACCGAGGCATGTTCTTTGCCTTCATCTGCAGGGTCCTTGTTACTCTGCTGTAGGATTTCTGTTCAGTTGTGCCATGCAACATTCATGTTCTTCCCAAAAGAAATTGCCCGTCAAATGCCTGTGAATTCACGGACAGTTACTTACATATGTGAAAAGCATAAGTTCAGTATTTGCCCCTGCTGGGGTCTAGCCTCATTAGTCATCCCTCTTAGTTTCTTGCAGGTTGCCTTGCTAGGTGGTTTGGTTTATCATTGTAAAATCACGTGGTTAACTGACTTGAACTGTAACACATATGGTTATAATACTGAGCTCTGTACCTGCTACAGAAGGATGCTCAAGGACCACTCTCCTCTCCACTCTTGTTTCCTTCTCTCATCTCTCGTGCCCTGTATGGTCTGTGATGCCATTAACTTGTGCAAAGTGAGGATGGAGCGGTGTTGCAGAACATTCAGCTTAGGATCGCTGAGCTTTTCAAGGTCAAAAACCTGACAAGCTGTATTCTGAAAGATACTAGGCACCTACCTTGCACTCTGTGGCCTGGGAATAAATGTGAATAAAACCCAAAGCTTGTACTTCTTGTCAAAGCAGCCCTCTTGTAGGAGCATTGCTCAGGTGTGCTGCAGTCCTGGTAAGAAGTTGCTCACTTTCTGTGCTCTGTGGACACAGAACTCACGTGTGGCAAACACAGAGTTAATTGTGTTAATAATCTTTGGTTGCTTTGGGGAGCTAGTCAGAAGTAAAACACTGGGCTCCTGTTTTGCAGAAGTCATCCTTAAAGAACCTCTCTGGTCATTTACAGCAGGGCAAGAATGAGGTATGATTTGGGAGTTTATTGTTATGGAAACTATAGCCACTAATAGTGCTTTTTAAATATCACATTGATTACAAAATCATCTGTGTAGGAGTGGTGTATAGCACTAGACCTTCAAAGAGCTGGTAAACAAGGAAGATTCAGTGTAAACACTTAAATAGCAGCATCTAAAATTAGGTTAGAGTGTTATGCAACCTGAAAAAGCCCAGCATAGAAGGGCAGAATTTTTGAAGGTTTAAAAAAAGAAAAAAGTTTTATATGGATTATTTTTTTTTAAATGGGTACTAATTTGGCATTGATTACAAAGCAAGAATCTTATTTTTGTCTCCAATTTACTGAAGCCTAATATTTCTGTATGCAGTCTGAGAAAACAGATTTTGATAATTCTTCATTTACCGAGTTAACTGTCAGGTTGATGTTGTTCATAAAGGTGATGATTCCTTGGTTGGGGGATTTATTTACAGTCTATATCAGAGATTATATATTCCCTTTAAGGGAAAGTTCAAAATTAGCTGTGCAATTTGGGCAGTGGGATGGGGGAATTGGAGAGAGGGCTTAGGTGTGCAGATTTTGGTGAGATTTTTTTCGTTTGTCTGTTTCTCAAATAATGCATGGTCTTAATTAATCCTCCTTAATCATGTTAAGTATGCTATCAAATAACAGCATCATCATTTTCCACATATATTTATATGATGAGACTTAGTTATAATTAAAAGCTTTTGTGGATCTCCTGTTCCTTAGTTGGAATGTTTTTCTCTATAGGAAATCTCCTTCAGCTTTGTTTTCGTTGTTTTCTCCTTATGTAGTTATCATCCATTACGCCCACAGAGCATCTTGTGGTACGCTGTCTCTAAAATACTACCTTCAGAGTGACAGGCAATTAATTTTAAGGAAGTCTTATCATACAGATAAATGTCCCATGTCATAGAAGTTTGCTTAGCCTGGAATATCAGAGAGGCCAAACAAAATAACAATTTGCTCAGTCAAGGGGTAGCCAAACAAAAATAAACCAACCCAGATCTTATAGATTGATCTAAAACTGGTAGATTTGGTTGATGTCAGATGTTTAGGGAAGAAATAGTGAGTGCAAATTCTTGTCATTTTAATTTGGTGGAAGAAAATAGTGGATATCTTTTTCTGTGCAGGTTATGTTAAATCCCTTTCTGCGATTCCTGAGACAAAAGCACTGATCAGAAAGTGTCTAATGCTGAAAGCTGCAGTGTAGCCCTTGTGTGCTGGTGTTAATGTTCTGCAATTCCTTCTGTCGCTGAAGTAGCAGCAAAGCGTTTCATACAGTAGAGAAACACTATAAAAATACCAATGTTGTATTTGATCATGAAATGATTCCTGGGCTTTTCAGACAATAGGGGCACTCAACACACAAATCCATGCTTAGCTGAATTTGGGGATTTGATTTGCAGGATGCTTGAGAAGAGAAGCTGTAATCGCAGTTGTACCTAAAACTGGTTTTGTGACTTGAGTTGGGTCAGGTAGAGCAAAGCACAATAATCCCCCGTGGAATAAAGCAGCAGAGAGTTAACTCCTCTTTTTCAAACTGGCTGCTGCTTCTCTACAGCTATCCAGAGGCAGTGCCTCAGCCTCCTAGTCAGGACCTGCAAACCGGGCTGGGAATAGCTGTAATGTTCCCAGCTACAGTAGCAGGGACAATTTCCTTCTATTACTAGATTCCAATCTTCTTCAGTTTGTTGTAGATTTCTCTTAATATCAGAAACTGAATAACTAGTGCAGGTGATGAACGTGTCTGTGTGCTCGGCATGCATAAATTTATTCATAGGCTCTTTTCTGAATGTCTTTATGCATTATTTTACAAGGACTTTGGGGCTTCTTGCACTTGGTTCTGTGGGGAAGGATAAAAAAAAAAGGCTGGTGCCATCTTTTTGATCTTTGCAGATTGTGGAACAATTGATATTCACAGTATCCTTGGTTAAAAGGAATCTCATAAGCCATTCTTATCACATTAAGTTCTAATTGCCTTAATAGGATACTGCAGAAGTAGAAAAACAAAGGAAGTAGAAATGGCTGGTGGAAAGAGAGAGTAAAATATACAGCGGAAATAAATTTAAACCTATGGTCACTTGATCAAAAGCAAGCTAGCAAAGCCTTTTAGTTATGGGAAAACTTTTCTTCTCCCTAATTTCCTGTGGGAAGGGAGAAAACAATTTTGTTCATGATAACACTTTTTCTTTTCAACTAGAAATGTTTTGTTGGTTTTTGTTCTGTTTTGCTTTTTGGTTTTTGTTTTTAAAAAAGAAATTCTTGACCAGTTGCGGTGACAAGGCTAATTCAAGAATCTTTTTGTTTCCTGTAACAAAATGGGCTTGTTTGGAGTCTTGGGAACCTGAAAGTAAAATGAGAGGTTCGTGTGCTACAATTCTGGTTTTATTTGTTTGTTCTAACTTTGAATTTGCTTTAACTTTAAATATGCTTTTAAAACAGGAGGGCCAGTGAATTACAGGGGCAGACAGATGAAGTTTTTATCAGTAAGTACAGGAAGAAGTAGGATGTAAATGAACATTAATGACATACCAGTCTGCTGCTTCCTTTTCCTTTAACTTCTGTATTTAAGCTAGAACAGTTTCTTATGAAATAACCCAAATATGTCCACTTTGTATTTCAGCATTTTTAGTCTGAAATATGTCAGAAAAAATCACCAGGTTAATCACATTCTGAGTTCTTTCTATTACAACTTTTCTTTAAGACTAATGAAAGGATTATGAAAGGAGATAATGGATGGAGCTGGGAGAGGTTAATGTTATCCTAGAGCATCATCCAGGTTACAGAACTGGAGTCAAAGGATTTGGGAGGAAAAAAGATTATTTGCTGGAATTAAAAGTCTTCCTTATATTGTATAGATGTGCAGCCCTAAAGATCTTGTGGCAATAGGCTTGAGTTAAAACCTGTGCTTATTAAAACTAAACTAAAATATGCTATTTTAAAAAGGAAACTGTGTCCTGGAATTCCATGTTTGGAATAAAAAATTATTTCCCTTCAAGAACCAGTTTTTTAGTTTGGATCTAGAGCTTGGTGTGCCAAAATCCCATGTTCTGCTGAGCTTCAAGGTCTACTTGGTGTCTCGTGAGCCCTGAAAAGGGCTGGGGGAAAAAGATGCATGTTTTCACCATGAGAAATTAAGATGGTTTGGCTTTCCAGCTGCATAGTACTTTATTCTTCAGTATGAGCTCCCTGCTTACAGACTTTTTTTTGCATTAGTGTTGTGGGTTGTGCATAGAGCATGTACTGGTCTTGAGGGGTGACCACCTACAGCAGCGAGTCACAGACTGCCATTTACATTTTTTTCTTTCTTTCTGTTTTTTCTCTTTTTTTTTTTTTTTTTCATTTTCTGCTTTTTTCCTGTTCCTTACTACTGTGTCATTGCTGCAGCTTATCATGAAACCCCAACCCCAGTCTGGCAGCCTTAACGGGAGGTTAAAATTAGTGATGAAAATACAATCTACCTACTCCAAGGAATATTCTGGACAGTAGGCTTTAAAAGCAGGTTTTAAAAGCCTTAAATAGTTTCTAAATATTCTAAATTTAGAATATTAAAATTATATAAATAGAAAATAATAAAATAAAATAGAAAAATTTAAAGAATAAAAATATTCTACATAGTAATAAAAAAGTTTAACTGTGGAATAAAGAAAACCCCAAAACATCACAATACTATAGAGATTGGATTTATAAGCATCTGCAAAAATAAAATAAAAGTTAACTTCTGTGGTTATTAGTTTAATGAAATCAAATGCCAATACATGTAATGATGGATTTAAGAGAGGAAATAACAGATTTATTTGCAGCCTGTCAGTCAGAATGTGTCTTATACTGTGTGTAGGTTTATAGTTTTTCATTTTGTTGATTAAGACTCAGAGCATTTAAATATTTCAGACGTGTGAGGACAGAAACCTGTATTCAGCTCCTGGAATTGATTTTTACTAGCTAGAAAAAAGACTGCCTCTCATTTTTATGAGACACAGTGTTAGACAGTAACACCACAGAGGATTTTTTTGTGTTTTATAACAGCTGATCTCTGCCAAAACAGCAGCTTTTCTGTGAGTATCAGTAACTTGAAAGAAAAGGCATGTTCAGAGCATTGAATGTGGTGCTTCTCAGTGTAAAGCTCCTGTTACACCATGCTGCCTACAGCCTCACAAAGAGGATTACATGGGCTCTGTTGTGTCTCCTAACCTTTTTTGAAATCATTTTGTGTGTGTGCAAGACAGAGGTCCGGTAGGGGTGATTTTTAGCTTTAGCATTTTTTTTTTACTGTTCTTTCTAAATCTAGATGGAACCACTTTGTGTTCTCTCATTTCTTTTCCATTATTTCAGTTGCTTAGAGCAGCCACATCTGCAGCTCTGGAGTTTCAGTGCTTTATCCACGTGTTCTCATGGCAGAAGCAAAGAAAGCACCTTCATTCTGTGAAAGGAATTCTGCAGGTTGTGCCCCAAACCGCAATGAAGTAACTTCCCACATAATTAGGCAGTGCAAAGTTGAGGGAAAGGCTAGCCCCAGAGGAACAAGCAGTAGCAGCTACCTACGTTCGTTACAGCAGTCATCTCATTCCTTTTTCCCATCCCGCTTGCCACCTTCTCTCTGCACGTTGCATGTCTCTCTGTGCAGAGGCATGGCTGTAGTAAGCATGCATGGCTTGTCCTTGCTAAGCATTTGGCTCTGTGCTCTCCTGTTGAGCTATTTATTGCATTAGTAGCCTAGTGGATGAGAAGTTCTTGTGGCTGCCAAGGTGGGTGAGACCACAGTGAAAACAGCCTGGAGATCCATAAGAGCATCTCTTCCAAACAGCTTCTGAGAAGGACAAAAAGTCCATGCAGGAAAAAAACAACCACCCACCCCACTGCTGCTGTTGTGGTTCTGTCCTGGGCAGGTGGCAGTTGTGCCCTTGGTCTAAGGAAGGTCCTGTTATATCTATCTTTTCACATTAGTACAAATGACTAAAGCTATTCTTTTGGACAGGTGGTTATTTAAATGTCAAAGGCAGCCGTTCTAGGGCAAGGAGCAGTGCTGTGACTCAGTCTAGGTAAACATCGGGAGACCTTAAAGAAAGTGGGAGTTGTAGCTAACTTCAAGTAAAGTGCTGTGAGGCTTTGATGTCTGTGGGGTGTTACTGGTCTGTGTCCTTCAGCACTTGCTGTAGTAACTACAGCCCCGTGGAGGTGCATGGGGCAGGGCTCAGGAGCCGTGCTGCTGCGAGGAGGCTCTCCTGGGGCTGGGAGAACTGTTAGAAGAGCCTGACAGCCTGTGTTACTGACGAGGGAGGAGGTTTTGACATTCATTTGCCCCCTGGAAAGTAAAGAGAGAACTGGAAGTTCCTTCTGCCCATTCCCTGAGGAACTAAGCCTTAACTTTCACATTTTGGCAACTGTGCCAACAGCACCAACTGAGATGAGGAGAGTATCTTGCTGCAGAGTGAGATAAACGCCTGTTCTCTCTGGCTGCCTTGACCAAGTGCAAGGCTAGGTATGCAACACTGGTAAGAGCTCCTGGGAGGAGGGCATGGGAAGCCAGGGGCTGGATCCCTCCCTGTGGTGGAGACACTTTCATCATGAGCTCTGTGCCGGGCTCTGCAATGGCAATGACCGCTGGCCTTTCCTGCAGGCCAAGATCATGGGAGCTGCGTGCTGCTGCGGGGAAGGAGAGGGGCTAATGCATGCCTTTAACCACACAGGCAGTAGCTGATGTTTGAGTTCTGCATATAGAAATGTCTGATATCCTCTTCAGAGAAATGTAGACTAGAAATAATCAAATGTGTTGTATATTCATTGCCTGTGACACTGTCCTTTAGGGTCTGTAAGGTGCAGGTCTGTAGGAGCTGGTATGCTACAAGTTAAAAATAATAAACCTGATGCATCATTATACTGCCTGCTTTGATCTCCTTGTGCTCTGCTAAGCTGTTCTTCTCCCAACCAAAGGGAGCCAGACTCTGTGTGTTAATCTACATCCTGTCTCTTTCCACACTCCATGTGTGCACACAAGCTGCATATTTTACTTTAGAAATGGCAAATTTGGGTCACAAGTTCAGCAGTTAAAATGATGATCTTACCACATCCTGCTTGCACAGGAAGCTTATTTTTTAAAAAGCTGATAAGTTGAGTCCTCTAGATTTTGTCAAAACAAAAAGCAAAGCAAGCTATTTAAAGCTGCAAAGAGGTTTGGATTTTTACTCCATCAGCTTGCCACTTTTATCTCACAGTGTAGATGTTTAAATTAAAGTGAAAGCCTTGCAGCCTGCTCCTGTGCTGCCTGGACTAACCAGCTTCCTATAATCACCAGGCTGTGATGATAATTGAAAAATATATTTCCCTCATGTCAAAAAAGTTGTCGGAGTTTTTTATTGTTAAGTTGGGTTGGATTTTTCTATGGAAGGATTATTTCTTCATTAATTGGGGAAAAAAATGTATATGCTACCATTTGGTCCAATGAATAGGTGAAACCTGTTTCTCCCTGTAAAACATCCAAACACATTAAAAAAATTGTGCCAGATATTCACATAGCAACTGCAAGACTTTCACTTGTGCGGTGATGCTTCAGGGAAAGGAGCTAATCAATCTGGATGCTCGGTAGCAAGGAGTGGGAGACATTGACCGTTTCTGTATTAGATGAAAAGAAATGAGAGACCTTGCTTATAATGTAACAGGAGGCCTAAAATGTGCCGTGCAAGTCATGAGCAAGGTGCAAAGCATTGAAAAAATGCTATTTTATTTAAATGCAAGGTACTACAAAATAATGTTACTTGTGGGTTTCATGTGTTCAGACTCAAGCTGTCATTTTTACAGAATCAGATTTTGTGCAGTGTAATCAATTGCTGCTATTTATGTTAATAATACATATCAGCTACAGCACTTTACTTTTCAGATGCTGCAGCTGCACAAAGCAGGCCTTGGTGCTTGTACTGTAAGGTGGCAAAGGTACATAAATACCATCTGGCCTGAACTGAGAAGACTTCTGTTCTGATGCTAAAGTAATGCATCATTTCAGTCCATATCCTTTGAAAAGAGCATTGAGTGGAATGAGGACAATGTGTGACAGGCAACAAAACATAATGAAAACTGGAAACTTCTGAGGATCTGTATGTTATGGTGTGGTTGTTATTAAATGGTAAAATAACCTGCTCACCAGTCAACAATACTGATTTTGTCTTTGTTCTCTTGTAGGAATGTTTACCCTTGCAGAAGTTGCATCACTCAATGACATCCAGCCAACTTACCGTATCTTGAAACCATGGTGGGATGTATTTATGGATTATCTAGCTGTTGTTATGTTAATGGTTGCCATTTTTGCTGGAACCATGCAGCTGACCAAAGACCAGGTGGTCTGCTTGCCAGTTTTGCAGTCTACTGTAAATTCAAAAGCACAAACTGGCACGTCAGGGAAGGCTGACTTTACCACTGTTGAAACATCTACTGGTCCAGGAGAAGCAGCGTCAATGAGAACGGTTTCCTTTGGAAGTGCCCCTACTGTAACACCTGACATACCTCTGAGCAGAGCTACCTCTTCTCAGTATCAACCCACTGAATCAGGCCAGGAGCTGAAGAAGGAGCAGAAAGATTCTTCAGGCCGTAAAACAAATTTGGATTTTCAGCAATACGTATTTATTAACCAGATGTGCTACCATTTGGCTCTTCCTTGGTATTCCAAGTATTTTCCCTATCTTGTTCTCATCCATACCATCATTTTAATAGTCAGTAGCAATTTTTGGTTCAAGTATCCCAAGACTTGCTCAAAAATCGAGCATTTTGTGTCTATATTAGGGAAATGCTTTGAGTCCCCTTGGACTACGAAAGCGTTGTCTGAAACGGCATGTGAGGACTCTGAGGAGAACAAACAGAGGTTAACCGGTGCCCAGTCCCTGCCCAAGTATGTTTCCACTAGCAGTGATGAAGGAAGCCCAAGTGCCAGCACTCCCATGATAACAAAGTCTGGCTTCAAATTTTCAGCTGACAAGCCGATGATCGAGGTTCCCAGTGTCACTATTTTAGATAAGAAAGACGGAGAACAAGCCAAAGCGCTGTTCGAGAAAGTCCGTAAGTTCCGGGCTCACGTGGAGGACAGTGATCTGATTTACAAGCTCTATGTTGGCCAGACCGTCATCAAGACCGTCAAGTTCATATTTATTCTCTGCTATACTGCAAACTTTGTCAACACCATTAGTTTTGAACACATCTGCAACCCGAAAGTGGAACATCTGATTGGCTACACGCAGTTTGAATGTACGCACAACATGGCTTACATGTTGAAGAAGCTGCTTATCAGCTATATTTCCCTCATTTGTGTCTATGGTTTTATCTGCCTGTATACGCTTTTCTGGCTGTTCCGAATACCTTTAAAAGAATATTCCTTTGAAAAGGTCAGAGAAGAGAGTAGCTTCAGTGATATCCCTGATGTCAAAAACGATTTTGCGTTTCTCTTGCATATGGTAGATCAGTACGACCAGCTGTACTCTAAGCGATTTGGTGTCTTTTTGTCAGAGGTAAGTGAGAACAAACTACGGGAAATTAGTTTAAACCATGAATGGACTTTTGAAAAGCTGCGTCAACATGTTTCCCGCAATGCCCAGGACAAGCAAGAGTTGCATCTCTTCATGTTGTCGGGGGTCCCCGATGCAGTGTTTGATCTGACTGATCTGGATGTGTTGAAACTGGAGCTGATTCCTGAAGCGAAAATCCCAGCGAAAATTTCCCAGATGACAAATCTTCAGGAGCTTCATCTCTGCCACTGCCCTGCGAAGGTCGAGCAGACTGCCTTCAGCTTCCTCCGGGACCACTTGAGATGCCTTCATGTGAAATTCACAGATGTTGCAGAAATTCCTGCGTGGGTGTATCTGCTCAAAAACCTCCGTGAATTATACTTGATAGGCAACTTGAACTCTGAAAACAATAAAATGATAGGGCTTGAATCTCTCAGAGAGTTGAGACACCTTAAAATTCTCCACGTGAAGAGCAATTTGACCAAAATTCCCCCTAACATCACAGATGTGGCACCACATCTGACAAAACTAGTCATTCATAATGATGGCACTAAGCTTGTGGTACTCAATAGCCTTAAGAAAATGACTAATGTTGCGGAATTGGAACTGCAGAACTGTGAACTGGAGAGAATTCCCCACGCCATCTTCAGCCTCTCTAACTTACAGGAACTGGATTTAAAGTCAAATAGCATACGCACAATTGAAGAAATCATCAGTTTCCAGCACTTAAAAAGATTGACTTGTTTAAAGCTGTGGCACAATAAAATAGTCAACATTCCTCCCTCCATTACCTACATAAAGAATTTGGAGTCTCTTTATCTTTCCAATAACAAACTCGAATCCTTACCAGCCGCAGTGTTCAGTTTACAGAAACTTAGGTGTTTAGATGTAAGCTATAACTCAATCGCATTGATTCCAGTGGAAATAGGTTTGCTTCAAAATCTGCAGCATTTTCACATCACAGGAAACAAAATCGACGTTTTGCCAAAACAGTTGTTTAAATGTGTTAAATTGAGGACTTTGAGTCTGGGACAAAACTGTATTACCTCAATCCCAGATAAAGTTAGTCAACTGTTGCAGCTGACCCACCTGGAACTGAAGGGAAACTGCTTGGACCGTCTGCCAGCCACACTGGGGCAGTGTCAGCTTCTCAGGAAAAGTGGGCTCGTGGTGGAGGATCACCTCTTTGACGCTTTGCCCTCGGAAGTTAAAGAGGTGTTGAATCAAGACACAAGCATTCCCTTTGCTAACGGGATTTAGGCTGAGGTGAAATGCACCGGTAGCTGATTTCCAAACAGCAAACGCTAAAAATTATGGCAATTGTGAGACCATGCATTTTAGAAAGGAGAATTCCTTGGAAGGCAGGACTACTAGCAGGATTAGAAGAGATGTAACAGAGTGTTCAATGTTTGCAGTGTTTTAAAATATTATTTCCAAAATTTTTGAGATGATAAAGAACCTTAATAATCTCAGTTCTTTTTTCTTAAATTGTTTGTAACTTGGATGCTGCCGCTTTTGAATGTTTACAAATTTGCTTGCCTGCTTAAAGTAAATGATTAAATTGATGACCTTTTCTTACTATGCAAGTTATTCCTTAAGGTCTGGATTTACTTTAGTGCATTATGGGGGGGAAAAACAAGGATAAATGTTGTATATGGTATGGTTTAACAGCACTTGAAACACATGTTGATGTGTGTGGTTAGTGTTAGCCATCCTCGGCAAATGAAACCAGTTTGGCTGTGCTTTGAACTGCACCAGAACCACCATTTTCCTGCATCAAGGTATGTGGTTTGCATCGGGCCAAGTGTGTTTGCCTTCATTCTTCATCCTCAAGGCCTCATGTTATTGGGTGAGATCTCTTCTGTGGTCCACTGTGCTGCTCCTTCATGCTGGCAAAGACTGGTCACGTTCCTGCAGCTGGTCTCCCCCGCCGCCTTCCATAAGGCTTCTCTGTTCCCGAGGCTTCTCTGTCCCACGCAGCAGTGGGTGGTAAAAGGGAGAATACTGCCACTTGGCTTTCAAGTTGGGGATAGTTTTGATATTTGAACCGTTTTGCAAGGTGACTTCAAAGGCCATTAAACACCAAGTGACTTTACTGCTTGTATTTTGCTCCTCTTCTGAGTTTTCAGCTGGGAAAATCAAGGCTTTTTATGAGCTGGTGATTGTTTTGTTTCTCAACCCTTGCTTAGAAACTGGGGTGTCTGTTTTGTTTATTAGATTAAAGACAGAGACATAAGAGTTAACAATTTACCCAAATGTGATTTAGCTTTATCACTTACTGTGGTGTGTCTTCCACACCTGGACTTTAACCACAGGACCACCCTTCTCCCCTACCCCAGATGAAGTAATTTGGTGTTTTTGAACACTTAAACACTGTTAGAAGACCCTGTGTTCCACATAAGTCATCAAATAAAGAAGAAAGCAGACAGCAGTGAGCGTGGGATTTTTTTTGAGGGGTGGTTTTTTTGTGTTGTTGGTTTTTTGTTTTTTTTTTTAACTGAGTTTGCATTGCCAGAACCATTAAAGAAATCCGTTAAATCTGCAAAATCATCAGTTGTAAATCTTGGCCATTTACATTCCATGTGTGCAGAAAAGAAGTACTATGCTGGGAGATGATTACATGGTTACTCATAGATTAAACACAATTCCCTATTGTAGTGCGGTCAGGACTGAACTAGTCTGTAGTTCAAGGGACTGTTCTTCTCACACAGAAATTCTCATGCACAGCAATTTCTACTGTAACTTCACCAGAGCTGCCCTGACTTCCACCACTATTAATGAGGGGATAGCTTAGGCCTAGGGGCATTGAGCAGTCAGGAACATTTCAAATACTGCTTACGAATCTTGCACATTGTACTGTTAATCATTTACTGTTGGTCATGCTGGGAGGACTGTTCTCCGCTGTAGGTAGCGGTCTCTGAGTACGTACCTGCACGATATGTTTATGTATGTCAGAAGACCAGTTTATGAATAGGTTTTTTCCCACTTCTTTTTTGGGGATAGTCTGTTTTTCCACTTGCCAGCAGGCAGTAAACTTGCGATGTTGACAGTTCTGCAACACCAAGTCACAGGTTTGGCGGAATACTTGCAGTTACTGATCTGTCCTCCGCTGGGAAGTTTAATGCTAATCCTCTGAAATTTTTTTAAGTAGAAGTTAAGGCTGCAGTAGATTTTTTTTTTTTTTTTGAGAAACTCATATGTTTCTTTTTGCACATAGATCACTTTAAAATTGCTGGACTATTGACTCTTTAGAAAAACTGTGGAATATACTATTGGTGTATGCTTTGTATTTGCTGTTGAGTGTCATTTCAGCTTCCAAGAAAACTGTGTAGGAGGGACGAAGAGTCGAAGGATGACAAAGTAATTAAAATATTTAGTAAAATAGTGCTATTTTTCATCTTTTTTTTTTCTTATTTTATTAGAGGAGTCGCACAGAATGCGGCTGTGGATTGATCCAGCTTTTAAAAGTTGTTTGGGTTTTTTTGGGTATTTCCAATGCTCCTACTGTCCCTACTGATGTTCAAAAAACTAAACCCATGTCCACTTCATACGAGTATGGTGTACATAATTTAGACCACTGTATCAACTAGGTATTAGCCAATTGTACTTCTTTAGACAACTTCCTCCAAAATAAGTATATGTTAAAGTTAGTTTCAGGCTTGTGATGCTTGTTCAGCATAAACTCCATTCTTGGTTTTTAGGAGACCTTTCTCAGAGTGGAGAGGAACTGCCTGCCATCCCCGTGTCGCCTCACCCCAGTCCTTCCTCTCTTTGTGACTGTTTGTAATGTTCCTATTTCCTGCGTGTCAACTGACACAGTCTTGCTTTAAAGTCTTCGAATTTCATCTCTTTTCCATGTAAGGCATGTGAAATATATTTTGCATTTCTATTTGATTTAATAAATAAGATGTTTATATCTTCCTCAAATCTATTTTTTTTTAATGGGGGAAACATGTTTGCCTAGAAAAATCCTTGATTTCAAGTGTCTTAGGCTGAACTTGTTCTGTGGTGCCTTTAACATAAGAAGAAAGAGGTATGGGTTGCTGCTTCTGATAATCCTGTGGGTATGGTTTCTGACTGGAATATAATACTTCAGGATAGCTTGCTTGCTTGCTTTCTTTCATACACATAATCTAAATGACCTACCACTGGTTTTATTTTGTTAATGGTGTTTTGCAGAGTATATGCATGGCTCTGAAAGAAAAATTACTGTGTTGATTTAAATGAGAGGAAGTAGGAAATTGCCTGTTCTGTTTGCCCCTGCCATGTAACACGTTTCTGTGAAGATCCTTTAGTTTTCCAGTAAATTGTCCTTTTTGGAAGATGCTTCCTGTGATGCAGGTGGAGCTCTGGCTGTCCTGAGCAGGCATCGGGCCTTTTGGTGTAAGGAAGGATGCTGACAATCGTAAAAGGCTCTCTGCTGCTAAAAAACCAGCTTTGCTGTCCTGAACTGCCCTCTGTGGTAGCAAAAGGGGAAGCCCAGACACTGTAAGTCATGTCTAATTATGGGGGTTCCACTTTGTGGACTCCTCTATTTTTAATAAAAACCTTACAGAAATAGCTGTTCTGTATATTGTGTTTCCATGGATGCACACAGAAATTAGTGGTGTACAGTTGTGTGAAGGCAGTGGGCTGGACTGTGATTCCTTTACTTAAAGTCAAGTTAAACAAATGAGGTGCTCCTACAGCTGCTGTTAACAGTCATTCTAATTCCTTGCAGGAGCAGATTTTGGCTTTCAGACTTACTGGTTCTCAAGACGGAGCCATGCAGGGAACCTGACAGTCCTGAGTGTAATACTTCTCCAGCTTGTTGCGAACATGAAATAAGGCTTCTGTCAGGTCTGTGGGATGTAAACCCATGAGGGTGCTAAAGATGGGAACAAAAGCCTTGAATTTGCTGAGGCATCCCAGCATTGATGGCAGAGCCATAGGACACAGGTGGCAGTGGGCTGAGGATAGCTTTCTGGGCTGCTGTTGCCCACTGTGATGGGATTATTGCCTGTGCAACAACTGGCCTTGAAGATAACATGGAATACAGCACCGCTCTTCAGTCCAAAGCAAGGAGGGAGGCTAAACCCATGGCTTGAG
Organism: Microhierax caerulescens; assembly: GCA_035590215.1. Taxonomy (NCBI): domain Eukaryota; kingdom Metazoa; phylum Chordata; class Aves; order Falconiformes; family Falconidae; genus Microhierax; species Microhierax caerulescens. The sequence continues at coordinate 17,668,322 of JAVJGJ010000030.1, read as the reverse complement.
AAGACCTGCTTTTGGTTTTGGTACAGCCTTCTCTTTACCTGGGGAAAAGGTTATTAAAAAGATTTAAATTTCCTGTATATATAAGCTGGAGATTCTTTAGTGGAGGTAAAATGCATGAATGATTGTGAAAAACACAGGTCTGGTAGAAATGAGGTCGTGTAGAAACAATCAAGAGGCACAGACAATCTTGTCATTAGCTGCATGGCAGAGCCCTGTCAACGTGTTTATAATGTGCGATCCCAGAACAACTTGATTTACACAGCAAACTATCATAGGCAGGACTAGAAGATATCTCAAGATGTGTTTGCAAGTGCCACCCTGCCTCATGCAGAAATAAGGCTCCCTAACACATTCCTGCCAGGTATTTGGCAAGATGTAGGAACAGGTTAGACACTGATGGAGATTCCAGCCTCTCTAGGCAAACTGTTTCATTCATCATCCTTCCCATTGAAGAAACACAGCTAGTTTATTAGCCAGACAGCAACTGCTGATGTTCCATTTAGGCAAACCAAATTATTAGAAATTTATTAATCTATTTGCTTGCAGACATACAGACTGAGAGACTTCCTCGTGATGTATTGCGTCCTGAGCAGCTGAAGTTTGGGGTTCTTTTGAAAAGAGCTCTGAGGGACAGCTAGCATCAGTTTGGTTCCAGACACAGTGCAAAAAGTTGCATTCGCCAGTGATGGCAAGGCCATCCACAACCACGGAGCAATGCATTTCTGGCTGGTCTGCCTCGTCTGGGGCTGCTGGTTGGCATCCTTGCCCTTCGAAAACCCAGCAAAGCCTGGGTGGTCTGTTTGATCGGAAAGACGTTTTGTGAAGGCATTTAAATAAAAGGTTTCTCAGGCAAGTTTGTTGTGGGCACATGTAAAGTGATCCTTAAGATTACCAACATTGACAGATCTGAGACAGATTCTGTAGTGTTTTTAACCTTGACATTAACCCCTTGCTTCCCACTGTGAATTGATAAAATTGCTGCACAAACTACTGATTAGTTTACAGTGTTCCCCGAATGATTGGCAATTTTAGCACAACAGAAGAGCTCCCAGTTCAGGCTGTCCACTTGTGCTTGTACAGTGTGTTCAGCACTTAAACCAAAGGCATCGAACATTGACGTTGCAAAACCCTGTGGGCTTATGCTGTGACCAGTTTCCCAGGACAGCAAATCATTCCCCATGCTGCTAAAGGGAGGGAAAGCTGTGTTACTGAGTACAGTTGGTTCTGTAGCAAAGACGAAGCTTTAGAACTAAGCTCAGAAACAGATTTTCCAAGCTGATTACAAACACGTACCCATTCCATGATAAAAGTCATGAGAGATGTCATTTCTGGCAGATGCTGAAAATAGTTGCTGTAAGTCAGCCAGGCATGGGTGCAGAAGTGGCAATTCTTCAACGCTGCACATCAACACAATACAACTCAAGTGAGGATCTTTAAAACCACATGCACTGGATTTTGGCCAGGCTGCATCTCTCTCCCTTCCCTGAAAAGAACAGCCCCTAAGCCCTTTTGCAATTATTACCACCAGGACCTTTGTTCTGTCTTGCCTCAACAGCACGTTGCCCCTTGATGCTGGAGGTAACATAGGGTTATTGGTTTAATAATGACTGTTTGGGAAGAATGCCATCGCCTAAATTAACACCACAGTCGCTTGCAGGAAGTCTTTCAGCACAGAGCAGGTCTGTTCCCATAAAATGAACATGTTGTGCCCATAAACAACAAAACCTTGATTTGGGACTGGGTTGCATAGACCATTAGGAATAAATGCACGAACACATTGCTGTTCTGCTAACCGGTTCTGGGTTGTTTTGCTGCTTCAGGTGGTTTGTAAAAGTGGATTTTAAGACCTTTCCCCTAGCGCTGCCCTGCAGTGTCTCTGGAGCCAATGCTTGCTGGTTTGCCCCAGAGGGTATGGCTGAGGCTGCCCTGGCAGAGCTGGGGGGGGGTGGGGTATGGGTGCCACTGCTGCTGCCAGCAGCCCATGGAGGCTTCCCTCTGCTGGGGCAGCGGGATTTCTTTCACCCCTCCTGGGTGATGATGCCACATGAGATTGTGTCTTTAGCTACAAAATGGAAAGAATGCTGTTGAATGCAACCTATTTCCAAGTGTTGTGTCTGAAAGATGGGGGTCATGATAATAGCAGGAAATGCAGAATAAGGAGGAAAAAAAAGGGGGGGGGGTATAAATAGCCCTGAGAGGAGGTAGAGCGCCCACCCCCATCTTGTAATTCCAGCAGTTTTTTGAAAGACTGTTTAAAATCTGGAGTGCAAGTTACAGCTGCTCGTCCCTAGAGCCAAGCTGAAACCCTCAGAGCACCCTATGGCTCTCTGCCTTTTTTTTCTTTACCTCTTTCTTTACTTCTGTCCCACCCCTCAGACAGGACCTTAGGACACCTGTGTAGCTGCTGCTTGTATGCTGTCCTCCTCCTGCTGCTGCTGTGCAAGTACCCGTGATAAGCTTGTCCCTGCAGAACTGTTCATGCTTGTCCTGGAGCAGGCAGCTCCCCTGCCCTGGCTGCGAGCTGGGCAGCGCTCTGCGGGGGGGTCTGCAGGGAGACCCCCAGCACTATCAGGGGCCAGAGTCTAACCTTGGAGCTGCAGCTTCTCCTCCCGAAGGCGTTCTCCCCTCTCCAGCTGGCCCACCCAAGTGGGGCAGAGCCCTGCTGAAGCTCCCTCCCAGCTGCCAGCCTCCCGCTCCAGGGCTGCTGCATGGAAGCGCTACAGAGTGGGTGATGCTGGGCCTGGTGGGGTCCCGTCCTCCTCCAGGCCTCACA
>JAVJGJ010000030.1:17618631-17648582 GCA_035590215.1 Microhierax caerulescens | reverse complement strand
TGAGGGGGGGGCGGCGGGCGGGGGCGGCGCGGGCAGGAACGGGGGGAGCTCGGGGCAAGCTCCGTGAGGGGGTCGTGTCAGGAGACTGGAGATCCGACAGGAGAGAGAGCCGCCTCTTGTTGCGGCTCCCTGTCTCTCCCCTCCAGCTCTTGCTAAGCACTAAGTCATTCTCACTGACCCATCCTCTCCAGCTGAAGACAGAGATTGGAGATTCCCAGATACCCCCATGCATTGTGGTGTGAACATGCCCAGTGGGTCAGTCTCAGGTATGAGCTATAAATACGTCTAACCTGTAAAAAAGAGTTGGGGCTGAACAGTCACTGTTGACAAAAACAAAAAACAAACGGGTTATTAAAAGTACGTAACATGGTTTGACTGCACATGTTGTTTTCTGGAGGAGTTATAACTGGCTGGGAGTGAGACTTGATTTTCATCTTGGGCATGTCAACATGAACTCATGCACGTTCCAAATCAAAATTGTGAGATCGAGGAGTGGGGATGGGTGGTGGTGGGGAATACAGACTTTTCTTATGAAGATGCTTTTTGCATAAATCAGTATTTTGTTTTCTTATGGACTACTGTCTTTGATTCTTGCTACTATTGAAAAGGAGGATGTTTTCCCCTTTTATAGAGACATGGAAAGAAACAACCTGGAACTGCTTGATTTTTATTTTTGTTTTTATTTTTTTAAGTTTACTTTAACAGTTTGGGAAGGAATATAGGAAGCATATAAAGTAAATGTGATACAGCAAAAGCTAGCTCTTGTTTCTATGCTATCAAAAATACCACATATGACAAAATAGATACAACAAAAAGGAATGCACGTAATTTTGTAAGATGATTAAGGTTATGATTTTAGTAAGAATCAATAAATGATTCAACATATCTTGCCAGCATGCCAGTACTAAAAGGATGTTAATGTAAAAAACTTTATCATAAACTGTGCCCAAGCTTCATTTACAGATGTCATCAAGTAAGTGTCTGCTGTTGGATCTCTTGATACTCTTGATGGCTGGTACAGGGAAATAACACGTTGGATTACGGAGAGAACTTTGATTGCAGTATGATAATTTTTATGATACGTTCCTTGAGTCTTAATTTTTTTGCTGATTATATTATTTTGCATTTATCTTTCTTCATAGTAAGATAAGTAAAGCTGTGACCCTATTTTTTAGTCTTCTGTGTTGATTCCTAATTAAGTGTCCTTTAGAATTTTAGTAGAGAAGGTTCTTAATTGGCAGTTTTAAGCATTACTGGAATTAAGGAATTACTGGAATATTCGCTGTAGCCGTTAACCAGAACCTGCTTTTCTGCTATCTGATGACAGTAGTATTAAAGTGAATCCAGGCTCATCCTATGGGAAGTAACCAATGAAATGTAATTTGTGATTGTTCCTTTCATGTACCTCTGTAATAATAGTTTTCACTGTGATAATTAAGCTTTCTATTATTCATTATTACTTAACAAGTTTAATTATGATGTCTGCAGCTTGAACCATTTAATGTTAAAGTTTATGCATTGTATATATATTAGTAAGGCATGCATAAAGCTTTGTCTTACCCGATGCTGTACAGTGGGCTAAAGACTATTTTGTAGGGGTCCAGTAGATGGCAACAGAGGATGGGTGTTGGGAGTTCTCATCTTTTCCCAGTTTTGAGTTCTTGACAAGGCTCGCTCTTCTGGTTGGAAACTTAACCAGTGTGAAGTACTTCTCATTGGATGGTTGATGACCACTGTAATTCTGCCACTGTTTCTTGCTCATGACTTGGTTTGAGACAGAGGTGGTATGGCCTATAGAATAAATAATGTTAATACTATTAACAAAAGTGTTACTAACTATTCTCGTTAATATTTTGATTACTGTAACTTGCCCGTTTAATCTGGAAGGGGAAATGTCTTCCTTCTGCTGCTATTCCTAAAATTCAACTGCATTGTTAGATTGGTTCTTTGTTTTGTATGGGACTCAATGGTGTGTTAAAATTTCTGTATCTAATGGCAAGGTTGTGATCTTAAAGCAGGCATAGTGTTATGAAAAATCTAATGTACCTGGAAAAAATGTTGCTTATTCCATTACACAAAGGCTGCTTGTAGTTGCTGTGGATTATGAATTTCAAATATAGGGAAATTTAGCTTGTTTCAAGCTGGTACTTCTGCTTTTCTTATTGTTTAAAGGTTATTTTTATTTTACAGAAGTTTATTTTATTTTCATGTATTTATTACTGTAAGATCTTTCTCATCTTTCTAGCCTTTTCATATGCTCCACATGGATAACACTGTTGAAAGTGATTTAATTTCTTTGTGCTGTGAATATGATTTCAATATTCTCTGATCTTAAGCTTTTTCTTTTAAACAGAACCCTTTATACCAAGGGATTCTGAGTCTTATCTGCTACATATTTAACTTCCTAGTTCTTTTGCTAAGGAAAACTTGATTTTTCTTTGCTGGCTATTAAGATATATTTTGCAGCCATTTTAAATGATCTCTCCAACAGATATATTGGGGTTTTTTTTAATGTTAAGGAATACATATACATTAACATTTTAATTTGTAAATTGAATGTGTCTTTTAGCGTCCTATTCTTTTTTTATTTAGAGGTAATACATTTTTTTCCCCCCTTTGATGCAGCTATTCTCCCCTCTCCGCTACCCCAGTAGACTTGCGTATAATCTAGAAACACAGAGTGAGATTGTTCTTTGCAGTTCTATTTCTGTACTTTATTTCCACAGCTCGTTTATCCACACTGTATTTATGCAAGAGGCTGCAGATCCAAAACCTGATTTATTCCTTCAACAAACTCTGTTTCAGTTACTTTGTCAATGCCTTCATCAGTGCAGAAATTTATTTTTTAATTTTTAAACTTTAGGATAAAATACTAAATGCTGCTTACCCCCCCCCCCCCCTTTTTCACTCTGTAGTATTCATAGATACGCAAATAAAATATTTTGTCAAAGGTTTCTTTGACAAACAGTTACTATTTATACTTAAATGAAGTACTAGACTTCTGAATTTGCATTTTGAGATGCTTTGGTGCATCAATTCCTGGTGGTGTTTCTCTGCTTAAGCACATGTGAAACTGTTTCACATGCTAAGAGAACATTTAGTCTGAATAGTTTGCACAGAGAGGCAACTTCTGTTTATCCCCGCTAGTGGTGACAGCCAGAGCTAATTTAACAGTGAATGGGGAGCAGGCTACAGGCAGAGGAAATTGTTCTGTGCAGGTACATCTTTTTTAGTGCTCCATGTCCATATCTGTCTTGCTTTAGTTAGAAGAACCAGTAGTGTGAAAGATGCCATTGTGAGTGGATTTTGATGTCTCTAGTTGTAAGATTTGTCAGCTAATAAGCTATTTACCTTGAGATTGTGATAATTAAAGCTGTGTGAGCGATTATTATTCAGCTACTACATTCAGAAGTTGAAATCCTTTTATTGGTTCACCTAAGTGAATATTTACTGTTGTCTTGTGTGTTTTTCCCCTTTTTAGGATAAAGCCTATCTGGAGCACAGACTTTCAGAGTAAAGAAAAGCTTAATGCCTGAAGAAATACTGTACTTCTTAATTTGGATGCAGTACGTTTGTCAGGCTCTGAGGTGTAAATATCTGTAAATCTTTGGTAAAGTTTGCAGCTGACAAAATGAACCAGGAAGCCAGTGTTTGGAATGATAGGCTTGGCTGCTCAGCAGTCTGAAACAGTTAATGAAATAGTTGGAAGGAGATCATAAATCACCTTCATTAGGTCAGGTCAAAGATGTGTCTGTCCCACCTCACCAAGATCTTTGTATGTTGCTGTCCATTTGGAGATGTGGAAGGAATAGTACAAGTACTTGTTTAGTATATTTATACGCTTTTTCTGGTTTGCAGCTTGGGGACTTACTGAACTAGAGACATGGCCTTTGTTCCACATCCTTTGAATTTGTCAGTAGATTTCTCCAGTTTCTTTATTAAATCCATGCTCATTTTTAGTAACTTCTTGACACAGAGCACTTCCAGGACTCAAGTATCTGTTTTGTGAAAAAAATCCATGAAATTTTGTAGCTTGTTATTTTTATGTTTCATTTGCTACCTCCTGTTTTTTGTAGAAAATCATGCAAGTGATCATCCCTCTTTGCTTCTTTATACCTCTTCTATCCCCTGTTAAACTTTTTCAAAAGTGAGTGTATTATGATGTAGGTAAATGCAGTGAAATGAGTCTGGAAAAGACAAGTTGTTCACTGTTAGGGAGAAGGTGATGATGTCCTAAAGGCAGTGATTTGAGGATTTGGGCACTGGCATAGCTCTTACAGCAAGACTTCTGGTGTTTGGTAACATGAACTGTGGATGAGTAAGGAGAGTGTTGAGCAAAAGTGGATGTCAGAAGTTATTGTGTGGTTGTTGAACATATTTTAAAAGTATTTGTTTTCCTGCTGAAAATTTTAGACTAAAAACTTATTTTGAAACTATGCTTCAAACCATTTTTTGGAGTTCTTCTCTGTGAATGTTTTTGTATTTTTTCCTACTACCTAACTTCTGGCATGTGGGCAACACTGGTCACTACCTACTACACTATAGTACAATTGGATTGTAGTGGCAGGGATCTTGATAGTATGTTGTGTTCTTCCTTGTTGAATTATGTGATTCATCTCTTCAACTCTTAACCAAATTACTTTTGTGCCATCTCAGGGTCTGTAGATAATAGGGAGCAGGTGAAACTATGGTAGATTATTGGGTGCTTTTCAGTTAGATATTTCAGTTTTCAGAATATCAGTCTTTTGATTAGATATACTGTATTTAAAAAAAACCCAACCAAACAACACCTTGGATCAGAGATTGACTGTGAGATCATCTAACCTTAATTTTTGTGCAACTGAATTTATTTTATTGGCTACTTTACACTTTTTACTGGCCTGCATCTTTATGCAGGCAGTCTTGAGGGTATTCCACTGGATTTGATGATAGATCATTCAGTCACACCAGAGACAAATACTGGATGTTTCTATTAGAAAGCTTAGCCATTTCTTTAAAGAGTAACTTTTTGCAGTTTAAGTTGATGCTGTGTGATGCTACATGAGTAGTATTTTGAAAAGCTTTTTTTGTGCTTTGCTGTAGAATCTTTATTGTATGTTCGGAACATGGAAAGGTGCAGTGTGACTTCTTTGTTCAAAGTTTTTTTTATTTCAGAAGTACCTACAATCATTAGAATAATAATAATAATAAAAAAATCGGCAGGAGATTTTAATTTCTTGGAGTGTTTATTCAGGCATGCTAAGAACATCTGTGTAAAAGTGATACAGCCAACTCAGTACCATTTGCAGAATTCCGGTTGTTGACAGATGTAAGAAAGTGAATTGCAATGGCTGTATGGCGCTAACAAGAAGCAGGTACAAACAGTGTATATATACTTAAGTAGTATATATACTTATTTTCATCACTACAGTTATTTCCATGAAATGATATGCACAGAGAATTACTATGTTTCTTTAAAGAGAATTTCTTACAACTTCAAGTGAGCTTATTGTCCTGTTGTCTTCTGGAAAAGTCAGTGGTTTACACTTGGAGATTTTGAAATGGATAAAATACTCTCTTTTGTCAGAGTGGACAAGTCTTATGTGGTTTTGTTTTTATCCTTCCTGTGTTCACTGTGTTTTCCTTCTCTTGTTACCTTTTCTGTGAGGCTTGGCTGGCCAGGCTTTCTTCATATTATCCAAAAGTTAGTGTTGGTTGGTACCAGGAAGCAGCTTTTGCCATTAGAATGCCAGTAAAGTGCAAATTGTGTATGTTGCAAGAAGACAGTGAATCATATTTGTTATGCAGATCTATGACACTGTTTCAGTGCTTTGAATTTATGAGTGGGTTATTTAACCAGAGCTTTTACGTAGGACTTCCAGTGTTGAGGAATAAACTAGTTCTTTTGCCAGACTTCAGTTCAAGATAGAAGGATTTCATGAAGTGTCATCAGTTCAGCTATGAAATACCAATATCTTAGTGCTGTTAGCAGACTGCAGCTCAGTGGTGATTAGGGTAAATCTTTGTGCTAGATGGGAGAAAATTATTTTGTTTGACTGTAGTCTATATACAGAATCTGCACTGCAGCATGACAGCTTGTAACCTTGACCCAGGATGTATGTTAATGTGAGTGAAGATTTTTTTGAGGGGCTGGATAGAGAAGGCAGATGCCTGTGAGCTGTGTCTATTATTAAAGGGTGGGAAGTGGCCTTAATTCTCCCCTAACTTCTGACATTCTACATCAGTCTTCTCCATTTAATTATCTTAATTTAACTTGCGTCTGAATTCCAGCTGATGGAACAATAATGCTGAGTTATCCAGTACTGGGGAAAATATATGAACTTGATTTCAGTTAAGAGGTGCTCAGATGATGGCAAAGACACTGCTTCCCTAAGCACAGTGTCAAAATTGGTTTGCAACTGGCAGTTGCAAAATAGTTTGTAAGCACTGTGGCAAAGAGTAAACCTTTTACTTAAGAATTTTAACTAGATTACTTAATAAGACTTCTTACTTGCTTTCTTTATAAACATTTTTCTGCTCTTTTTTTAGACATGGACCGTGATTATGGGCATGGAGGCTATGGTGGCCCACGATCCATGGACTCTTACCTTAACCAATCCTATGGGATGGAGAGTCATGGAGGTGGAGGCGGAGGAGGTGGTGGTGGTGGTAACAGGTAAAATAATCCTTCAGTTGTCCCAAGAATTGATCAAACCCAATTTAAGTTTAAATAATTTTGTCTTCTAACTTAAGTGTTCCTGAGGCATGTTGTTACGATTTTGTATGAACACTTTTGTTCTGAGTCTTCATGTTTGATAAATACTGGCAAATACTAAACTGTAAGAGCTAGATTCTTGTAATAATCAGTGTTTTTGTGGAAAAGTTTGATAGTGAAACAGTGCGCCTTCGAATGAAAATGGAAAAAGTGGTTTTTTTTTTAGTAATGTCTAGCAATTTGTAGCTGATTGGCCTGACATACCATTTCTGACATAGCAGACTAGACCTAACTGGTTTAGTGCCTTAGACCGAATCTATCAACATTCCGTTTTCAAGGAACATTTAGGGTATGTGTTCTTTGGTTTAAATGTGCAGTGCTCAAATGATCTTTGTATTGAATCTGAAAGTCATGTCCAGATTATTTCATTGGCAGGTACTGAGTACACTTAAAACTGTGTGCATGTTCTGGGCTGCTTTGTAAGATGGATTGGTCTAAAAATAAAAATTCTGATGCAGTGGTCTTAAAGTTGTGTATTTAATGCTAGGGTACTACTACTGTTGCTCTTTCAGATAAATAAATCAGCTGCTCCCTACTGTTTTTAGGTTTTAATATTGTATTCAAAGAAGCATGCTTTTCAGAGTAGTGATTCTATCTTGGAGGAAACAAAATGTGAAGAAAACTTAGATAATCTGATGGTTTTCTTGTGTGCGCCCTTGAATTCTTGTCTGGCTGTTGCCAGACTACTGTATGATTCTTGTCTGTAGTCACTGTGGTGCCACTGGGCAAGGACAGTGCTAAGTAGGGAGGCTGGAGAAGTGTTGTGTTTTGCTGCACGGTTCTGTTAAACATTTATAATTTGTTTAATGATGAACATTAAGATTGATTTAAAAGTCTGAGCAGAGATTCAGGAATGAGCTGTACCTACCATATAGTAATCTGCATATGATTGAGGTTGAATGACTACTTGAACACTGAAATGTCTCTTGCCATATAACGTTAATATTGTGCATGGGCTCTTTCTGTAGATAGTGTCATTTTCTGTGTAGTGTTGGGTCCTCTGAGACTAACATCCTTTAAAATGAAGGCATTCAGTTTACTGTAGATACAGTCAGTAATTTGAGTCTGTTCTAGTTTATATTTTATCTGTCAAGGGGTTGCCTTTCCCAACTCCTGCTGAATCACCTCATTCTAACCCTGCAGGGACACTAATGTGTTTCCCTTCCAAGTGGTTACAAATACTGATGATTTCTAGCCTGAAACCCTTGCCCTCCCCTGCCTCTGGCAAAGCAAACTCTTGGTAAATAAAGAAAGATTTCAGCTCCTTGTTACTCTACTCTGAAATTCCAAGGACTGTTTTTGTATCCACTGTGCATGCACTGGGTAGACTTTCAAAATCCTGAGTTGCTAGACTTAACAGTCTGCAAGTGAAAGATGGATATACTGAAGGTCGTGAACTCTTTGGGAGACAGAATTTAAAAGGGAGAAAATTTCCAAAAAGTACAAATGTGAATGGAAGAGCATCTGTGTTTTTCCTTTAAAATTAGAACCGTGGGGTGTTTAAGACTCACAACTGTACCACTAAAAAAAAGATCTTTTTTTTTTTTTTTTTTTTTCCTCCTCAGTTCAGAACTAAGTCGCCTTTTAACTGCTGTTTAACTGTTAGAATATGAGGGCATGATTTTGAAGAAAGGAGAGTTTGACTAGCCTATGAATGTCTGCAGGTGATTATTTTTGTGAGACTAGGGCTGGGCTCTAATGATGTTTTAGTAAATAACTGTTGCTGAAAATTTTAAGTAAACAAAGTTCAGGCATACTGAACTTTAGAATTGTTTGTAGCAAAAATGGCTCAGATAGCTTTCTATCTGGTCATAGTGTGATTTGCCCAGCCCTAATCAAGATTAAACAATAACACAACTGTTCGGACCAGTATAGTAATAAATTGATTTTAGTTGATAAATGTCAACTGATAACTTGTCTTTTGAAATGTATAACATTAGTAAGCTTACTTTTTTTTCTCCTCACTGTGCAACTTTTCCAGGTTTGGACCTTATGAGTCTTACGACTCCGGGTCTTCTCTGGGTGGGCGAGATCTGTACAGATCTGGCTATGGTTATAATGAACCCGAACAAAGCCGCTTCGGAGGTAGTTATGGTGGTCGATTTGACAACTCCTACCGGAATAGCCTTGACTCTTTCGGAGGTAGAAACCAGGGCGGGTCTAGCTGGGAAGCACCTTACTCCCGTTCAAAATTGAGGCCTGGGTTTATGGAGGACAGAGGAAGAGAGAGTTACTCTTCCTACAGCAGTTTTTCTTCACCCCATATGAAGCCTGCACCTGTAGGCTCTCGGGGGAGAGGAACGCCTGCTTATCCTGAAAGTGGATTTGGAAGCAGAAACTATGATGCTTTTGGAGGACCATCAACAGGCAGAGGCCGAGGCCGAGGAGTAAGTACAGAATCTTTTCAGATTCTTTTCACTAGACACTCTTTTAAACCCTTTCAAGACCACTGCTTTAAAATGAATGCACTGTTCAGTACAGTGTGGGTTTTTTTGTCCAAGCAAACTATCATGGTTGATAATGTTGTTTACCCCCTTGAACCTGTCTTCAAGTAGTACCCAGTCCCTCTTTCTGTTGAAAGTAATGAGTAATAGAAGACTAGTTGATAAGGTTTGTTAAATCTCTCCTTTTGTTTGAAAGGTGAAGATAAAAGTAATAGGTTTGGTCTAAAAGGGGTTAAAAGGACTTGCATTTTTCCTTGTAAACACTAGCATCTTTGTTGCTGGTGGGGGAAGTCTTGAATATTGTAAAAGTTTAATTCAAAGTCTTGAAGTTTTGAGTAGGTTAAAGGTGCAATGTATAAGCAAAAAATAAAACACAGGTTGTGAATGCTAGAGTAGTTTTTGTTTTCTGTAAAGGTAAAAGTTTAGCTAATTCTTCAATACATTGAACACATGCTTTATCAAACATCAAGTCGTCTTTTAAACTTAATTCTTACTCTGACTTGTGTATTGGAAGGGTGATGGGGAGGAAATGGCAAAGGTGGGTGGTTAGCAGTTACAGTGATTCTTTTTCAAAATTCAAGTATGGTTAAAGGGGCATCATCAACTTAAAATCGGGTCCTCTCACAGAATTGAGATTAATTTCCAGATACTGTGACTAGTCGTGTCACCTGTATTGATTTTGTTTTGAGGACTGAGGTTCCCACTCCTTTCCAGTGGACTCCTTTCCAGTGTAGGATGTAAAAACTGTATGTCCAAGGAACAGCAGGATTAACTGTACACAAAATAGTGGATCACACTTCAGAGAAGTAATGCTTGATGTTAAATGAGCTTAGGGAATAAAAAAATCCTGACAGAAGTACTAACTTTAAGTTGATGGTGTCCCTTTATCTTGGTTTTATAATCCCAATTCTGATTGTGTTTTTTTTTTTTTTTTTAAAGCATGAAGAGTTCATTGAACATTTTTCTGCCTGTGCCTCTAGGTGTAACTTACTTTAAAATTAAGTGTGCCATATTTCTTTGGGAAGCAATTCGTTAATATTAACCCATACAACTTGTTTGTAGCTTGAAGCATAGAGGAAGATTATTTTTTACTGGGTCTTTCAAATGCCTAATTGTGTGGTGGTTTTGTTCCAGAAAGTTTACTTTGCAGCATTCTTGAGTACTATAGTTGCCGTATACAAATTTTAGCTCAGACTTGCACATGGCTGCTAGCTGGCATGTGGCATGGTATGAGAAATAGATTCTAATCTTTGTTTCTCTGCTTGGGAAGCTGAAAGTGTTAGGTTCTTAACCTTGGATGCTGTCCTTTCAGAACTCCTTTAGATCTGAAAGTTTTGTGCAGACTTACAACCAAGTAGCCTTATTTCTTTTTTGTTTTGCTTTGGTTTTGAAATTTATCTTTTTGGTCTTTTATGTAATAAAGGAGAATGTAAAGGCTAAACTACTTACCATATGTAAAATGCATTGCACCTTTAATAGATAGACTGTTTAAGAAAAAAAAAACCAACTTGAAATTATCCCAGTGCATACTTCATGTCAAATTTATGTGTGTACAGTGTAAATGTACATGCTAGGTGGTTCTGTAACTATCTCAACTAAATAAATTAACAAGGAAATCTTGTGCATGGACTTCTGGTTAAGAAAAGTGCCTGTTTTGGTACATTCTGTGTGTCATTTGAAATTCACTTAAAAAAAAGAAAGTCATACTTCTCACAAAGTATTTTAAAGTTATTTTTATATTCTTTTGATTTTGGTAGTGTAATTCTAATTCTCTTCTCATGGCAATACAAATATTTCTGCTTATCCAAGTCACCCATCCAGTCAGTGGGCTTTCCTCTGCCCTTTATTAATCAAGCAGTTGAGTTAATATTTATTAAGTAGTATGTTAGTGCTTTTGAAAATACTGCAGCTACCTAAATTCTCCCTCTTCAGATTACTCATTTATTCCATGCCTTCAGAGAGGTAACTTTCATAAACAAGCGTCCACAAATGACTGTACAGCATTTTAGAAATCGTAGCAAGGTTGCCTTTCAACTGAATTTTCATTCCTACTGCTGCCATGTTTTTGTAGCATTCCCTCCAGGCCCAACTTTTAAATTCTGAATTTGTTGAATTCAGTAGAAAGATAGGTAAAAGAATGAGCTTCCTTTAGTTAATCTTTATTCCACACTGGACAACCTTCTTTACTCAGTTTTTGAGTCACTACTAATTATTTGGCATGAAGAAGCTTTTTTTTTTTTTTTCCTTTTTGTGTTGTTGGGTTTTTTTTATTATTTTTATAAATGACTGCTGCCTAAAGTGTCGAAAACTGCTTTGGTTAGCTCTGTTTGTTCCCAGAGGGAGAAGTCATTCATCGTCTAGAGAATCTGAAGAGAGGAGCCAAGATGTTAGGCTGAGATATGAACTCTGATAGACATGTTCATTGTCTGGACAATGGTTCTGAATAAGCAGAAACACAGTTTGTACATATGTATTCATTCTACTAGACAAACACCCACAAAGCCATTGCACAACACAACATCAAACTGGGAGCTTAAATTTCCCCTGCATTTTGCTCTAGAACACAGATTTTACTTAGATCACAGTTTTATTGTACCAAGTAATTGTTTCATTTCTATTGATTTGATATACTAATACATTTCTCTTGATTTCACAAATTTTCAGCATATGGGAGACTTTGGAGGAATGCACAGACCTGGAATTGTTGTTGACTATCATAACAAACCCAGTCCTGCAGCAGTTGCTGCAAGAGGAATAAAAAGAAAAATGATACCACAGCCATATAATAAACCTGGCGGGACATTTATCAAGAAACCCAAAATGACAAAACCTATTTTGAAGCTGAGCCAGAAAAAATCACCTAGTAAGTAACAAGTGCCAAAATTCTTAAGTTAAAATTACTGTTGTTTTTTTATTCATTAGGAATTACTTGGTTTTAATATTCAGGAAGAGGGCTGTATGTGCTGTTTTGTAATTCTTCATTTTCTACCTTAGAAGTAATCCGCAACAGGTTTTATGAATTTACTCCTCTAACTCTTGTACTGCAAAGATAAGGTGCTGAAGGAAATTGACTATTTTGATGTGTTCAAGTATGTACTGCTGAAGACTGTTTCATTCAGACTTTATAATGGTACTTACTGGAGGCAGATTTCCACCGCTGAAAATCATTTCAGATCTCAGGTTGCCTTAAGTGATGATGCCTGACAAATATTAAAATAAGCCCTTGCATGAGCCTGGGTCCTGCTGTCCAATTACTTTGATGGATATAAATAGAAGTGTATCAACTGCAACAGCTAAAATAAAGGCATAAGGTGTGGGGTGAAGTGGAGAGGGAAAGAAGGCAAACAGAAAACAGTGAAAATTGTTACAGAATAATTTATGAAAGGCAGAGAGAGATTGCTCCTTTGTGTAAATGAAATGCCATAATGAAGAGAAGAACTGGAAATAGGACAGATAAACCGGAAATACAAATTTCAAGGTATTAGTGGTGCTTGGTTTGTTCAGCTTCCCTAAAGATGTCCTACAACTATAATAATTTTGATACTGCAGGCAAGGCTGGAGAACAAAAATCACTAATGAGGTGAATAAATTACTTGCTTGGAGGGAATGTAAACTTGAATATTAAATATTAAGAATGGCATTTACATCAGTCAAATTTTTTAGGCTTTGTGCTTGTAATTTCCTCAGTAATTCAGATCTACAGTGTTTTATATAGTTTGGTTTCACGTTGCACCTGAAAAATACTTAAAGTTACTTTAACTCAGTGCTTGCAAGGTAAATGCCTACTCAGACTTGGCAGAAAATTCCACATGAAAATTTTATTTTTGATTTTGTAATTCTAATTATACTGCTATATATTGCAAAACTGTTCCTTTAATTTTGAGTACTATAAAAATTTCAAGCACTGGGTGTATAGGACGTGTTCCTCTGGCTTTTGCATAGGGAACGTTACTGCTGGACTCACCAGCTTTGTTGTGATGAAATGGGTCTGTAAAATACACATCCAGGTATATCGGACGACTAATTCTTTCAGTATCTTTGTAGATTCTCCTTTTCTAAACTACCTTCAGACAGAGCTTTTAGTTTAATATCTCTTCCCCTTCACTGATTTCCACAATCCAAGGGCCAATGTACTACACAATACTGAAGCTACTTTAAGAAGTGAAGTAGGTAGCACCTGCTAGAATGCACTTTTAATCCAACCTGTCCTGTGGCTCAGACTGGGGGAAAGAAACTGTTGGGTGTCCTAATGCAGTTTTCAGAAGCTTGAACTGAAAGATGGTCTAAGCAGTATCACGTAGTTGAAAACTAAAAAGTGGGTGACAACAGAAAATTGGATGCAATTGGTATACAATGTAAACATGAAAATACATCTCAATTATATAGCCCTTTCAGTCTTGACTTTCTTGTTTTGTGGCGTTAGATATAGGTGATTTCTTCTAGAAGACTGTTTAGTTTATATTTTGAAGGATAAGTGGTTTTACATCTAGTATTAGCAAAATATGTTAAATTGTAGATGTAGACTGCCCTGGCTGCATAACAAGCAGGCTGCTTCTTCCCCCCCCACCCCCCCCAATGCCTTACTTCCTTAAAATCAACGCTACTTTTGCGTTACTTATTTCTTCCTCGTTTTCTTTTTATAGACATGAAGTCATCTTTCCAGGATTCTACTATAGAGGTAAAGATTTCCAGCACTGAAAAATGTTTGTGATTCTTTTAGAAGTTTGCACAGTATGCCTTAAGACAAAAAGTTATTAAGCTAAAGGGCTTAGTTTTAGATGAAGTTTAGAAAAACTTCCAAAACTTATCTTATTTTGGTGCCAGTCTGAAATCTTTGCTGGCTTTGAGTGAAAAGATATATAGCTTGTGCAGATAGCCTAGAAAATTAATTTTTAAGTGTATTTGTAGGCTCTACCTGTTCTTGCATTGCACAGAGAGCTGCCATATGAACACTTCTCATGTTGTCATAGGTAGTCAGCTTGAATCTATACACCTGTGACCTCCTTGGGTGGGTTGAGAAATTAAGTACAAAATGACAGGGAGATTACTAAACAACAGTGAGGAAGAATGGGTAAGATACAAGACACATCATGGAGAGAGAGGGTAAGTAAAAAAAGAACCAGTGTTAATAGGTGGTGTGTGATAGGGTACAAAGATTAGTTCCTGCTTACAAAAAGATCACTTGCAACAAGTGTAAGAATGTGATTAGTAAGCTAAGCTAATCCTGGCTCCTCTGTTGAAAAACTGGAATGATACTTTCCTTATTTTTAGAGTGGATATATTGATGTATTCTCAACTAAATATTTAAAAGTCTGAATTGGAAGTCAGAGTGTTTATGTAGAAGACAGGATTTTGATTATGAAACTAATTCACAGAGACTTTAAGGCATTAAGGAGAAATGCATAGCTTGAAGTGTTTGTACACTTGAAGTGTTTGAGTCTTAACTGTATACTCAATTGGCTTTCTTCCATTTTCGTATTTGATAAAAATGGCAAATATCAGATTCTTGGAAATAATTTGCACTGTCTTTTTCTGGATTTAGAATGGTATTGTTTTGTTGGGGCTTTTTTCTTACATATTTATGGCTTTGACTTTACTAGGAAATTGAAGTGGATACAAGTGGTGCAGTTGTTATATATGAAGACTTTACAAGAGATGCCTATGATCTTGGATATCAGACTTTCGGAGGTAAGTTGCTTTGTCAGGTAAGGTGTTGTGTTGTGTTTGTGCGACTTTGAATATATTTAGTAAGCTGGTATGTGTGACCTCTAATTGAGTAGCATGACTTTCCTCCTCCCACCCCAACAGTTCATAAATTAGGCCATAAAGAAGATTGTAACATCTATCCATCACTTGTTTTGTTCTTTACATGCTTATTTTCTCTCTGCTTTCTGATCATCTCTGTATGTTGTTGTTTGACTTGCTTTGTTTTTGTGAGATTAATGTAAATAGTCTTCTGTACTTACAGCCATTCCATTGCTTAAAAGTTGTTTATCCCATTGGTTCCTCACCCATATCCTACTATTTATCCCACTAGCTGATCAACCTCACCCTTAAATCCTAGGTGAGTCACTTCTATAAAAGTGGATTTGGTTAACTTGAAGGGCTGGTCTCAAGAATATTAGGTATATTTCATGTGCAGCCTTAATGAAATAGGTTAATTATTAGCTTACATAAAACCAGTTATAGTGCATATTAACTTTAGTGATTTCAAACACATACACAAAGAAATCCAGTGTTAAGGCTGAAATTATTTTTAGTCCCCTTCCCTTGTGGATTGCCCTATTGTGCATGTAGTTTAATCTGATGGCAAGGAGTGCTGGAAATTTGCAGCCAACTGATTAGAGTTTCTTTTCTTGAAATAGTAGTAATTTAAAAATTTTTTTACTCGTTATTTGGGTTTTTTCATTTTTAGAAGTTTGACTAAGTGCACTTAAAAGTGGGAGCCCCACTGGGGAGTCCCAGTTGATATTTAGATTCCAGACTTCCATTTCCCAGCTTGTAACAGGATGGGCATTTGTGTTTGTGAGCTTGAGAGGCAAGAGTAGGCTGTTTCACTCTGTTACAGTGTCATACCAGACTATTTTTACAGCAGTAAAACACTAATGGAAATTGCCTCTGTGGGTGGGTAGTTGTTTCTTGTTTTTGAATTGAATTAAAAAAAAAATCTTTTGGATAGAGTTTTTTTCCTTCCTGGATCAGAGTAATTTTTGAAGCTCTATTACAAAATAAAAAAACCTTTGGGTAATCAGTAATGAAGTATAAGCTGCTAGTCAGTGGAAATGTTTTCAGTACTCAGTGATGCTTCTAGAGTCACAGAGCTTTTTGCAGATTTTTTTTTTTTTTTTTTTCCTGTACATTCCTTTCTGTTGCTGTTTAGATGGAGGTAGATTTCATGGAGGCTGGCCTCTCCTAAGGTTGAACTGCAAAAGAAAACTATGATACTTTTTTTTTTTCCTGCTCTAAAACTACTCACTGAATAATAATATAGTCATTTCCCTTTGTCCATGGGCTTTTAAAGCAGGCATAGGAAAGGCAAACATAAGTACAATTACGCAAAAAGTCAAATGTGCTTAGAAATCACTAATGTTGCAAAACTCATTTCCAGACATTTGTTTGCAATCTTACATGCCAGGTGATAATTTAATGATACTCTTTTTTTGAAGGTTTGGTTGGGTTTTTGTTGTGTGGTGGTTGTTTCCTACCCCATTCACCCAGCTGGTTCTTCTTTCACTGGTTTCTTTCTTCAGCTGAAAATATTTGGATCACTTTTCTGTGAAATTAAGTGAAGTCTAGTGAAAATTAATGAAGTTGTTGATCAGGTTGGATACTGCACCTTAATGAAATTCTGCATAGTCTCCTTTGTGAGAACTTTTGGGCTTGGAAACTGCCTTCTCAGTGGAAGAGAATGACTTTAGATAGTTTCTTTTTATGTAAGGGGATTGTGGCTATGGTGTTCTAAAACCATGGAGAGTTTTAAATTATGTGTTTCTTCCCAGTACCCTTTCCTGGTCAGTCACTTGAAGAGGCCTTTAATAACTAGGCACAGGAGGGTAGGGTTTGATTTAACTCTGAATATCCTTTCTTTTATGAATATAATCTTGAGTGTAACCCCTTAACTACTAAATTTATGTTGGAAGCAAATGTTTAAATTGGTTGTCTTTAGAGGAGGTAAACAAAGCAGAACTTCTGTGGCATTTAAATAAGCCATTGAACCATTTTGATATATAATCTTTCTCTGCATTTTGAGGTATTTGTGAAGGAGACAGGGAAGACAGATGCTTTTACTGGAGCGGAGTTTTTTGGTTTGTTTATTTCTAATGTGACATTTTAATATCCTCCTATTGTATGTTAAGATGGCAAAGGAGAAGTTAAAAGTGAGGAAGAAGAAAAGCGGCGAATTGAGGCCAGAAGAGAGAAGCAAAGGCGTAGAAGGGAAAAAAACAGTGAAAAATATGGTGATGGATACAGGTTTGTTATAATTTGTCTTGTGTGCAGTGTTTTTCTTCCCCTTTATCCTTCTGTAAGAATAGGTATTATTTCCTGAAAACCCTTTTGGACTGATTTTAGGAAAATAAAATGCAATGAAGAAATAAGCAAAAAACTGACCCAAACAAACAAAACCCCCTCAAATTAAAACAGAGCACCCAAATCTTGTGGCTTAGAAGACTGAATATTTCACTGGACCTCTGCTGTATCAGAAAATACACAATTTCCTAACCCCTTCTCTCCCACAAGTGCATTAGTGCACACTTGAGAAGCAGCTTAGAATGGCACTGCTTTTAAAGTATGTACTTCAGTTAAATATGTATTTCATGCTGACTTAAGCTGTTAGAAATTGACTTTATTCTGGTTTTATATGTATGGTGAGCTATTTTGTAGCAAAACCAGGTAGATAGTTCTGTAACTTTTCTGAGTCTTGCCATGGCCAAGCAGGCTAGTGGACATCACCATACAAGACTGTTCTATGTCACTGCAGTATAAGGTCATAGCATTAGTTCCTTTTCCTCACTGTACTGAGGAGGCCGTATTTCCTTATAAAGATTATATAGGTTTTGTATGGAAAATGAGCTTTAAATGAATTCTTTTGACTATTTGTAGTTAGGAAATCATGGAGTGACTTGCTTATGAGAACTACTAAAAAAAGTGACACAAACTAGAGAGCTGTAGTAGATACACTCACAGAATAATGTGGCTTTTAAATGGCTAGCTTCTGATATCAGCAATTTTCATGTTCTGCACAGATAATTCATTACTCAGACTGGCCTGATTTGAATTTGGTTCTTGTAGCAGTTACCCTTTATAATGGTAATACACTGGATTCTTCTTTTTGTCCCACTTAGGCTGCTTTAAGGAATGCTTTTCCCGTTCCTTTTCCAAGTAGGTTTGTCAATTCCTCATGGTTTTGAGGAGAGAGGGAAGAATGTTTCTTTAATAGTAATATTGTTTAATGTATTTCTCTTGATAGAATGGCATTTACTTGCTCATTTTGCAAATTTCGAACATTTGAAGAAAAGGAAATTGAGGCCCATCTGGAGAGTGCAGCTCACCAGGAAACATTGGATCATATCCAGAAGCAAACCAAATTTGACAAAGTAGTGATGGAATTTCTTCATGTAAGGCAACTGTTTTTTGAGCTATATAATACTTTTACATTAGAGTGTAGTTAACAGTTCACCATTTATCTTCAAAATATGCTTAATTTATCATTGTCACTCCTTTTGCAGATTACTTGGCACACCACCTATTACTAAAAGTTGAAGCAAATTCAGAGTCTGTAAAGCAGTGTTACTTTTACAATTAAAAGTAGTGCCTTAAGAAGTAACAGCAATTAATTGCTATGTATTACTGAGCTATCCTGAGTAATATTGTAAGTACAGGTTCCTGTTGGAATATAAACAGCTATACATCAAATGTTACAGGTTTTGGGTTTTTTGATTCTCTGTAGGAGTGTATGGTGAATAAATTCAAGAAGACAGCTATGCGTAAGCAACAGACAAGTAACCAAACAGAAAATGCTCAAGCTGCTGAAAAAGACATAATGGAAGGTGAGTAATGCTTTTTATATGAAAGTGCATACTGTGGAGCTCTGCTTACCCTGTTCTTCTATCATTCCTCTTCAGATCTGGTAAAATGTTTGAATTAAAATTAGGAGTTTTCACACCTTTCCTCTACCTGGTTGGAATTTCTTGCTTCATTTCTGATAAAATGTGGAACGTGAGCACAGTGGGAGATAGCAAACCATATTTGTGTTTGCTGTCCTGATAGCCTTGTCAGAAAGTAAGATAGCATTGTGCTAGGTACTTGACAAATGCTAAAAGCTACTTAAAAATAGATATAGCTAACATCTTAACCATCTCCTAAATTCTTTTTGTGTACTTTCCATAAGTACTGGAGGACCCGTATGCCTTTATTATCAGTGTGCTGTTGGCAAGCTAATACTTAAAATTGGAAGAGGAACTGGATCATGTTCTTCCTGGTGGTGAGGGGTGGCAAGGGAAGAAATTAGTTGTTCTTATGAGGGGTAAAGTAAATCCAGCGACTTTGGTGAAGCTTTGGTTCTTGTATCAAAATGTGTATTAAGGGTATTGGTTATTGTTGGTTTTAAACAGACGGCATTTTTGTACATTAACTAGTTTGATTCGATAGATCTGTCATTTTTATTTCCCTCTGTTTAGGCAGGTAGGTGTTCATATATCATAACCTCAGACAGCAAATGTAATTGCCTGGGTCTCATACATAGTCTGTGGAGGGAAAGAGTTGGAATATCCAAGTGAAAAACCTTCCTCCTTCAACACCTTGCCTTCAGAAAGCCTAATTTTGGTGCCTGAATTTGGGTGAATATTCCCCTGTGGTTCAGTTTGATGTGTTTATAGTTCAAGTTTTCTGGTATTAAACAACCAGTCCCCTTTCCTGCTTCCCTAGAATAACATGTTTTGTCTTGGTGATTTGATCTTTGCATCTTCTTTGGCAGGGGTTACTGCTGATGACCATATGATGAAAGTTGAGACTGTTCACTGCAGTGCTTGTAGTGTGTATGTTCCTGCATTACACAGTTCTGTTCAGCAGCACTTAAAATCTCCTGATCACACAAAAGGAAAACAAGTAAGATATGTCATATTATTTAAAAAAAACTCAAACAAAACAGAAACCCAAGCATAATTAATGGTAGATGAGAAGTCTTATGGTACTTGGTGTAAGTGATTTCTAAGTTCTTGTTGGTATTACTTGTTCTCTAGAAAGCTATAATGTCCTTGTTAAAATTTGTAAACATAATGTCTCGTGAAGTAGCTAGCACTTAAGCACCCCCAGTTAATGAAATGTTGGTGTGCTTAATAGCTGACAGTATTAAGTCTTGAGAAGGTTACTGGGAATAACTTTTTTATTTTATGGGATTTTTTTTAAACTTCATTAAGTGTTGGAAAGGTTTTGTTACTCAAATTACAAAACTTAATACTTATGTTTCTAGCAGGTTAACAATCCTGGTGTCTTTTTTTGCTTGGCTGTTACCTTTCAATCTGAAGAAAAGTGAGACCAGTTCAGAATTAGCAGTACACACTTTTAAGTTTGGTAGAAGGGTTGAAAGAGTAGCATGGATGGAAAAAAAATCACAGTTGTCATAGTAAGCAAGTAACGTTTTGTTTGTATGTGAGCTTCTGTGATTATGGAATATCACGGAATAATTAGGGTTGGAAGGGGCCTTCAAAGGTCATCTAGTCCAGTCCTCCTTCAATGAGCACAGTATGTTAGGCTGTGGTGGAAATGCAGGGATGTTATCTGTAGATGAAAACAGGTAACTGTTTGTAGATAGGTGCATGATTGTAGTTTATGTGAGCAAGATGTGAATGTATCTTTTGGTCAAGGTAAAGCAACAAACTTAAGTTTCCTTACAGAAACTGACCATGAATTCAAGTTTGTGTGACAATTGTAATAACTGTGTGATGATTATTCACTGTAAAATCTGTTTCCCAGGCCTACAGAGAGCAAATAAAAAGGGAGAGTGTTCTTACTGCCACCAGTATCTTGAATAATCCTATAGTCAAGGCACGGTATGAGCTGTATGTGAAGGTAAGATGCGAATGGAAAAAAAAGTAGTCTGTAATAGTTGCTGTAACACTATTTTCTCCATGCTCTTGGAGTGTAACCTCAGTGCTGTATTCTGTTTCTGCCTTCTAGGTAGCTCACAGATTGAATATACTTTTAATGTATTTTGCCATTCTCAGATAACTTCGCAGAAAAAATTGCCACCTTCAGATTTAGTAGCTTTTGGCTTTCATTTACCATTTATTTTTGGTAAATTTTTAATTAGATGCCCTTACCAAAAAAAAAAATAATCAAGCTTTAGGAAAGCATCTGCAGTGTCTTCTGAATGAGCAAAAAACACTTGAGTCAGTGTTTATGTTTAGGAGCAAAGGCTCCAGTGTGTGGTGCACACTACTCTGCTACTTTTTATTCCATAGAATATCTAGAATTCATGGCAACATACAGAAAATGAAAGCTTATGATAGTAGTTGTGATCAGAGAATTTAAAAGCTGTGGCAGCCGATGTTACAGATGCGTGGCCTGAGAAATGTATGTGAAATCATTTTGGCAAAATGTGGATTTTTTTTCTACCAGGCCAATGAAGTGACTTTTTCTGTAGTACAATTGTTAGCTATTCCTGGTAGTCACTTTTAATTGATTGATAATTTTGTCTGTACCAGAACAATAGACACTTTCAGACAAGGCAATGCTGTGTTGCAGAAGTATGATAAGGTATGAGCTGATGCAGAAGTTAATTGTGATTTAAAATGTCTAATTAGGCATGTCCTGCAAAATTATGTATGGTTGTGTGTGTGTGTGAATCACGTTCAGACAGCTGTTTATCTGTCAAGAAAAGGTTGCAACTGACCAGATACCGCAGCTGGAAATAGCTGTGGGTGTTTCTAGCCCTCATGCCTGGTGTGCCTGTGTGTTGTTCTGTGCCACCCCCTGCTGTGGGACTGGTGAAAGGGGCAATGGAAATTTGCTGTACAGCGGCTGGAAAGCTGAGGAAGGGTACAATCTCCAAGATTGTCTTCACAAGAAGACCACTGACATTTTCAGAACACCTAGTGCTGTTATCTCCTGGGGTGGATTTAACTTAATAAGCTTTCAGTAGTAGCACCTGCTCAGTGAGATGTATCTGGCTTCTGGTTATGCAAATTCCTCTCATCCAAATGTATAATCAGCTGCAGACTGAAGGAGTCCAGTGTTATTATACAGCATGTGATGAATTGGAGCATGTGATGCATGCATTTGATGCTCGCAGTCTTCCAGGAGAGTAGGAAATCCTTGTTAGGGCTAAAAATAGCTTCCTTTGAGTTGAAGGGCAGACCACCTCTGGGAGCATCCTCCCTCTCCAAAATGCCAAACCAAAACAAAAACCAACCACAAAACAAAAAACTCCACAACAACAAAACCCAAAACAAACCTAAAAAACCTCCAAAAAATAAACCCCAAACCCAGTGTTATTTCAGAAAGTGTTGTCTGTCCTGCATATGCAGCATGGAGGGAGGAAAGTCAGAGCAGGGAAGACCTTGGAGGTTGTTACATGATTTGTATGGCCGCAGTGCAGGTAATCAACATCACAAATACGTTTGACAAAAGGAGAATAAAATTGCAGATCAGAAGCTCCCGATTTTTATGCGTACCTACCGATACTGTTCTACGTGAGCAAAACAAATTTTTTTTTTCTTTTCTATTAAACTACTTGATTTCTCTGTGCATATTGGGAAGCTTGGTTTTTTTTTTTTTAATCTGTAGCCTAGAAGACTTGCATTTCCGTAGTTCAACTTTATTTGGGATAGCTTTTCTTTCTGTTGAGGCCAGTACTGCCTTTTAGAACCACACCCTGCTGAGGGTAATGATCCTCCATCTCTCTACCATAACTGGTATTTAGGACCCACCTGCCACCATTGTGGTTTTGAGTGAAAAGTACTGCTTCAGTAATTTCATGAAAGCTACTGGGCAACTGCTTGGTGGATGACAATTTAATGTAATTTGGGTTGATTGGCTAGCTGACACTGTAGCAGGTGATCAATTTTGAGAATATTAGCTGTGTGTTGCATTGTCTAAGACTTTTTTCAAAGTTGAAGGCTCTAGCTAATGTTTGACCGAAAATGAGGGAGTAGATAGTCACTTCTGGTCTGCAGTAAACTAATTGGTAAACAATAACAGCTGTTGTCTTACTTGGGACACCTTGACCATTTCTTTTGGGTAAAATACTGTTCATTCTCTATGACTTACTCCTCTACTGAATGGAAAATCTCTTTTGCCCTTTGATTTTATCTTCTCTTCAACTAGAGACGGCTCCACAGGTTGTTCACTATATGTGTAAAAGGAGAGAAAGCAAATGGATGCATCTCTTTTAAACAAACTTACAGCTTCAAATACATCATTCTACTAACACTCAGTTTCCATTTTTCTTTAACTACATGTTTTTAGTTTGCACTGTAAAAACGAAAGCAGAAAGAAAAATTGGTTTTGGCTGTAAACATTTTCATGTTTAACCATTTAACTGTGAGGTCAGTTGTAGGTTTTCAAATTTCCCTGCAGAATCCTCAAGAAATGAATGCAAACTTGGTAGTATTTACCTGTACCTTCTAAATAAGTATGCATATTTGAACTGGAGTCTTTCAGTGAGTTTTGTAAGCTTGAACACATTGACTATAGAAAAGATGTAAAGGCTAAATCACCCCTGGTGATGTTCACTAAGTGATTTTTTTTTTTTTTAATTTTTTTTTTTACCGTAGTAAAGGTGTCTATGGTGTCCACTGAAAATGGAAGGATCTATATGGAGTTAGCCTAAGATAATCCCTCATGTGTTGTGTGTGTGGGTTTTTTCATTTGTTTCAAGCCATTTACAATTAATGTCCCAGCTCCATGGAAGACAGCTTCGGTAAATTAGGTGATGCAGCTTTAGAAGAGCTCCTGGTGTTTTTATAAAGGCTCTGATCTTTGTTACACTTCTGGTCAGTGACTACAGTTACAAATGGGAAGGAAAAGACAAAGATCCAGATAGGTCTTAACAGTGGTTGCTAGTGCCATAGCAGATGATGAAAACAACAAGAGTCATAATGGTGGAAAAGAGCATTTCTTAAAGGTGGCCTTCTTAATTTACTAATGCGGCCTCCTTGGATATATTAGTATTGGAATTATTCTGTCACATGTACTGTTCTTCCAGTGTTCTGCTGGACCCCAACTGCTAGGACAATCATTTTTGCTGTCATGTCTTCTGTCATGAAATGCTGTGTCTGTTCGATGCTGCTTTGAAGCTGGTGTCTGCATTGTTGAAAACTTCATTCAGTTTCCAGAAAACTGCTGTATTAGAACCAAGGTTTCCAGTTGTCAAAACTTGCATGTGATCTTATGATCCTAATGGTGCTGGTGACAGTCTTTTACAGTGTCTTATTCCATGATTTTTTTTCAATTCCTGTATTTGAAAACCAAATACAATGCTTAAATTAACAAGGTATGTTTGTATCCTGCCCTTTGCATGCAAGGAACCTTTCCTCTACATATCTTGATATCTTTATTGTAGATATTTTAATCAAAGAACCTTGAAAGGGTTGTTTCTTAACTCGGCCATTTCTTTTAAAGAGCCCTCTGGTTCCCCAGTGTTGGTCTTGTGTCATATCTTTTTATGCTTCCAATGTATTCTTTGTATGCTTTTTTAAGGAGTTCTTTATTCTTCCTTATTCCCTTACATCCGTGTGGTAAAGATGGAGGGAAGCAGGGGGGAAATCTACCACAAGCCACCTGCTGGCCACTCTGAAATAATCATCTTGGAAGTTTTATGAACCTGCAGCAAGTCCCTTTGTAATGAGGAAAAGAGACCATCTTGTTTCTCAGGCAAAAAGTTATCACTTGATGAAGTTGTGACTATCTCTTAATTTTGGACCATTTAGAACTTCCTAGATAGAATGATGTCTGTGATTAAAAGATGCTGGAATGTTGCTCAAGAGAAGCGTCATAGAGGTTGACATCTTCTGTCACTGTATCCCAGGACTGTGTTCATGTGTATTAGTGAAGGCATTCTAAAGTTTACCAGCTAGGTAGGCGGACTTTGGTACCTTTTTGGGTCAGGTTTGTGAGACCTGTTATAAACAGATACGGAGTGTGGTTTCTGTGGATATTTGAATCCTGAAGCTTTGGTTGTAAATACCAGTTCACAGTCTTAAGGTTTCTCTGCAATTTAAATATTCTAGAGACAAGGAACCCAAAGAATGCATCTCTTGGGAATGAACTACTTACCTGCTTGTGTTTTTATGCTCTGTAGGCATCATAAAGTCTTTCTGCAGCAGTTCAATGGTGTGTCTGTGTTCTTGTTTCCTGGGTTTTTTTTGTTTTGTTTTTTAAAGCCATCTGGGAAGATGGGACCAGTGTGGCTGTCAAAATCAACTAGCATCAAAATTGGCTCTGCATGCTGTGCTAGATGCCTTTGATGCTACATCACTGGAAAAGAGCACAGTCGTTAAAATCTTCCCCTTGAGGGTAGTAACTTTTTCCTTGGCTTGAGAACTTGAAAAGTGCGTTTTTCTGTGAAAAAACAGTTGGGGAAAGCAACTTAACTTTTTTTTGTTATTATTGTATAGAAGTCTGTTCAGCCAGAAGTAGTGTGCTGAATCCAGTTCTGCTAGGTTAGCCAGAAGCAACATACACTTCATTCCTGCGGAGACAGTAACAGTTTTCTGTAGCTTGTCCCCAAGAGTCAGGGACAGTCAGAAGCTGTCTGCAGCAGTGTGGAAGTAGTAGTCCTTTCAGAAGTGCATTATTTAGTTATGATCCATAGTTATGCCTAGCCTGGACATGAGAGGATTTTAGTCTTTCCTTTTATATCAGACCTATAAAAGGGCTTCTGATATCCTTGTGAGTCATGTACAGAGAAAATTTTATTTCTTTTGCTAGGAAACAATGCTCTCTATTAGGATATATGAAACTCTTAATATAGCTGTCTTCCCTCTGTAATGTCTACTGATGGTATGTATTTGAAGCTAACCAGGTGGAGTGTTCTTAACTCAGTAATTAGCTTATTTCTGTCTGTCTTTGGAAAGCCTTGTTCCTGTACCCAAATGATAGAAAATGTTTGGCTGAACCTAAGGAAAATGACACTGGAGCATTTACAGTAAGGAGGTCTCTCGCGCTTGTGTCCAAAAAGGAAAACGGATCCAATTTTGGGGAGTGACACTAATCCTTAATGAATTGTTTTACCTGCTCAGTTGTCTGATTACAGTGCTTTCCATTGATGTTGGAATTAAATTGATTGGGCACTCACTTTTCCCTATGAAACTTTTTACTGAGGTAATAAATATTTTTGGTATTTCTGTGTTGGGACACTTACCTATTCAGTGAAATACTCCTTGGTGTTATGTGTCTCCATGTTACTTAACAGCAGTAGTATGTAGTAAGTAATGAGACGTGGGTTTTTCCTGTGTTCACGGGGCTCAGACAAGTTATGATACCAGCTTTCTATGTGCTTGACCCTTCCATGTGAGAATCGCCTTATAAAAAAAGGCAAACTTAGCATCTCAAAGAAGTTTAAATACTACCTTTTTTTTTTTTTGTGTGGCAGCTGTGTCTTTGATTAGACTATGAGTTAATGGGGCTTAACAGATGTTACCATCTAGGTGCTGTAGACTGGCCATTATAAAGCGTATGCATAAAATTCTCCTGGAACTTGGAATAGCATGGTCTCAAAGAATTCTGCTTTCTTTGGGTTACTCTTTAAATATGAATTTGTGATTTTTCTTGATTTTTGGAATAACAAGGAAGCCGAGTTTTTGTCTAGTGGCATTTGTTAAATGTTTTTATAGCTTTCTAATTCTTCAGTGTTTTGTAGGCCACCTGGAAGACTACCAGAAAAATGTAACTGAAGAAAAATATTTAAGCAAATAAGTACAGGCAGCCTAGAACTCCGTTTTCCTTTTGGATCATCTTTTAAATAATAAAATCGTTATCTTAGTGTAGGTAGTGATTGGTGTCATATACTCAGATCAGACTTGCTCTGTCTGATGCTTGAATGTGAAAGGAACTTTAGCAAAGAAACTCCTAATACTTCATGTTGTTATTCTTTATTGTCTATTGATTATACATAGTTCTTAAATTTCCGAAACAAGTGAAAGCTGAGGTATGTCTCGTACCAAGTTACTATATGAAATAGAGAAAATTTAAAACTAGAATGCTAATGCATTTAAAAACCTGAGAAATCTGGTAATTTCTCTAGATCAGCAATGGAATGAAATTCAGACTAGTCAATATAATTCTAGATTGCTTTTTCATGCACTGAAGAGTTTGTCTTTTTGGTAGAATTATTTGGAGTGAATAAAGACTGTAAGTAAGGAAAAATAGAACAAAACTCTCCCTCCATTCAGATTTGGTTTTAATTGGGGAGGAAAAGGAAGTGGCTCTAGTTCTTAGAAACATGTTGAAACTTAACCATGTAATTTTAATTTACTGAATGTTGAAGTTAAACTGAAGTTTGTGTGTAGCATGCTTTGACGACTTCTCAATGCCATTTCTACTTTCATGAAAACATTTTATTTGAATCCCTATTTCCAGTGTACATAAAAAGGGTGTTGCTAATTTTAAATCAAATCTGTTTTGATTTTATTGCAAAAAACCCTCACCCTATTAAAAAGCTGTATAGAACACCATAGCATTTCTTAGTGGCTGCCTTTTTTATTCACTGAAATGATAAGTATAATTTCATTTCATGTTTGAAATAAATATCAAAGTGTTTGTTTTCAATCTTCTGCTTCAGGGTGAAAATCCTTTTGAAATCAATGATCAGGCTCAGGAGCAGCAGGCAGAAGAGGAGGACAAAGCTGATGAACCAGCTGAGGGTGAGGAAGAAGAGGAGGAAGAAGAGGAAGAAGAAACTGAAGAACAGACTGATTTCACTTTAGACCACACTGAAGATAACTAAGTGCAAGAAAACAAAAATATATTAAGGGGGGGGAAACAGCTTTTTATTTCTGCTCTAAAGTGGCTAAGACTTTTTAATAGTCTCAAATGAAATTGTTGAAGATTCCCCACCGTATGCATGCATTCCATTCCATGGAGAACTTGTTTATATAATTCCTCTGTGTTTCTGATTTTGTTTAAAATGAAATTAAGACTATTTTAGTTGAGCTTTTTATAGAAAACTGACTGTTAAAGCTGATTAAAACATTGTGTTGTATATTTTTTTAAGCATCCTATTTTTTTGGTGTGTGTATTGAAAGTTGGATATAATAATTTTTGGTCTAATCAGTTGAAAAGAAAGGCGGGTCTGTGGGGTAAATATATTAAATGCTGTATGGCATAAGCTTATCATATTTACCTCTTAGTACAGAATGAGTAACTCCAAAAATTGTGCTGTTGAGTGTGGCTGTTTCGGGGACTGCATTGCACTCTGTATAATAGAGTATGTGTTATAATATGCCTTGTAGCTTTTTGTGATAAGATGTACCAGTTTGTAGCAATAAAACACTTAAGAAATATTACTGTTTAAAGTGTCTATAGTTACGTATTTCAAGTATGTCCCCATGCTGACTACCAGATTGGTTTCAAATCAAATCTTGATTGATACTGTGATTGAATTTATTTTAAATTTGTAGTTGCATCTTAGCGATTCATGTTACTTATTGCTGATTTTTTTATGTATTCAGGCTCCACCTATCAGGACAGGTAAACACTTTAGGATTCGTAGTGTGCCTAGGGAAAGCATGCTTTCAGTATATTTATATGCTGTGCATTGTTGTCTATCTTACACTTGTTTTTTTCCACAATTACTTCTAGCGTAGCTTTTAACTACTGAGAACTGGAAATACCCAATTTAACTATTTCCAAGTACAGCTAAGTAGTTTGCCTGATTTTTCCCTAAATGTGGTAACTTAACAGAAGTAACTGTACCATTTATTGTGGTCATTGTGGGGAATTTTTTTCAAAGTTTCTTTGTATATGTAATTTGTATACCTTTCTCTTGGAGAACCTTTGTGTTCATTTCTAGCTATCACTACAATACAGGTGGTATAAGCAGAGAGTGGACAGAGGTTAGAATTTAAAATGCTTTTGACCTCAAATGTGAACCCGATTTGCTCTTCCAGTGATCTGCTGCAGAATTGGGGAAAGTATTATGGGGGAATACTTGATTTAGATACTAGGCCACTAGAAAGTCTAGTAGCAGTCAACTCCAAAGAACACTGTGTATTGTAGTCATTTAGCTGTTGCCTTTTAGCATAGCTTAGAGTATATTGTGAGGAAAGAGAGGCAACTGAGTAGCGCTTTGACTTTCTGTCTTAAATGGCTTAGATGTTTTCATTTTAAAAAATTGGCATGATGTAGACTTGATTGTTGTACCTGTAAGTGTTAGCTTGGAACTAAAAGTTAGCATGGGTTGGTTGAAAGATGTGTTAAGGCTGCAGCTGGTGGAACAGTATCTCTTTTTGATATGTAATCTTAAAATAATCAAAGTTCTCCTCCCTAGATCTGTAAACCCTCATTCTCCTGTTCTCTATCTTGGGGTTGGGATTAAGATTCATATTTGCATTACTTTTAAGGTGTAATCTCCCCATCTGCCTTACAAGCTGGTCACTCAACTATCTATGTGTTCTATTTGTAGATCTTTTGCCCTACAAGAGGAAGATGCTGATCTCTTCCCCAACAACTTAACAGGAACTGTATCAGTGTTCTAGAAACTGGCGAGAGCTTTAGAATGAGAACTTCTTTGCAGTAGTTAAGAGAGCTGAGATGCTGTCCAAATTTCTGCAAGTGGTGGGTTTTTTGTCTTTGTCTATGGCTCCTTTACTAGTTGGAGAGAATTAAGTTGCTTCTAAAGCTAAAATAAGCCCTTTACCTAAGATCAGTACTTTATTTCCATTGTTGTTGCTTTATCCACTGTGACCTCAGGATCTTTGAACCCTAAGCATTCCTGACTTCACTGGTAATCTAAAATACATTATTGACTACTATTATATACTGACAGTTCTCACCTATAAAGTGTGTTACGTGATGGCTTAAGCTTAGAAGACAAATTGGGGGTGGAAACAACTCCTGGTTATAATGGACGAAATTACCCTTTTCTATAGGCTTAGAAGGAACTTTTAATGGAGTCCCTGGGTCCCTTTTGTAGCTAATGATCCATCAAATTAATTTAATTTCCTACATCGGTAACAAAGTATGGAAATAATTTCAGAGGGAGTGATAGCTACCCATCCCAGGTGACATAGATTCTTGGTAAGCTGCGCCCCCCC
>JAVJGJ010000030.1:17599889-17612508 GCA_035590215.1 Microhierax caerulescens | reverse complement strand
TTACAACCTAAACTATTCTATGCTTCTGTCATGATGTGAAATAATGTCATATTTTCTACGTGCAGCAATTATAATTTTAAAAATATACCTCATTCCATCTACTGCTTGTCTGAAGGTAAAACCTTCTGTAGGCTGTTCTGCTACAGTGCGCAGCGGTCCTGATACTGGAGTTCTCAAGCCTCTGTGTACCAAGGGGTTAATTTGTTTCCATCACCGGGGATTTGAATTGCTCGTCAGTGCTGAGGTCACTGTCACTGTTAAATGACAGATGTCTTTCTGAAAATCCCTTGTATCTTTCCTTGTGATGTAAAGTTCAGTGACTGCAATAACAGGGTGTTGTTCTTTAATAACTGTTAAATTTATTCTTTAGAGAATTTACAAAGATGTCCTATTGCTCTGGGAGAGCTCCCTTGATGCTGAACTCTGCGTTTTCTTTTTGCATAATGCCTACAGATTTAGAGCCACTGTACTCCCAGTTGTATAGCTTCTGTATCCCTTGTTCAGTGCTGCTGAAATACTCGTAAATCTCCTTTCTTCTAGTGGCTTTGTGCAGCAGCTGGGGTATGACAATAAGGTCCCTGATCTATAATTCCAGACAGCCCCGGAGGGTGAACAGATCGACCAATCCTCATCCCCAACGTAAGCCCAGGGAACTCGCAGTCCCTGGGAGGTAGTTGTCTAATGCTTTCTATTTGTATTCTGCGTGGAACTCTTCTTGATGCTGGACTGTTGTTCACTTAGAGAATTATCCAGTGCACAGTATATAAACTCCCACTAGAGATTGAATGCATGTAAATAAAGCATGCCTTAAGTCTAGCATAATGTAACTTTAAGTGAGAAGAAATAGACTCAATCTAAGCACCTTGTAAGGCTGCATTCACTGCTCAGATCTGCACAGTGCAGTCACAATCTGCATTTCTATGTCACATGGATAAGAGGTAAGAAGGACAGCTGTATAGGCTTTCTAATTCCAGAGATTTCCTGGCTTTTTATTGAATTTGATGAGAATACATCTCTGACTTTTTCAAAAACAGCTGTTATTTTTACTACTCTTGCGAAATAGCAACATTCGCATTGTAACAGAGAGAGACATAGTTTGAAAAATGTGATTGAATGATTGACCTTTACACTATACAAGCCTTATGAAAATGTTACTTAGTGTTTTCACACCACCCAAAAGCCTGGCAGGCATTTCAGAGTACAGACAGAAGATGATCCCTGCCCTGCAGCCTTTGCAATCTCGTCGTAATCTCTAGCTGTATTCACTTCAGCTATATTATTTTTGCAACTTTCATGTCTGTATAGCAGCACTGACATTTTTTTTAACTAGAAATTATTTAGAAAGGATCTGCTTGAAAACTGGTACTTATTTTCCCATAAACCTCTATCATCTGTTTTTAAACCTTGAGATTAATGAAGTGTAAAGGGCTATTTTTAAATGCAAGGTGTTACACATATGCTACCAGCCTTTGATTGTACTTGGCTTATCCAAGCAGGTTTTAATGCTGACACAATTGTCAGACTAATTTTTTTTTCTGCAGCAACTTTAAAGGAGATTAAACTGCTTCAGTTCCATGATTTGCTGTTTGCCAGAGAAATATATCCAGTATACAGAAAACAGCTGCACGTTTGATAGAAGTAGTATGCTCTGTGTGAAGTCCCCAGTGCACTGAGGACAATGGCAAAGTTTCCATCAACAGCGACACAGCCAGGGTAGCACCCAGCCTGTTGTTCTAAGGTAAGAGTATCGGGTGCCTCATCAACGCTACTCTTACAAAACTGGTAGTCTTCAGATGTTATAGAAACCTAATACATAAAGAAAAGAGGGAACCTTAATGGAACAAGGCTATCTTACTTTTCATCCATAATTCCACATCAGTTTCTTGTGTGTTTTCGTAAGAACTGATAGTCTTCTCTCCAGCTCATCTAGAAAGGCAATGGGACACTGGTCCATCAAAAGAAAGAATAACTTATGGAGGATAAACCAACGGAACTCTGAAGTCATATTTGACTTGTATTTCAGTCTTTTTTGTAAAGATAGCTCTACATTTATGGCCTTTACTCCTCAGATGAGAATTCAGGAAGGCAGAGAAAATAAGCTTAAGTGTCTCTGTCCATAGAGACTCTTATTTATTTATTTTAAACAAAGGATTCAGTTGCCCAAATTGTATATGGAAGCATATAAACTCATCCCTAATAAAATTGGATTTGTACTGAAAGAGTTAGGAGTATTAAACTGTAGTAGCCTGTTTGAATTAAGGTGGCTTTTGTTATCAGTTATCTGAATAAGGGCTATTTCAGGCTCTGAAAGTAAATTAAGATAATCATTGACTCTTTAGTCTTGCTTAATTGCAACAAAACTTGTTAAGCACAAAATTCTAGTGAATGTAAGAACATGTACATAAAACAATGTTCAGAGCATGCAAAGTTCTGTGCCAAAGCACTGTGGGTTGCTCATTACTTTTGCATGAGAGCCAAGCACTGTGCTTAGTGAGAAGCTGGACACCACTAGGTTTACAATGTTTATGTAAATGTATGGTGTAATTAATGTAGTCTTGGTTAGCTAAAATGAACTTTGTGTCAACATTAATTTGTATTTGTTCTATTCTTGCTGTTCTCAAGAGGTTCCTTTTAGCTGGATGTTCATGATAGTGTAATTTTTGGGACATTAAATTTGGCGAAAATAAGGAAAGACCTTCAAGAAACAGATCTAGGTTGCTTCCATTTCACAGATTTTATCAATCAATCAGACTTTCATTTTGAGTTTCTTATGAAAAATGCTTACAAGGACTTTACCAACTAATTCAATAACATGCTAAACATTTTTCTTTATGGTTCAGAGTGGTTTTCAAAACCGTCAAAATAAGCATTTTGAAACAAGATGTCAAAGATACCAGTTAATGCAGGAAGCTTTAAATGCAGCAGGATTTTTTTTGTGTGAAAGCTTTAGTCTTGTAAAGAGGTGTTACTTCAAGCAGAAACCAACAACTTCCTGCTTTACAGAAGTTGTGGCTGTCAGAATGTGATTTTTGCCTGATATTTTTTCTGGATGCTGTAGCCTTTACTACTTCTCATCCATATCATAAATATTTTACTTTATTTCCCTGGAAGTATGCTGAGGGAACGTGGCAATATTGGAGGCAGCTAAATTCTGTGTGTTTGGTAGGATGTTATCTTTTCATTTCTTCTTTTGATCTGTTCTGAATCTTTTGTGTCTTGAGCCTGTAGAGCATGCCATAGTAGTACCCCTATTGTGGTAATTGTTCTTTCTGAGGTTGTTCTTAGGTTGATATCAGTATTGTAAATACAACTTATTTTCCCTTCTGCCTTTCCGATAACTTCTTTCCTTATCACATTTGTTTTACCACTCATGGTCTCTAATTTCTTACCGAAGTGGTAAGGACATCATATGCAGGACTGATTTCTTCTTCTCCCCCTCCCCTCGGTTATTCATTCACTTTTTTCCAGCCTTTGAATCAATGATAAATGATGCTGGAAGCAATTGTATGGACAGAGGCAAGTATGAATCTTTGGAAGAACATACAAAAGGAGTTACCCATTCTTTAGGTCCTCAAACTTTTCTTAATTTTTTCCTAGTATTGTTTTAATGTAGAAGCTATATTTAAATCCAGATGCAATTATAGTACTGAGCACTTAAGTCCAGACAGATCCAACTTCAGTGTACCTTTCATTACAGAATCTGAAGTGCCTGAGATTTTAAGTGACTATAATAAAGCACTGCAAAACAAGAATGCAGGGTTGCATGAGCACTTTCATTTTGTTTCAGGTTTCTGCTCACTTCCTGTAAGAGACTTTTAAACTGTTTTGTTCCTGGGACCCATATTGTCTTTCCAAATGGAGCTTGGCCATAAATTCTTTTTTTTCAAGATTGTTGGAGACTCCTTTTTTCCAAACATAAAAAAGTAATCTTAATTATATGTGGCTTGATTTTTATTTTTTCCTAAGTCAATATCCATATTTTTGTAAAATTATTTTAGGCTTTATTGGCAGACTATTATAAAAACAAGGTGATCGGCCTTTTTTAACATCACAGGAAAAGTATACAAATGCAGAATGTTTGTAAGGTGTTTAGTGATATTCCCTAGAAATGTTGTTGAACTTGCATGATGGAGTGCAATTGTGATGATACTACTATAACATCCTTAACCGTGCTCATAAAACGTATTTGTTCCTTTCCTCTGAGTGGGTCAGAAAACACCGTAAGCCCTTCCCAGGAGAACAGACTTCAGGTTGCTCTGACTCTTTATCAGTGGAGATAAAATACTTTCTTAAAATCATAGGGGTTAGGTCCTTTACATTGACCTCTCAATTTGAAGAGCTTCTGTCGGCTGGGCAGAGATTGCCTAAAAGAGTTTTTGTTGTGTAGTTTCTGATTTGTTTGACTGTGATCTGGGAGCACTGGTAGTTAACAAAGCAAAACCAAACAAGAAAACCCCAAACCAAACAAAAAAAACCCACAAACCAAATGCCAGAATGGTAGTATGAGAGAGACATAAGACTTTAGAAGTACTGAATAGGGGTTGAGGGTTCTCTGCTTATATTTAGCTGTTCCAAAGACTTTTGATGTCTTCTAGAAATTTGTTAATAATGGTTAAACATCTCATTTGGATAAGCAAATTATAGAAGTTCATAAAGTAGCTTGAAAGTGTTTTGAGATTCCGAGATGCTCTACCACAGAATTATATATTTTGTAACTACTATGACTTAATAACCCCAGGACTTCTGTTTAAATACAGTACCTACTGTGTGCCTGTGTTCTCTTGTTGAATAAGGTATTTTCATTTCATTCCTTTTACATGTGTAAGAGCTAATCATTCAGTGTTTCAGTCCTTTTATTTCCAAAGTGGCTGTCTGTGGTTTCCACACAAAAATTACTTTCTGGTATGCGACACTCATCTGGTTTTCAGTTCCTCTTGAAAACCTTGCTCTTTTTTTTTTTATTTTCGCTCTTTATTTTTTTTCTTTCTCCTTTTTCTGGGAAGTTCACAGAAAAAAGGAGTTGTTTTGTTGTTCTTTAAAACAAACTCAAGATTAAAAAAACTACCCAACCTAGTGAACCCAACAAAGTCTGAATTGCAGAGTCTGCCTGGCTATGTCTTGAGGCTCTATAATGGAGCCCACTGGTGTAGTTTCTTTGCAGCAGCCATGGTTAATAAAACGAGATCCCAGGTGAACTTCTTGGAGGCTTTTCATCCTCTGTGGTGGTAGGCAGCAGAGCCTGGTGTAATCCTGAGGTGATCAGTGTTGATTTGTTAGCTTTGTCAGGGACTAGAACCTAGGCTGTAACTGAGAAAGGGCCTTCTCACTCTATGGATAGCATATGCCCTCCTTACATCTTTATAAGCTGTCTGGGGCAGGAGCTGTCTGTCTTCCTGCCAGGCTTCTCAGTTTTGCCATAAACAACAAAAGATAACTTTCTCTCCATGCAGATTCCTTGATTTTTTGGTAACAGTCAGATCTGGAAGGTTGTTAATGTTACTGGAATAAAACATGCTGGAACAACCAGCAGTGGGGTCTCCTGTGTGAAGGAGAGCTTTTCTCAGAACAGTAGTAGATCAAGGCTATATTTAAAAAGGTTTACTTGCCTTGTTCTGCTTCACACTGGCTTTCGAAAGAGTAGAATTAACAAAGTGGGTCTTACTCATGTATTTATATTCTTTAGATGCAAACTCTTCATTATGTTTTAAAGTTAATGACATACTCTAGGTGTTTGACCTGGTGTGCTATAAAGTGTGGTACAAGTTGCCCGAGTAATTTGTCCTATTGTAGGACTTCATTAAAATGCAGTGGACCTTCATTGTATTCCATGTGCACTTGCTTTTGGCTGGGGACTTCAGTTACCAAGAAATGTGTGTGGGGGAAGTGCCTCCTTAGCTTTTAATTTCATATAAGCAAAACTTGATTATGCTGTTTGATTTTAACTTTCATGATATTAAGGACATTGTCTTGATCTCCCTGTTTTGTAGAACCAACTGGGGACATGGCAAGTATTCATTGAAAGCTCTTACCACTCTTCAATGAGAAGATGGATGGTTACTGGGGGTTCAGAGGGGTGGTTGTTTTTTTTTTTCCTGGTATTTTAATTACGTGGGTGCTAAGTGAACAAACTGCAGGTTTAAAAAAAGAAGGGTAAAACTGTTGCCATCTAAATTAACAGTGCTTGATGTGAGTGCTGTAATGACTGTGCTGATTCTCTGGTCACACATGTTTAGCACAAATGCAACTTGGATTTCTGATGGAGGAAGGGAAGTAGAGAGGATGTCTTCTGTTTCAGTGACTTCGGTCGTAGATGTTCAGCACTTTGTAGTGCAGCAGAAAGAAAATCTGCAGAAGCAGGGGCTCAGACTGATTCCTTCTGCTTTGTTTCGCAGGTTTTTCCTTCCATAACAGAGCAAACCAAGCCCAGAATGTTTGAGGAGTATGGCCCGTAAAAGGAAAGGGATCGTGCACCCTTGTGAGACAAAGCAGAGGCAGAAACATGGCTGTTGTCCTGCATGCGTTGAAGACTAAACAGAAGAGAGATGGAGTGACTTTGGTGTGAGGGAAGCCACGCTGGTAGCCCAAGTGATGGATGATTGAGTGAGTGATTCTGGGGCAGTGCCTTCCAGCTGAATATAATTAAAAGCCTTTAGCAGCCATTCTTCCCATGGTGGTTTTGCATTCTGTTTCTAATCATAAGCAAAAGAGCTGGTTGGCTGTTTTTTTTTTTTTTTAAATTATTTTTCAAATGGCATTCCATCAGTTAAGCTCAATGAATGGGGACAATAATTGTAACTGATTTTCTGCCTAATCAGGACACATCATGTAATTGTGGCTGAATTCCGAGCTCTTTTTAGTATTCTGTGGAAGTCTGGGACTTCGAACATAGTTCTGATTTTTCTGTCTTCTCCCACAGTCTGGAAACTGACAGGTAGAGGGCAGCAAAGTTCCATTTTGGTTTTTAACTTCAAACTATTTTTTCATTGAAGTGGTTTTTATCAAGCTAAATAATGATTATGTCAGTTGGATGCATTGGTTGATGATCTGAGTGGTTCAAAATTAATACAAAATTTTCAATTAAGAAAAATATATTTACTAAAATACAAATAAATTTAAAAGAACCTGGCCTGCAGTACGGTTTAACTGGTTGTGATGCAGCTGGAATACAGAGGGAAAAAAAATCATTTGCAAAACCAACTGAAGGGTGGCTTTTAACATCAATAGTGAGAAACTTGTGCTGGTTTATGCTAAAATCTGTAATTACAGACTGCATGCTGAATTGTATAAATGGAAACAAAATGAAATCACACACAAATATCTCCCGCTTAAGGAAGAAGAAAAAAGGGAGTCTTACATGCAGCTCTGGATTGATTTTTGGATAAATGCCCCATCTTTGCCTCATTTATCTCGCAATGTGAAACTATTCATATTACTCAGTGGTGACACTATTCCCCTGTGATTCTTTAAGTGTAGTTATGAAATGATGGCAGAGTTTGAAATCAGTTACTCCTGCAGTGTCAGAGTAAGCTGTAAACATTTCACAGGAGGAACAGCAAAAGCATTAAACCAAAAATGCAAGTGTAAGTGAAAGTTAATTCTTATGAATTCACCCAAAAGGGAATACCCCATACAGTAGTTCAGCCATTAATAATCAATGTTATTCATTAATGCAGAAAGTGGAATTTACTTAGTTAAATACATTGGAACATATATTTTATCTTTCAGAGTGATTATAAATCAGTGTTTAGCTGGTACTGTTGCCTGGTATTAGTATTGCATGTGACTGTACAATGAGCGTGCAGGGAGTTTAGGGGACAATTTGAGCTCAGAGCCCTGCTTTAGTAAGGAAGATCAGGGTCTGAAGCTGGCAACAGCCATGCTTTGTTGTGACTTTCTGTTCTGAAATGTACCTGTCATGTGTTTCATAAAAACAAACTCAAACCCCTCTATCCAAATGTTATGGCCCTTTTACCTCTATTCAAATGTCCTGGTCCGTTTTCGGAGTTAACTTTTATATCATGTAGAATCACTGAAGACAGAATTGCATAGGTATGTAAGGACTCATAGTGGCTCACCAGCTCTGAAATGTTCAGATTTTGTACATCCTGGTTGAAGCTGTCAGGTAAGGGGTAGTGCCTCAGTCTCGGCCTCTTTGCCCTCTGCATGCACACTAGCAACCCACACTTCCAGCTGTGTGATTCTTTCAGTTACATCTCAGGTAGCTATTAATTTGGCTTCTTTGTTTGTAGCGGACTAATCAGATGCAGGGAAAAAGTTTACAAAATGGAAAAATCGAGTGTAAGTTGGAAGGTAGTAAACATGAAGATGCTGTCTGTCCTTTGCTTATTTCAGAGATGGAAGGTGTTTTGCAGGCTTAAATTGGGAGGTAATAATAAGATTCCTTTTAACTTAAAAATGTTTTTGTTATTTTTGTAGTTTTCTGTCAAAGTACCAATATAGTTTTAAACATATTGTATTAATTTTGTCTCATATACTGGGACTTTCACTGCTGTCAACAGGTGCCCTCTCTGAATGCCATGGAAAGCAGAATTTGGCTTCCTCGGTCTTGCTGTGCTTCAGAGTTTGGATTGTGTTTTGTTTTATCTCTGTTTGTTTGTTCATTTGTCAGTGGCTCCTGGGGAACCATATTCTGTATTTAATTTTAAAATGCCCTTTTGAAGGACATCACGTGAGATTTTCATTGTCTTGTCTTCTGTATATCATTCCTCTTGCATATTCTGGGTGAAACTGACCCCAGGTTATTGCAGACACCTTGAAATATCTCCAGCTTTATTTAAACCAAGTTTTCAGGCATGTTACTTTGAACCCCTTCA
Source organism: Microhierax caerulescens (assembly GCA_035590215.1). NCBI lineage: Eukaryota > Metazoa > Chordata > Aves > Falconiformes > Falconidae > Microhierax > Microhierax caerulescens. Next base: position 17,603,674 of record JAVJGJ010000030.1, on the reverse strand, counting down.
CATCTGGATAAATGAGTCTTAAGTTATGACTATGTAATGTTTTTATTGTGGGTTTTAAAGTATCATTGTTTTATTTATGGGAACAATTTCATGTAACTTTTTAGCATTATCAAAAATGAATACACATTTGAAAACATACTAAGTATTTAAGTATTGGAATAGGAATAGCGAGCATTTAAGTATTAAAAAATGTATTGCATGTTAATTCTTCAAAGAAGTGACAAATATTTGGATCCGCAAAAGAAATCATAAGTAATTTAATACATAATGCAGTCATTGACAAAAACAACAATCCATTAATCAGAAAAATAACAGTACCTGATGGGTTGCATTGTAGTGTGAAGTATCTGAAACTTGAACCTTTATGCTGTAACAGCATAAAGCAGCTCTAAGCCAAATTGGCTGTTTTAATTTCTGCGTGGCTAACACTTAGGAAATATGATTAATAAATTTTTAATGCACGTGTTGTGTGGGGTGGGTTTTTTCTTTTCTTTTTTTTTTGTTTTTTTATTTTACAGAAGAGAGTGAGGAGGTTAAAGCAAGACTTTAAGCATTGCTGCTTTGAATCTAAGGTAGGTCCGAGACATACATTTTTGTGATCAAATTGTATCATCTAAAAATAAGCTAAATTGAAAGACTGAAACACCCTTTACTATGTAGCACCACAAAAGCATAGCTACTATAATGTGCAAAATACTGCATTTTTCATTGGCAAGCTAAGTCTGTAGTGCTGCTGGTAAAAAACAGATTGACATTTGGTCATTATGTCTTATCAAGGGTGTTTTACTTGTAATGCTATTTGACAGCTATATTCTAGGTCTGACAGCATTGAACCAGCTTAATTCCCACTGAACTGCTCTAAATACGTGGTATTGCAATCAGTTTAACAACCCCTGGAGGCAATAAAATCTCTCCTTTGAACACACACAAGGGGAAGAAATCTAAGATTTATAAAGGGCAGCAAGTATTCAAGATAGGGGCAAAGTTTATGTGTGAGCCTATAATTGATGTTTCCTTTGTTGGAAAAGAAAGCTTGAGGATGCTTTAAGAATTAATCTTTAACAAGTTCTAATCTGCACTAACAAGATCTGCTCAGGATGAGTGAGAGAGAGATATGATACCAAGAGTTTTGTCAGATTCAGCCAACGATGAAAATTCAAAGGTACTGTGTAGTTCAGGAACATTTCTGAGCAGATAAGGAAACTTCACAATTAGATGTGAAATCTGCTGGAGCTCTCTGCCGCAGGTGGATGAGTGCAGAACTTGTAACCTAGGCTGCTTGTTCGCTACCATATATCCAGGTTAGTGTTACTGTGGCTGCAAGCGCTTCCTATTATCTACTGAACACAGAGGATAGGTGGGAAGGTACTTTAACTTTGTCTGCTCCTTTCATTCTTGTAACTTGTAATTTGGCAGATCAGGCAGTGACAAAACAAGCGTAGATACTGAAGAGTTTATTAAATACTATCTTACCTTCCGAGGGATACCCAGTGCTTTAAAAAATACTGTATTGGGTATCATCCATCAATAAAATGTAGCTGCCACTAGGATGAAATATTATCTCTCTAAGAGGATATGCTGAAAGTCAGGCTTTAGAAATAGGAATATAGAAACATTTTACTTAATTGCAATTGGCAAATTTGCTTTACATCTTTATGTTCTGCTTTATGTCCAAAAGTCACTCTGAGGAATTTCTTAAAAGGCAAGCTGCCGCATTGTTGCAGAAAGATGACGGCCTTCTCTGGATTAACCAATACTTCTTTCGCCGTCCCCTGGGACACAGAGGTCTCATGTGAACGTTGCTGTCCTTGGTCTGCTTAGTCTCTAAGATCTGAAGCCAGGTGTCAGATTGAAGGCCTGATTGTGGTCCTTACATAAAGGGAAGCAGAGATGGGGCCAGTGGAGGATGCTGACAGAGCAAGAGTGTGGATTACTGTGCCTTGGTAGCTCTCACAGGCCATCTAAAGAAATAAGAGTACTGTGCAAAAATATAAGCCCTGCTGTCATTGTGTAATTTAGAAAGAACACGTTACTAAAATGTATACAAGAATTTTTTTCTTGCATATATAGAAAGAGTGTGGGGAAAAAGCTGTTCAGAGCCTTCCTGGCTTCCATTTGCAGAGCTGCACAGTGCAGGATTAAAACATAACTGTCTAAGAGACGTCTTTGTGTTGCAGCTTACCACCTGACCACTAGTTCTATATCTGTAAAGCATGAGTTGATACAGGGAGCCTGGATATAGTATCCCTAGTGAGGGGGGATGAAATAGCAGTGTTATTGAAGAGGGCAGGAAATCTCAGGTTATCCTAGCTTGTGAGATTAGCTCTAAATATGGAGAAAATGAGCATGTTTTCTCCAATACCAGAAAAAGTGGCTGGTATCATAACGTTGGACTGTGGAATTGTGTGTTAGATGGTGTCAGCTATTGCTGTGACAGGCAGTGGAAACTTGGATGAGTAGCTGTCAGGCTTCCTGGGCAAAGATTCAGGCAGGGTGCTGGGGCACGGTGGACAGTGTTCCAGCAAGAACAGCTGGTTCTTGAATGCGCTGTTTTCCTTGTTCAGCACTACTGTAGATTGACGTGGACAAGACGAGGTTCTAGTAATTTTCCATGTGTTTCTTTTTATTTTTTTGTAGAGGTTAGAGAAAACTTACCTGAAGTAATTTGACAGTCAAAAATATTTCCTTATACCTCTGGTGTAGAGATATAGTCTTATATAAGTAATCGTGTCCTGTAGCATTTTTGTTGCAGTAGTTGCAATTTGGTGCTGTCGGTCTGCCTCAGTACTGATCCATTTTCCTCCAGGAATGAAGGCAGCTGCCTTTTTAAGAGTTACGTTAGCTGGCACTTGTATTCCTGTACTGGTTCAATTCGGTGTTTATACTGGCAGGATAGATGGTTGCCGGTTTGATGCTGTAACTGTTTGCATTTAATTTTTCTTATTCAGCTATAAATCTGCTAGTCCAGAGAAAGGGTCATTACAATATTACAGAAAGGCCACTTCAGTATCTAAGTGATAGCTTCTGGTTTAGTATGGAAAAGGGGAGGAAGGAAAATCCCTCTTGCCTGTGGTGAATAGGTGATTACTAGGCAGGATTTTTTTATGGTTAAACTGCTAATGTAATAAAGTACTTGCAAGATGCTACAAATAACTGGGCATATCTTCTAGGAATATGAAAATTATCTTTGTTCCACATCATGTCAGTAGAACTTTGAGAGTTTTCATCAGATCAGGAAACATCAGGTGTTGATATCTTTTCATGTTCAGTTACGTTTCATAGATATTGTCAATAAATACTGTATTCAAAGGTTTGACTACATTCCAGCATGCCCTTAACCACTGTACTGCTTCCATTTGAAAAGCTGCTTTTCCCCTAAAAAACCCCTATTTTGGGGTTTGCAGACCTTTAGGGGAGTGTTTTCGTTTAGCTCATGTGCTTGTTGCTGGGTGGAAGGCTTCAATGTAAGCCCAGTCATAGAACAGTCTTGATCAAATCATTACCGTGATTATCAAATACGCTCTGTAACACAGTTGATTTCATTCGGCAAAACAGGTAACCTGTTCGCTTTTCTGACTCCTTTTTTTTAGTGCTCATACTTTCCTTTCTGTGAATTATTTAGCAGTGTAGTTCTCCTCATAAGCCTGTTCGTTATTATAAAATTTGCCACATTGTTTTCTTCCTTTTTATGAAGCATTGCAGACATTTAAAAAAAAAAAAAAAAAAAAAAAACACAAATAGGTGAATCAGTCTTCAGACAATTGCGGTGCCTTTTTTTTTAAAGT
>JAVJGJ010000030.1:17554451-17599789 GCA_035590215.1 Microhierax caerulescens | reverse complement strand
TTCATTTTTATGAAGCATTGCAGAAATTTAAAAAAAAAAAAAAAAAAAAAAAAGAGATCTAGGTGAATCAGTCTTCAGTCAAGTGCGGTGCCTTTGTTTTTCAAGTTGTCATTCTGGTCAAACGACGAAGATCTTTTAAAATCAATTGATTCAGTGTTTATTGCCAATAGAGGGAAACTTTAAAACTTCTACCAATACAGGCTAGTTTTAGAGAAAGAAACTTCACTTCTCCCTTCTCTAATGTTACAGTAGAAGTTCAGCTATCCCTTTCATTCCCAGCGGTTTTGCTTTATCCATATATATCCTACAGGAACAGGCTGTCCCTTTCTACTTGACAGTAAACTGTATTAGCAAAGAGCAACTGTGGTACTGATACAAAATTTACTGTAAAGTATTTATTTTTCTAATGCAACACTTGTGTCATTCCAAAAGATTTTTGTCATCTTTTACTTCTTACTACTTAGTCAAAAAAGGAGGGCATGGGGGGAAACAGATTTTGAACAGGTCCCTACTCTGTTAATGTGAATGTGGAAGGTTCTATCCTAAGTAATTAAACCCAAATTAAGTAGAAGCACTAAATCTTTGTCCCATAAATGAAGGTTTCAGTAGGTGAAATTGCATCTCATTGGTCACAGAATGAATTATAAATAAGCCAGTGAATCCAGTGGATCATTTCAGATGACTAATCTTAGTCAACCAGGTAAGTGAAGATGGCTATAAATTGGGTTAATTACTGTAGCTTGAGTTTTGGCTCAACAGCTCTTAATTTCAACTTTCAAAGGCTACACAAACCAATTTTGTACTCTTAGATTATAATGAGCAGTCTTTATTCTTTAATCAGTTCATCCAGTATCTGGCTGTCTACTGTAACATTCCTTTGAAGTCTAGAAAGATCTAACATAATTGAAGAAATGTCTAACTACTTGACTCTCCTTTTTAATATAAAGGAATTAAACATTAATCAGACTTGTGCATCTCAATTAAGCCAATTAAAATTATAACAGAACATAGTGCACAGAGCAATAGGTAGCTTTAATGTTTGAATACATTATCAACTTTTACCTAATGTTCCTTATTTAAGATGTTTGTTACTCTAAAAGGAAACGCATGCAACCCATTAAAGAATGCTACCATTGTTTAAAAAGAGTTTGACTAACTTAATTCACTTACTGTAATTGCCTACATTTATGCACAAGATATGTTAAAATTTGTTGCATTTAGTTAAAAGTAATGCCACGGATTACTTCAGGTCTTCCTACACCAATCTAATTTCCATATTTTGTGCTGATTTTTTGTAAGAAAAATAATATACGCTATATCTGAATTAATTTCTGTCACAGGGAAGTATGACTTAGTCTTTACTAGCTGAAGTATATACACAAAGTCCATATAATTACTAATAATTTGTAACAAGTGTTAATTGATAAACAACTCCCTCTGGTAGCTTAATTAAAGCTGTAGGATAGCAAGGCGATTTACAACTGGGATTGATCTCAATTAGTCAACAAAATCTGTGTAGTCTGTTCAAAGAAGAAGGAGGAAATTTAGCCTAGTGAGGCTTTGGGGATTTTGTCTTGTAGTAGGTTGGGTTTTTTTGTTGTTTTTTTTTTTTTTATTTTATTATTACAAGAGAAATAAAATCACAAAGTATAGTAATGTTTTCTGCAGTGATCTACCTACTGTATACTATGCTTCTCTTTTACGCTACCCAGCATTTGTTCTTTCATTTGTTTGTTCATTGTCAGGTTACAGAACAATATTCTAACATTTCTTTTCATTATACACAATGCAATGAAAAAGTCATTTCATACAGAGATGTACATTTTAGAATAACACCCCCAGGAGACCACAAACTAGAGAATGAAAAACATTTAAAATATGTCAGGTTTTGATCTTACTTAGAGATTTGTTTATAAACTGGCATTATGCAGCCTTAATTAAAAGATAACACAGGAAAGATGGCATTAGGGAATGACTGGATATGTGGAAGCACACTGATCTTATAAAGTCAGCTATGCTGTTTCAGGATTCACCAGTCTTTTATCATTTGGACTGATAGTAAGAATATAATCTATGAGTACTTGAAATTGCCCCTGTGGAATAAAAAAAAGTGTCATCTCTATTTAAACTAGATCACAGACTGGCTGCAAACAGCTGCTGAAACATTAATTAATTTGTTTGCAAATAAATCATGGATATGTACTAGCTGAAAATACTGATATAAACAAGCGTGAATGTTGTGCTTCTTAGATTACCTATGGATCCCTGGTTTGCCTTCAGTTTGTATGATAACTTTATATGCACCAGCAAAACCAACACAGAGACCAGATAATCTGGAATAGCTGAGCCTTTTTATTAAAGTTGTCCTATAGATATTTCGATGTGCTGAAATGCAAATCAGTTTCAGTGCTTTAAAAAAACACACATCCATTTTACATTTGTGTAGGACTGAACCTCATTTAAGAGAGATTTGTAAATCAAAGAGAATGAAATATTTTGGTGGAGGCGTATGAATGTGGGTTTAACAAGTTTGCAGCTAAAAATACAGCTTGATGATTTCAGCTGTGCAATTTATGTTCTTCTATCTTGAATGTTCTTTTGGTGGCTGTGTGGCTTCCTCTCTAAATTCTGCGTTACTTGGTACCTGCTTTTCATATACCATCTAGGACACTGTCGAATGTCTACAGATTGTTTAAAGAAATGGGCTAAATGCTAGCCTTGTAGCTCCACTGACCTAGAGCCCAGGCAGATGTACCCAAACTTGTGCTTGTAACAACACTTGGGCAGCCTTGGGGCTGGCCTTATAGCTGTTACGTGCTGCTCACTGTAAGGGCATCGCCTCTTCCCAGTGCTGCCCTGGGCTCTGCAAATGGTGGGCAGAGAGGAGGAAGATGCTGCTGCAAGCCTTGCCCCCTTCCCTTAAGCTTTATTTTTGGTAGTGGAAGAAATGAAGGTTAGGCTCAGCCAAAGGATGAGACTTGCATGTGTAATAAGAACAGTACAAGGAGGCCTTTGGATACTAATAACTAACCTTCAGGTGGCAGGCTGCTCCGTTACAAAACAGATGTGTTTGTGGAGGTTGGAGGACGTGGCCAGGGAAGATTGCATGTCCTAAATTCTGCATTCTCAGAGAATGTTGTCTGCATCACAGAGCTGCTGGCGCTGGCTGTCTTACATTGCTTTTTCTCTGCCTTTTTAAAAGGTTTTGTTTTGAATCTTCTCTAACATGGCAGGTGTCCTTTTCAGTCTTTAGAAAATTGAGTGTTTGCTAACAAGAAAAATCACATTCTGACACAAAAAAATAAAGCCAAAACCCCAGGGAAAAAAACAAAGCTATTCTTTAGAGGAGCTAATGCTATGACTTGATAATGTGAATTTGATTTCCCTCCTTCTCAGTTCTGTATTTTTTGCACACTACCTGAACTGCCATATAAAAGATTCTATTCCAAGGCAGATCCCTCTACCCAAATGTTCTTGTCAGTGGAGGAATAGGTTTTGCAAAGTTTGGCTGATAAGCGTTTGAGCAGTATTGATCTTTGGATAATAACACAGCGTTGTACTTTTCTGTACATGGTGCAAGCCCAAGGGTTAGTTCCAAGAGCAGCCTTTGACTTCAGGGAAAGGATTCCTGCAAAGCACTCGGGGTGTACCGTTAGCACCCAGGTACTTGCTTCATGCCTATTTTCATCCTGATAGAGAAAGCTTCAAATCATAGAATAATTTAGGTTAGAAAAGACCTTTGAGATCCTCAAGTCCAGCCATTAACCCAGCACTGCCAAGTCCATCACTAAATCGCGTCCCTCAGCACCGCATCCATGCATTTATTTTTTTTTTTTTAGACACCTCCAGGGATGGTGACTCCACCACTTCCCCGGGCAGCCTGTTCCAGTGCTTGATCAATAATGGTTTAGTCTTTGTACTTGAGTTAGCTACATTTTTGCCCTTTGCTTGGGCTCTCAGAAAGCACTGGCTAGAGCATGAATTCTTTGCAAATTTGAAACCCGTTAGGGCTTTCTCAGATGTTAATGTGACCACTCCAGCAACCATCGAAGTTTGTGTACCCCCACCCCTGCCCCAAGGCTCACACACCAGCTGCTCCAAGTTAGGCTGTTCAGCTTCTTGTGTCGTAGTATTTCTGCTAGCCTGACGCTTCGGTGGTAGTGTCTGTCTAGAAGCTTGACTTACATATGTTTAAGGAAAGAAGAAGAAACTTTTACTTGTTTTTTCCACCAGTAATACCAGCTTAACTAACTTCTTGTGGAAGATCTGAACCTTTGGATTTTCTTTTGCGGAGTGAGGGAGGAAGTGTTCATTTGAATATGAAGGCAGTAACTGCATTACCTGCAGGCCAGTTACCTGGGGGTAACTTAGAAGTGCTCTTACAAGTTATGTTTTTACATGGAGGGTGGTGATGGCTTCAGGAAGCCAACTTAGGATCCCTGGACAAACTACTCTGTTCGAGCAGGCAGAGAGTCTGGAGAGAAAGGTTTCACTGATGGTGCTCTTAGGAGAGATTTTATTAATGCTTCTGTATTTCCAGCTGTAAACTCCAATGCAAGTCGTAACCTTCACGGTTTCTGATCAAGTTGGGGAGACCGGATTTTGAGAAGGGTTTGGGATTTTTTGTCTGGTATTCTTCAAGAAAGCTGAATTTTTCGTTTTTCCCCTTTTTATGGCTTACTTTTCAACTTCTATGTATACAATCATTTTGGATAAAATTTAAGCCCACTTGTGCTCGTAACAGATAATAAAGGCAGCATTCAGCCAGGGATGAGCAGGGTCTTCAGCACCATTAGCGCAGAGAATTTTGACTTGCCTGTCTGAGATCCCTGTTTACTGTACCCCATTGGAGTTTTTGGCTGTTATGGTGACTGGAAGCTCACCATGTGCCTGCCGTTTGAACTCTTCAAGCTGTCAGCCCACTTATGGGATGGGGTCAAACTGTTCAGTTTAACATCTTATCTCACCACGGTCTTGAGTAAGGCTCCAGCGTATAGCTTACAGGGAGGGAGATGGTTTTGCTGTCTTAGAATTTAGCATTTAATGTAACCAAGAAACAGAAACAAGCTGCAGTATTTTGGGAAGGGGTGATACCAGAGTAATAACAATGCAAAAGTCCTGCTTGCTGAAATGGCTGTGTCTCCCTATGTATGAACTCTCCATAGTTCCTATGCCAGTGACACTAATTATTCAAGCTTCTTTCCACTCTTTGGTTTGTGCTGAAAATGCTGAGCTCCTGTATCATCTTGTTATGTGCAAGGTCATAATTTAAGGTATAGCTTGGCACATACTGGGCTAAAATTGTGTTGTCTTCTCAGAATTGACCCCTCCAGGAGTCTCTCAGGGCTTCTGGGCTGCTTTACTATACTCTATTGTTCAGGTTTTTTGTTGTGGCCCCCCAGCCCTGTTCCCCTATGTGTATGAATTGAGTTGCGAAGACCTCAGCAAAGCCCAAGAGCTGGGGGTGCAGCCTGGTAAGTTTTCAAGTTACTCTGTGCTGCTAATTTCTTTGAGAGCTTAGTCACTTCTGTGATCAGCTTTAAAATGCTTTATTTATTTATGTACTTCTTTCAAACCAGTGTCCCCAGCTCCACTCTTGAATTTCTTCTAGGAGCGCAGGAGTCCCCCTGCCAGCACAACCCACAAGCTGTCTGGAGGGTGTTACTTGGGGGCAGGTGACAAGGCAGGGGGCTCTTGAGCACACTGCCAGACCACGAGGAACCGTACTTAGGACCCAAATGCAGCCCTCCCTCTGGGTTTGGCTGCTCGTTACAGCTAATTATAATTGTAAATTTGCCCTTAAAATCAAATTCTATTTAAAGAGCAACTTTTGCCTTGGGGCAGCCTTGTAAGCAGAAAATACGTATCCAAAAAGCAGTTTACTTGGCTTATGATTTCCTGTAATCCCTATATTGTTCTCTAAGATATTTTTATGAGAGCGAGGAACTGCTTTCCACAGTTCAGCCTCCCCCCTCCTCGTTGTGCCTGGTCTTGTGCAGCAGTCATCGCCTTTTGTTTTATAGTATCACAGCCAGTTCCCATAGAAATGGCTGATGCTCCCAACCTTTATGTCTCCCAGCAGGGTCTGCCTTTCAAGCTACCGCTTCCACAGAGGATTCCACATCTCCTCAGGAATTTAGGTTCTTGGTTCTTTCAGCATAGGACGGTTTAGATGGGATCACTTTGCCTACGACTACAGCTTATTCTGGGCTAAACATAAAACTTTTTTGACCATGTGACCACGCTGCTCAAAAATTTGTTGTCAAGAGGCAAAAAATAGCATGGTGCTTAACTGAGGTGTGTGCTAATCACTTAATTGTCTTAAGTCCGTCTCCTTATCTGAAATTGGGACAGGGTTATTTGCCCAGTGATGTAAAGTCCTGCTCTTCTTTGGGAGATTTATTTAAATCTGAATGCATGTAGCTATTTGTGCAAAATAGGCCACGGAATAATTGAGTACAGTGGGTGCAACTGCCAGTCCTCCAGCAGGTCTGGAAGATGGGGCTTCAATCTGCATGGGTTCTTACTGGGGAAAGAGCCACACAGCTATTGGCACTCGTCAAGAGGAAGTAGAAGGAATAACTAAGCTTAGCTAACCTTCTTCATTATCCCATCTCTTCCTGATTCATAAAAAATGAGGCTCTGAACAGTTTTGGCTCAGTTCATATCTTTGGTTCTTGATTAGTAAGTTAAAAGATCATCATCATGGTTTCTGAAAACCATTATTAGGGTTTCAGGATCAGTCAGAAAAACAAAACTGCTAGGATTCAATCACGGGTAATTTGGTATCGGTTTAGGTGTAGTGGATTAAAACTTACGTAAGCTAAAACGAGTATCGCTTACGTAAGTGTGAAAGTGTACATAGATGGCAGTTCAGTATGAGATTTGGATGGAAACAAGCTGACAGTAAGTGAAAAAAACCCCATAATTAAAAAATAAAAAGGCCCCTAGAACGCCTTTGTGTTCCAAGATGCCATATGGTCAATTGCTTGGCATCATCTTCCCAAGTATGCTACAGCACTCTACAGGTTGCTTAACATCAGTGCCCAAACAGGAGGCAATGGCAGAAATAGCGTGATGCGAAGAAGGGAGCAGCTTGAATGCTTCCCTCCGTGCGTTAGCCGACCGGCAGCGCTGGACTGTCCTTGCTTCAGAGGCTGATGGCTGTGTTGGAGCTTGCTTCAGAAAGAGTTTGGTAGGAATTGTTTGGATGTAAGTGATGGAATGGTGTTTTAACACCATCATTAGTTTGGGTGGCAGGATTTTAAGAAAAATTCTTAGAAAAAGTTAAAGGTTTCTTTTTTCTATTTTATTATTTATTTGCACAGTGAATAATTACCGTTCTTGTCATGGGGGCTGAAACATACATCAGGCTACTTACGAGTCTTGTTTACTCCTTACCCTTAAGTTATGACATACTCAGAGTAATGCAGAGAAACAATGAGGGATATTACTGAAGCAAAACTAATTTCTGCTCTTGTATAACATTCTGACCAGAACACTGAAGGACATCACAAATCCATTCATTTATTTCAAAATTTGCAAAACAAATCCCTTCTTACACATAGTATTTGTACAACATGAAATTATTATTGAATAAGTTGACATTTTAAACCTATTACCGCCTAAACCCATCTATTACTGAGCTATTCAGAGCACTAAGTTAACATTTACCAGAACATTCATCCTCACATCATGGGGAGATCAAGCTCAAATCCTTTATTTCATATTCAGATCTTGTTGGGTCAGGATTGAAAACTGCTACCTTTCTGATACTTTACTGAAAAGCCACTCTGAAATCCACAAAAGAATTATTATCAAGTTACTGCAGTTATTCAGCTAGATGTTGACTTTGATATGTCAACTCTCTGATCTTTAATAGAAAATTGATGGTCTTGCACTGAGGGTCAGTCATATGCATGACCAGGATAGGCCAAGGTTTGCATTAAATTACACCCAGCCTTGCATTCTCATTCTCTGGCAGGCAAAGTCAAACAAAGCCAAATGGATCCCTTGTTAGTTTTGTTTTCTTCATTGTTTTGTGTTGGCATATGGATTTAATTCGGTAACGGGTGACTGCTGGGCACAATCTGCTTTATTGATTTTTCTGGGGAAAGTTTTTGTGAGAGCACCCGGAAGTATAATAACATAAAAGCAAGTGCTGCAATTTTTGTTCATGTTGCAGTATGTGTCTGTTATAGTGCTTATTCCACAATTGACTCTGTCACAAGAAATCAGGTTGCATTTGTGTTTCCAGAACTTGCTTCTTCCAGCCATGGGCTGAAGCTGTCAATCCCACAGTGGCATTTTTAGTTCCTATAAATTTTGTACCTGTGGTGACTGCAATGAGTCACGCAAACTTTGGCCCTTTTCAGTGCTGTTAGTTGTCTGTTCATACAAAGCTGCATTTTTAACTTGTCTGAGGGAGGAGCGCTGTATAGCAAAACTAGGATATCCTCGGTCTGGGACTGCCTTTCAGATCCCAGCATCTAAAGTGTTGGCTGCAGCCACGGGGGGTTGGGTGAGCTGCTGTTCCATACGTAATTTCATTGATGGCCGCAGATGAACATGTTGTGTGGCAGCAACTCAAGGAAATGAAGGAAGGGGAATACGTTTCCCATTAGAAAAAAAAAAACCAACCAAACAACCCCAACAAAACCCCCCTGTTCTTCAACTTACGTTTCCTGCAACTGCTATTACGTAAACACCACATCAAATATGCCTACAGAGACTTGAATGGCATAGCAGCATCTTCTGGTCTTATCTATAGCTTCCTGCAAGGTACTTAAGTTTACTGCTCAATGTGCACTGCTCAAAGGCAAAGATGAACATACGCTTCCTTTCTCAGAATGAAGCAAAATGTTCATAGTAAATCATCATAGAAGACTCTAAACAAGTTTGCACGTATGCCTCAGGATACTCAGGCAGCAAAGTCCCGTTCCTTTCTGAGTGGAAGTTGACCAGTATAGTGGCTGATAAAGCAGACCTTATCTGGGCTGTCACATGGGGCATCTGTGCATTAACTAGAGTGTCCCTTTCTTCATATGAGATCCAGAGAGGGTCCTAGATAGAGAGGAATCGCTTTTTAGAGATCTTAACACTTTCTAAGTAGACAGATCACAGAAAGACTCCATTTACACAGCTTGTGTCTATTGTTCGTGTTGCTTTTTGTGGCAGTGTTATTTATTGGCTAGATCTTTTGAAGCCTTAGCTGGGAGGCAGTGAAGTCTCGCTGAAATGCAAGAGGATCTAACATTCAGAAAACCTAACAGATTTTGGAGGACCAGTCTCATTGACTTTCGGTAGGACTTAGATGCTTAAGTCTCTTAAATGCTTCTGAAAATGCAAACCTTGGATTTGAAAGCCAACCTTCCAAGCATAGATGCCGAGCACTTTCACGGAAGCAGACTGTGCATGGTATGCTCAGTAGCACTGAGCTGTTTCACAACAGATGCATACAAGGCATTTAGCTGTTAGACAAAAGGTGTTGGACTTCAGATTTGAAGGAGAATGCACAGCCTAATGGGTGCATTAATACAGCTCTTAATGCCAAGTTAAGAACATCGGGGAATATTTAGGAGTGATTTTTAGGAACAGCCCTTGTTACTGCTTCGATGTGAATCTCCTTCATCAAACTCAGAATTAACTCTGCTGAAGTCCATAGACTTTTGCGCCCTTCTAAGTGACTGCAGTCACGCAACTGTTTATCTGTGCTGTCATAGAGCAAAACATACAGACTACAAATAACATCACAGAGAGATTGGGTCCACTTTATCTCTGCAGTAATTCTGATATACTTTGAATTACATCAGGATAAATTTGGCCTGAGATTAGTATATAAAAAAGCAGATAGTGTTTCTTAGCTTGGAAGGTGCATATAAATCCCTGTATCTCTAACTTTGATCAGCTTAACACTCAGCTTTCTGCGTAAATCCTTTACCTTCCCTCTTATTTCAGAGCAGCTAATGCTGGCAAATGCCTATTGGACCTACAAAATTACAGTGCTGTACAGTGGAGGTGCTGTGAAACTCCCAGAGCATAGAAGTGATGCTCAGATCAAACTGTCTTTCTCTTCCTCCTAGTGTATGAAATTGTGCAGATGACTCCTTCAAATCTCTCTTTCATTTTAGAGCCTGATCCTGTGACCCACAGGTTCTTCTCATCTCCCTTTAAAGCTAATGAGAGTCAAAAGTGCTCATCACCATTCATGGTGCAGGATTAGGCCCTTAATTATCCTTTGAAATAGTCATTCCCTTCTGGGTGATGAAACAGTGGCATATCAGCCTTACCTGGTGATGATAATATCTCTTCATGTTTGTCTTAAGACGCCTAGTGATAGATCTCGCTTTGTCAAGACAAGGAAAATGTCTGTCTGCCACACCCCCACCCCCCCCACCCCCATCATATACATTATATAGCAACGTGTGGCACCAGCCTGTTTTTGGTTTGCCCCTTAGGAAAGAAAAGGTTGTATCCACTCTTTAAAATAGCTCATCATTTAGTACATTTCTGTGTAATTAGGAAATGATGTTCATCTGACAAAGTACATTAATTAAATAATTTCAAAATAAGCTAGAGGCATTGTTTAAACCTAGTGTCAACATAAACTGTAAAAAATGTGCAGAATAGTTACATTTTAGCCAAAAGTGTATGTTAATGGAGCAAGAACACTAAATGTTTTTTCTGCTTTTTAAGGCATCGAACTATCTTTTAGTGCAAGTTCTGCCTCACAGCCAGATCTGGCCCCTTCTTCACCCTAGCCCTTTCATCTCCCTTTGTTCCATGTCTATGCTGAGACTGAGATTTTCCCACCTCTCTCAGTCTTACTGTGGCTCTGAAAGATGATTGCCTTCCGGTGAAGCCCTTTCCCCTTCTTCTGTACCCAAGCTCCATGTTCAATGAACATCAAAAAGCCTTATCATACCCTGATGGTTTAAATCTTTAAACAGAGAGTAACAGCCTGAGTACATCCAGACCCCTCACATCCTATAGTCTTGTCACTATGTGTTCCTGCAACAATTACCAGGAGAGTGAGGCTGCGGAGTGAATCAAGTAGCGTGTGTTGTCTCCCTGGACTCCATGCTGATGCTCTGATCAGGACTTCAGCAAAATTCTGTTTGAAATGAGAATAGACTAATTTTCATCAGACTCTTCTCAGAGGAATCCCATGTGAGCTAGCATGCCAAGGGTCATCATTAGAAAACTGCCTTCAAAAGAGCTGAGGTTTCTTGTGGCAAAGCTTTCTCCCTTTACTAAGTTTATAAACATTTATGTAAAAATGTATACGTTAATTGTTCATCTTCCTTATATGCTGGCAACGTAATGCCCAAAAACATACTTGAAAAAATGCACTTGTAAAAATAGCCCGAGTAAGGACAAAAATGTCCTCATTTTGACTGAAAATTCAGAATACCATGATCAAAGGATGCTGTAACTCCCAGCTGTTCAAAGGGACTTATATTAAAAAAAAAAAATCAGATGTGACCAAGAATAGAAAATAACTCATTAAGAGCTTAACTAGACGATGACAGGTGAAGCCATCAGTTGCTTAAACATTGTAATGTTTTTCTAAGCAGTTTCTGTTATTTTTCTTCCCCCCTGCACCCTTGGAATTGATTTATACTTTCTAGAAATAATTATGAGATCAAGTAAAGTTTGTCTGCTGTGGAAAATAAACACATACACAAGCCACTGGGTTGTGGAGTAATTAAGCCACCACTTTACTGTAGTTGCATTTTTATACACACAGAGAAATTATTCAATTTATTTACACTTCCCATTTATCAATTTTGTTCTGGAGAAGCTGCAATTCTTAAAAGGCAGAAGGGCAATGGGAAGTCTGTAAGAAAAAGAATGGTCTCTGGAAGTTTTAAGCCTTCAGACCTAAAGAAAAGGTCGTTTCTCTGTCTTGAGACTTACAAGCAGCGAATAGTAGGTGGATGTGATTCTCTCATTTTTATAGCTATTGTTTAGCTACTACAGTGTTTGTAAAATACATTAAAAAAATCTTTATAATTCTCTTAAGCAGCTTAAATCCCTTTTCACTTTCCCCAGGCAAAACCTGATTCACTTGCATGTTTTTGGGCTCTGACCTTCACAATGCTGATCTCCCAACAGTAGTAGCCAGTTTCTTATTCTTTAAGTGCTAGAGGAATCATGAAAAATTCAGACACTGGGTTTCCCTGAGACCAATCTGGTGGCTTTGTCTTTGTGCTAACTGCTGCTTTCTATGCATCATTCAAAAGGTACATACTGTTGTCAGCCCCTGAACTGCTACTTGGTGTTAAACATGAATATTTGTAGCTTAGCAAGGGACTAAATTTAAAAAAATTAATATTTGACAACCTTTGAGAAGGCATTACTGGCATGAAACTATACGAATGAAAGACTGTATTTGTGAAAAATGAAAACTTTCTTCACTGGGGCAATTCTAAACATTAAAAGATTTGTTTTGAAACGGCCCTGATTGCTGGGCTTTCTCCTGGATACATAGATTATGATTGTACCAAAGAAAATACTAGAGTGGAGTTGCGTTTTCCTGTGTACTGCAGGGGAAAATTCATTCTGTGCATGTGCCACTAATCCTATCCGACCAGAAAAGAGAGAAAGACGGTGTGTGGCTTATTCCGTCTACACATCAGAGATACATCCGATGGTAAAATTGCCTTTTTCCACATTTCTTAATTAGAAATAGAATCGGCTTCAACTAATAGAATCTCTTATTAATAACAAAAAGAATTGCTAGCTCTCTAGTTCAAGTGGCATATCTGCATAACTTATAGCCTTAAGAGCTTATAGAGTCACTCACACTCCTGGCAGAATGCCTTTTACTCTCCCATATTAATGAGTTGTTCTAAATTTAGTCTACTGTGACAAACTAATATTAATACAGTATTTTATGGCCCAGAGCATTGTTAATGCATAAGAATGAAACACTGAATCAAAGGAAAGGGAGAGGAGGCAAGATTACTTAGTATGATTGTCAAGATATAAGATAATCCAACTATGTAGATATTAAGACTTAAATATAATGCTCTGCTTATAGATTTATATTATGTGAAACATTTTCTATTATTTTAAATCCTTGTAGTATTAGTTTCCTATTTTCAAGGGTTTATAACTCGGCCATAAAAATTCGCTCTGGGCTGAAACTTGGCGTACAAGGTCTTAACCTGGGAGCATTGTTCTAAGCAGATTTTCAAACAGATCTGTATTTATCTTTGGTAAAAGTGGGGCAACAGTCAACATACGACTACTGGCTTTAAAAACTTTCATTACAGGTCTCAGAAAACAATGGGGACTAATAAGGAAAGAGTCTGTAATAACAGTTAATTGCTCTTTTCAAATTATTTTAAATTTTTTAGATATCGGAATGTTAACAGGACAACGTGTTTGACAGACGGTGGCTCTTTGCATGTCAGAATTTCTTCCACTGGAATCAAGGGAAATTTGTCAGTTAGAGAAGTAGACTGGAGTACTCTACTTGGTAGCTATTTTACAGTGACAATTTTGCTGTCAGTATTTACCTAAATAGATACTGGCATGGCTGTTGTTTAGATATCCTTTTGCAGGAGAAGAAGACTTTATGCAGGATTTTTATATGCCTTAAATATCTATGTATTATAAACACATGCAAGTATACAAATACATTTCATCGATGCAACCTAAAGCCAAGTCTGAATGGAGTTGATCCATCTACTTGTGTAAATTAAGATGAAGAAAAGTGTACGACCCTAACTGATGGGAGGAGCTCTGCTCTAAACTATGTGAAGTATGCGCAGAACCTGCCAGCATGTGCCAGTTGTGAGGTGTACCCTGGATTTCCATTGTAAACAGTAGGCAACAGGCAGTGGCTGAGCAGATGCAGAAGCATAAGGTCAGCAATGAATTGTATAAGGTGCCTGCCTGCACGTGCCATTTCTGAAAATCCACCACGCATGAGGAAGGATGATAAAGTATTTTGACTAGCTAATGGCATAATGGATTTTTTTACAAAAAACCTTTGGCATTGATATGTGAAAAATAATTTTTTATGTACTTTGGATCACTGACCCAAATACTTGGGAATTTAACCTCTGATTTGGCCTCTTGTTTTCTCAGATTTGTGTGTATTAGGAAGTTTTATGTCCAGTGTTTGCAGGGATAAACAGATTAGGGAGTCTTGAGCAGATATGAAACTTGAAAGGCCTGGGATGTGCAATTCAAGTGTGCCATAGGTCTTGGAGGAAGACAGTTCACTCAACCTCATTTGGGTCGTGCTGCAGAGCTTTCAGGATGGAAGCTGCCTTTGTTCAGGAGGAGAAGTGTTCCATTTGACACTTTTCTCAAGGAAACATTTAGAAAAATGAATCTACTTTATGGCCGTTGGTGTGAATTTAATCCAGGTTAGTTGAACTGCATCAATGTCTGTTGTGATGTGCTCCTTCAAAGCATGCAAAGCATCTAAATACTTGGTTGTTCCATAAGAAATTCCTCTGTGAACTTGTAATTAGGGTTGCTGTGAGCAGTGGCATAACTTGCAATTGGTGTTGTTCAGGAAAGAAGAATCTCTAACTCAAGTGAAGTTTCTTTGGACAGGGAGATTATGGAAGCAGCAGGTGTCTAGCTAGCACAGAAGCCCAGCACAAACTGGGTTTTTAAATTTTTTGCTAGTCAGGTAGGAAACAGTGTGCAGAAAAGAGCAGAGGAACAAGGAGCCCTTGCTCTCCAGCTCTCTGCAGCTCTCCATGCTCTGGGAGGAGGGTGGCTGTCAGAGTTTGGTGCATGCTTCTGCCCAGGGCCCCACTGTCAAACTAACAACAATAAGTTTTGTGGAAAGTGGCAGATCCATGCCTGACAGGGCAGGGGGGAATGGCAGAAGTTATGTGTGAGTCGCACAGCTCAGGTAACAGAGAGAGCAGTGGTAGGGGGCTGTAGCTTGCTGGAGGCACATTTTAACGAGCTTCTTCACGAACTGGACAGAATCATTTCCAGCACAGCCCTTGTTTCGGCAACTGATTCAGTCACCATAGGACCCCTGCATGTTGACAGAGAGCGACAGGACAGAATTAACCTAAAACTAACGTAATTTAGATTAAAAACACTAGAACTGGTGCCAGGAAGTAGTTGCCTTGCATGTTGTGTTGCTCAAGTTGTACCTAGCTGCTAAGGTGGGTAAGACACATCCAGGGCTGGTTCCATCCTATCCCATAGCACTGAGAGTCTCTCTGCAAAAACGGTTCATTTGGGTTTGTTTCGTTGCGCAGGATGCCAGTACTTTCCACATTACGCTAATTGAGGTGTTCATTAATCTTCATATGCCATAACTAAGTCTGTTTGCCTACAGCGTAGTCTACGGATTCCTTTCGGTGGCTGTTTGGGGAGCTATGGATCAAGGGTGTTCCTCACCCTCCCTGCCAGTACAGGTCTTTACGAAGCAGAGCTATGGTCCAGCCAGCCACCTCTGCCCCTTGAATCCCAGTCACACATGCGTTCACTGGGGAGTGAGCAAACTGTCGTTTTGGGGAACAAGTGTTACTGGAAACTGTCTTGTTGCCTAGAAGGCAGGATGACAGGAAGGCAAATGCAGTCTTCTGTCGAAACTGAAAATTATTTCTGTGCTTGTTTTGCACTCTTACAGAAACGTAAAACAGATTCTTGCAATTGTGTGTATTTGGGTAGTATTTTGGTCTATCCTTTCCTTTTTTATTTTCTTCTGGCCTTAATTCTAGTTGTGCAGCTGTGTTCCTGCACACTCCCATGAAAAATCCCCTCAGTAGTCATGTCAGAGGTCTGACTGAGTGGCCCATGCAGGTTAGGGATGAACAGTCACTGTTAGTGCAGCGTTTCTGCACAGCACTTTCGACAGCTATTTGCATGATATAAAGCCCTGATTTTGATGCATCTAGAAGATAATTTTACATGGTAGTGATTTATATTCTGCATGAAATAATCTGCACCAAAAATAATTTTTTCCTTTTTCTTAACTGTCATCCCTTTTTCTCCCAGTGTGTTTTGCGTTTTTTTCTGTTTTTACACCATTTCTGGCTCTTTCAGATGTAGATATAAAGATAAAACCAAAGAAGTCAGACCAGCAGCTCCAGAAATGTGCCCTGGCACCATGCATCTTTGTTGTGTAGTGTTTCATTTGAGAAGCTTGAAAGGAGACAAGTTTTTAAAGAGGTAGGTGCTGAGCATCTTCTAAAAGCCAGGTCTCTCAAAGCTGTATGAGAACAGTTACCAGGAACTGGGTGCCCTTAGATTTGCCAGCTCTTCTGAAGTCTTGCCATTATTTGGCTTTTTTTTCCTTTGCAGTAAAGTCTTTGGGGGTGTTGGTAGTGTGGAAGAAAAAAAAAAATAATCCAGCAGCTGTCAAGATCTGGCTTTTTCCCATGCATAGAATGCTGATACCTCCCATCTTATGAATCAATATGTTACTAAGATGGATTGAGGGATGAGGCTTCAAACTAATTCAAATGGCTGCCTACTCACTGTAGTGGGCAGAATATCTATTTGGTAGCAGTGACTGTAAAAGTAATTTTTAATGTTGTGTTTTATTTTGTATACCTTTAATCAAACTCAAGTGTTCTGTTTTTCAAGAAGATACTGGGGGGCACAGCCTTAAAGAAGTGTTTTGTTATGACCCCCTTACACGTAGTCTTTTGGACTGCAGTGATAAGTTGTGGGTTATTTTGTTATTGCTGAAAGAACTTGTTTAGCATATGCAGTATACAAAAGGAGGAAAGCTGAGTGTTAAAGCATATCACCGGTGTACACTTACAAGAAAATTATCCCATGAAAAACAAACCCCTCTAGTTAAATACTGCTCATAAACTGTAGGGCAATTAATTCTACCTTAATGGGTGAAATTACTACTTGATGGAGGAATAAACCCAATACTATTAAAATATTGAGCTAGTGTAAACATTAACAGGTTGGAATCCGTTAAATGCATGCTATTGTGGGAGCTGGAGAGGCTTAGTTTGTTTTGTTTTGTTTTTAATTATACCTGTTATTTATGAGAATTTCCATGCTTTTTTCTGAGTCTGTCAGGACAGTTCTTTTCATCGATGGGTGAGAAGCAGAAGCTTAAATTTTGTGTAATCAAGTCAAACATAAGAAATATCTCTTTCATGGGAAAAGGAGAAATAATAGGATGAATCAAGCATGGTGGTAGACATTTTTCACTGCTCTTTTCTTCCGTTAAATACTTTCAGGTCTCTATACAGTCCCATGGACTTCTGTTACCTTGCAGGCTAATTTAACGTTCAGAATGTAATTCTGAACAGGCTACTTGTATGATGATGGAGAGTCTCAAGAATAGTGAAACATCATTAAAACCCGAGCATACAAAATATAAACGTCTCATGGAGATTTACGGTATGGAAAGATGCTGGAGATGTGGAGGATACAGTATGCGTTGTAATGGCTAAATGCGCTGAGTTCAGACACTTATAAAATACGGGGGACGCGACACATTACCAGCAATAATATAACAATTTAAGAACTGCTACTGATGATCCAGACGTTTCATTTGAATCCTTTGTCTGGATTGCTATGTGCTTTGGTTATTTTAGTGAAGTTTTTCATTTAGACCGTACAACTGTTCCACCGTGTGTGTGCGCCGCTGAAAGCCCTGTGCTCACTAGAGGGCAGCATTTGATAAAATGTCTAAAAGCAGGTTTTTCCCCCAAAGGGCAGGAAATGCATGCAGGGCGCTTTAATAACTCTTTTTAAGGGTGTTCTCGGACGTAAGTTTCCAGTTCTGTTTGTTAGGCTGGAACCCGGAACATTGTTTTGTTTGATGAGACTCTTTGAAAGAATTTTAAGGATTTATTCCACTAATAAATGTGAATTGGTTTTAGATGGCTGTATTATTTTGGGTTTGTAGAAGTTATACCCTATAGCCTCTGTCTTCTATCCTTAGCCTTTTAAATGTGCACATATTAATATTTTAAATTCTCATATTATTTCAAAATAATAAAACATTAATAAATTCACTTGTCTATTAGCTCTTCTCTTTCTTTTGGTGGTGGTTTTTTTGTTTGTTGGTTTGGGGTTTTTTTTCTTATTTTGGTTTGTTTTGGGGGGTTTTTTTGTTTGTTTTTGTGTTTGTTTTTTTTCTATTGCTACTGCTTTTCAGGCAATCCTGTCAGCATTATTACTTCATTCAGCAAAAAGTTTGGTTGCTGCAGAGTCTCAGTAGGTCTGTATGGCCAAGCACCTGCGGAGTCCCATTGTGGTGTTAGAGGCAATCCCTTTTCTTGTGCTGGTGTTGGTTCCTCGATGGTAGCCAGTTTGCAAGGCTTTACTGGGGCTTGCAACCATCTTGAACAGGCTAAGAGCTCCACAAAGTCTCCTCGGGGCCAGGGGTGCAGATGGCCAGGAGACAGTCTACCTGGACGAACTGACCAGACAGGAACCCCTGAAGAGGTGTGATTTGGCATTTAGGATTAAATAAGCAGGTATTTCTTGATCCATCACTAGCCAAGAAAGGCTGTTTTGCTTCTCTGAACTAGGTGCATCAAATGAAAAATGACTCCTGCCACCAAGCATTAAGGAACCATCTGAGGAGACTACGTCACCCTTGGCTTTCTCTCTAGTTGGGGGTGGAGGGAGAGATTGTTAAAAAGGGCAGTTTAACTGACCCAAGACTTGAAATGCCTTCTGGAAGTACACATCTTCTAGAGAAAGCATTTGACTAATGAGACGTCTAATTCCTATGTGTCTAAAATTAAGTGGCATAACCTGGAATTCACAGCCACATACATAGCTTTTAACAGTGATTCCAGTGCAATTTTCTGGTGAACAAGAAGCAGGTATGACCAGAGTTTGCACTGGAACCATTATGTATGCTGGGAAGTGCTCTGGTGGTTTAACAGACTTCACTTTCTTACCAGGTTAAGCAGTGTTGGCTTAGGTGAACTCTTTGTAAATGACTTCTTTGCTGGGATTGCTAGCTGTGTGGGCAAGGTGAAGGCTGATCCTGAGGCTATGTGTACTCTGCCCGCTACAAGTGTGCCAAGGACACACCCAGCTCAGAAATGGAGCTGTGGTTAATCATGTTGTGCCTCTCATAGTTCAGATGCTGGCTGCCAAGCAGGTGAAATTCTCATTTCTTATTTTAAGCTGTTAGTCTCCAGTTCTGACTGCAGCTTTGTAGTTAACCATATTCCTGTGTAGCTGGGAAAACAGAAGGATTAATTTGGACAGGAGATGTATAAATGGAATATCATTATCTTTAGAATTACATCTTTCACATGCCAGGTAAATCCAAGAGTCAGTTAAACATTTTCCCCTATGACATTATTGCAAATGTCATTTGGTGCTTCAAGACTATTTAAGCAAAATAAATCTCCAGCCAAGCTGGAGAGTGATGTTTGTATCATCATATATATGTTACTTTTTTGCTGGAATAGATTGTCACAAGCTGGATTTTATTTAAGTCTCCAAGACAAATCAATCAGTGTGTCTTTTCTGTGTGTTTTGTTAAATATCTCTCTTAACATGTGTCTGTTTGTCTTGAAGCGTTGCAGGTGTGTGGGCTGACTGCTGGTTTGGAGATGCTTGGGATACTCTCCTGATTAACGTGCAGTGTAAGATACCTGCTTCTTCTGTCCTAATTGCATGTTTCTGTCTACTGAAATGATGTCTCTGCTCAAGATGTGCTGCTGTAAAGGAAGAGGAAGGAACCATCTGTAACAGTCCTAGTAACTATAACTTCCTGGGATAATTCAACAAAATCTTTAGTCCCTTTTTTGTATATCCTGACTGGTTAAACTACTGGCTGATGGGTGAAACACTGCAGTGCCACCGAGGAGCATGGTCAACTCAGTGCTTGTATGGTCTTCATCCAACAGTAGAAAGAAAACAAACCACTTGCTTTACATTTTAATCTGGGTAAGAGTGTACAAGAATGTCTGTTTCTGGTGCTAGGAGAGAGTAGTTTCTAAATGTACACCAAAGGCACAGGCACACAATCCTGTGCCTTCGTTTCATTCTACATGCTTCATCAGGCTCACTCTGAAGCCTGAAGTTGAACCTCCACAAAGATCAATGCTTATGAATGAGGTTTGGGGCAGAGCTGTTCTAATAGCACAGGAGGATTGAAGTTTTATGTCATCTTACCTTCAGTGCTTCCTGAGGAGCACTCTGCCCTTGCTGTGAATGCTACCGAAGTAACTGTACTAAAATAGACCCAGCTCACAGTACTGATGCTATGGCATGGTTGGTTAGTGTAACTGAAAGAGCAGAGTGGCCAAAGGAAACTCTTTCCAGAGAGAAGAGCTAGAGCCAGATTTCTCAGCACCAAGATGATGTGAACTAGATTATAATATGTAGTGGTACGTCTTGGGCAGAGATTTATTGAACAATAGCTGCATCTGACTAAGGTGTGAAAACACTTCATTTTATTCCTGATAGCATCATCCTGTTCCCAGATTTTTGGTGTCCTAGAAGGTTGTAAATGTAGTTTTTCCTTTCTAGAGCCAATACAAAAGAGATTCTTCAGGTTTGATGTCCTTGGTATCTGTTCAAGAAAATTCAGCTAGTCCTTTAAGCTACCTCCAGTGAAAGCTGCTTGTTACCAAATAACTCGGTCCAAGAGCTTCCCATCCTATTGTGAATTACACATAGTGATGTGCCATGCTGCAGTGTTGTCAGCCAGGCAATTAATATCAACTACGCAAAGAGAATAGAGTCCTGGTCTCTTCAACAAGGTAAGATAGGACAGGAGGTTAGTATAAGTGTCCTGCTATATCTACCGCGATACTTTTGCACCAGCCTTGAAAGCTGATCACTGTAATTGGTTGCCTCTGCACCCTAGAAGGCAGGAAGCAGTAGCATCCTGTCAGTCTCACCCTCATATTGCATCCCTTATGCCTTCCTTTCTTCTGGACTAAGGGTAAATGAGAGACTTGCTAGGAGTGCAGATCCCATTGCCTTCCAGCCAGCAAAATGGGAGGCATGGCAGCAACTCCTACAAGGGAGGAGCCCTGTTGCTCTTGTTCCCACCTTGGGCTTGGATGGGGAGTCAGCCCACTTCCCTCCTCCCCAGCCACGCAGAGCACTGCTGAGACTGCTGGCAAGGGCTGGCAGCTTCTGGGCTTACTGTGCATGGCATGACTCGTGGCAAACTGCTCATTCAGGACTGTGAGCGCAGGCTCTGGCAGGGAATACTGTGGTAGTTGTAAGGGGTGAACATGTTCCAGTTTGTTATTGTTATGGTGGGAAATGGAAATAATCATAAAGAATTTGTTGTAAACACGTGCCTTCAGTACAGAGGCCTTTCCTGTATTGGCCTATGCTGTCCATGTCTTAATACACCCATACTGTTCAGTTTAAAAAAACCAAAACCCAACGAGAGCAAAGGAGTCCCAAAGAAAGTAATTTTTAGTACTCTCTGGTTTTGGTTTTTCCCTTGGGCTGAGGTATTTAATTCAGTCTTTTACTTATATTGCAAACTCAGCTGTACTAATAATATGCAACAGTTGTTTCTCCCCTTTGTATTACTTCTGTATTTCTGCAATCATGTTGTTCTTGTTGCCGACAGGATGACAATAGGCTTAATAAAACCTCAAACACACGAAAAAGCTCATTTGAATAGGTATTGTAATTCTATAATTTCAGAGCTTTTTACAGGGCATCACTGACCCCTGGGAAGAGGTGTATGCAGAGGTAGCATTGACAGACTCGGGCCTGTTGTTGGGAAATTCTTGGTGAGTAAATCTGTGATTATGCTGGTAGGATGAGGCCTCAACACCTCTTCTTCCGAGGCAGCCTTTTCACTACCAAAGTGGATTAACAAAAGAGGCAGATGCCAGTGACAAAGTGCCAATATTTGTTAACAGATGTGATCCTTGTAATGTAGCATGTGTTCTTAATTTGGCACTGCTTGACACCAGAAGAATCTCTGTAAATAAGGTGCCATTAGCTACATCCAATAGGCTTCCCTTCTAAACTGGTCTTTGGTTAGTATCCATACTCTGGTTGAAACTGGCATTCTACCTTGTGAATGGGCACTATGCCACTCTGACAGATGGGCATGACAGTAGACCAGCCAGGGAAACATTAAACTTGTCCAAATTGAGTATTAGGGGCCAAACAGTCTATCCACAAATACAACATGGGCAGATTTGCCTTACTGTAATGGGTGAAGTGGATACACTGTCACTACCTGAGCTCCTAGATGATCATTAGAGTGATCATCATGATTAAAGACTATTACTTTCACATTCTCAGACTTTGGTCATTTCCAGATTTTGGTTCTAGAAAAACGAATACAACTGCTTTAACAAAACAAAACAAAACAGTGGGTGGGCATCTAGGAAAGGATTTGCTTTTTGAAAGAAACTTCCATGTTTAGTGAAGAAAATAACGAGTGAGACAGTCGTGTTTCTTGTTAAGTAGGTTGATGCCAGTCTTCTATTTATGTTGACTTCCAATTAAGTATTTAGATGAAAATGTTTCACACAGTATTTCCTTTCTCCAGTTTAAAAATTAAAAAATGTTGAATAGGATATTTTTCTGTATCTGAATCTCTGGAGCAAAAATGAGGTCTGTTGCATCAGTGAGAAGTCAACTGAGTTACTTGAGGAATTACTTGCTCTGATGTTTTTAAGAGGGGAAAACATAGATGCTTAAGTAACGTATATTTAAAGATTTAAATCTTTAAAGATTTAAAAAGGTAGTTGTTATAAGAATGTAGGGGTTTTCTCTGTAAAAACATACTAACACAATTGCTGCTCATATAATTCCACTTAACTGTGTACCTTTACTTGCAGTTAAAATTGGTTTACTGTTTGAGTTGGGGAAAGAAAATATTAATTTTGACTTAAAGTGAGAAGAGTTCTTAAATATCTTTGCAGAAATTTTAATGCTTTATATTTAGTAGATATTGTAGCATGCATGACTTGGACCTTGAATGTCTTTCTGCAGCCAAATGGACTTGTGATTTGTAGCAATGCATTATATGAAGAAATGTCCTGTAGATGAGAGAGGGAGAAGATCCCACTCTCTAATATGAATAGTGCAGTTCTGATGCTTTTGTAAGGCTACAGTGTGTTTTCAGTGCATTTTTGCAACATCTGCATATCAGCAGAGATTGATCAGTCAGATCTGCTTAAGTAAAAAATGCTGAAAAATCTCTCTAACCTTGGTGGAAAACACAGGTTCTTGTGCTTTCCCTCCCCACTGCAGCAGGAGCAGTGGCCAGCGAAGCCCTGGAAGGCTACTTTTGCTAGGTAACAGGGGTTGGAAGGATAACACATATACAGACTGCTTTTGTCACCCAAACTCTGCAGTATGGGCACGTTTTCCTACCACTGGAGAATTCATGAGCTTCTGTAGCCTTTGATACAGATGCATACGGTAACTTGTTGCCAATTTTGTGCAATTAGGGCATACAAAATGGTTTCCCTGTTAGGAATGTTGCATGTGCTACGACACTAATTAGGGGTTTCTCTCCTTTACATGCATGCCTGTCTGCCATTAATATTAATGGCAATTTTGCCCAAGCACAGGGGAAGACAAGACCCGTGTAACTGTGACTTAAACTTTCGTCTCAGAAATTCCCTGTATAGTTGTTCTTGGAATCTGCTGGCTTGCAATTTACTAAACCTACCTGGTGGAAGTGGTAGTGTGTAGATGCTACAGTTACCTTTTTAAGGGTTATTTTTATTAACTGTTCTGTGGGTTTTCCCCTCTGGGTCTCTGGTTTGTCCCTGTGGCTACATTACAAGCTTTTGCAGCTATTAAAAAAGCCACAATTTATGCATATTTAATCAGATTTTTTTCCCTGTAATGAAGCTTCTATTATAAATAATAAAAAGAAAAAACAACCCTTCAATGTCTTTGGTGGTTATACACTTACTCCATGTTCTTGCAAGGAGGTGCATCATGCTATCTCCTGATAGATAAAATGAAAAAAAAAAAATTGTTAGTGTTTTCTAAGGAGAGATACAAGCTATGGCACTTTAAAACTCTGCTGAAACTTTGGATTTAGTGCAGATTAAGGCAAAACTACTGCAGGTATGCAGTGCTCTGTGAAGGTACCCTAGCAAGGCCAACTCCAGGGAATGAAAACGAAGGAGGTCAGGGTGCTTTGGGCCTCCAGCTCACTGCCAGGTGTTTGCAGGGGTGAGCAGAGCAAAGCATCAAGGCAGAGAGGGTGATGCAAAGCCATTTTAGGAAGAGATGGCTTCTCCAGAAAATGGGAAGGCACTTAGTAGTCACTTCTGCTCAAAAGTTACTTGAAATGGTCATTAAGACGCTGTTTAATAGGATAGTGATGTAGCTGGGACAAGATCAAGTCTCTGTCTTCGCAAAAACCACTAACCAAGGGCATATTATGTATGTCAAGGACAGCAGATGAGGATGATTTACAACTTGTGTTTTCATCTCATGAATCTACAATAAAAGAAGATACTTTTTTGAACAATCTATGCTTCTGGTTGCACATACATTCCAGTAGCTAGAGCTGATTGTAGAGATTTACTTTTAGGTGTAGATATGCTGATCTCTTTGTTTGAACTTAGCTTTGGCTGTACTTGAACAAACTTTTCTGTGCTCTCAGTGGGTGAGGCTATGAGTGAATTATTCCAGCTTTTCCTGCACAGCTTACCTAGAGGAGCTGAGAGGAGAAGAACTATGTAAGCTAAAAAGCAGCGATGAAATGAAATGAAAATCCACAGGGCTGTGCATGTTAATAGAAGACTGAAGATATGCCATCATATCTTTGCTCAAGGGGAAGAATCTGTGCCTTTAATGCAACTTTATCTATGTGAATTACTTTCCCGACTGAGCAAATCATGGACTGAAGTATCTAAAGGGTACACTTTTTTTGATTATATCAACAAAAATATTTCAAATTCTGAATAGGAAATTCCCCAAAATTTCTGGCATAAAGAATGAGCGTGACTATGCCAGCAATTGGCTTCACCTGGAAGACAAGATCTAGTGCAATAAACAACAGGAGAAATAATTGCCCTTGCTCCTCAGAGGAAGGGTTTAAAATTATTAACATCAAGATATTCTCTGAAATTTCTCAGTGCTTCATTAATTCTTGAGGCTGTGAAAGCTGAAAAAGGAGAACATCTGCATTAAATGAGAATTGGTACAAATTACCTTCTAAAATGCACCTAAAAATGTAGTTGAAGGCATAGACCCCAAAGCCAATTTGCTTTCCTCTTAATTTCTCTGCAATTATCATCTTGTCTCAGACTTGCACAAAGCTTAATTGGACCAGTAAATGTCTCTTACCAATATATTTGGTATATATTTGGGGGGGTGGGGGGAACCAAGAAGAAGGTATGTATGGATACATATGTAGCTGAGAGACAGAGAAGAGTGTATGTGCTCTGGAACCCAAAAAAGCAGAAGATGGGCTAGTGTTGGTGTCCCAGAAATACAATCAGAAATGGGCACAGATGTGAGATTCTTGGGGAGGACGTTTATAACAAGATTAAATGGCTTGAGCAGCTTCTCATCACAAATCTCATGACCACAAATTTTAAATGCAGATTGACGTGTTATTGTTACTTTGTTCTTGTAAATGATGCATGGAAGTGAGTCAGTTGTGGCTTTTGGCACAAAGGCTTTGGTCAGCTTGTGTCCCAGTGTCAAAGAGATCAAAGCATTTACCTTTGCTCATTCACCTCAAAATAATCATAGTATTTAAATGTATATAAGCCTTTCCTACAGTGATCTTTCTCATAAAACTCTTAGTGAACTGTGTGTCATAACCTGTGGTGGAGTGAAGCTTTATGAGATGACTGAAGCTGCAAGTAGGTTGTGTCTTCTGTCTTTCCCCAGGGAGAGTTTCACAAACAGGAGTTTGTTTCCTAACACCACTGGTAGCAGTGCCCATAAGGCAGGATAGATCCTCATCTTCTTCCAAACAGTAGCAAAAGTTCATTGTCTACTTCAGGCATTCATTTTAGAAAACAGAAGCTTGATTCTGCATGCCTTTCCTCCTTGCATTTACAGTGACATGAGGTGGGCTACAAAACTGTGTGTGTCGCAGCACTCCCCAAACTAGCCAGCTGCAACAAGGTCTTTTACCATCTCATACCAACATCTCTTCATGCCAAGTCCCTCTGCTGCCTTCTTTTAGTCTCTCCTCATCCTGGGCATGCGTTCTCTCTCTTTCTAGTTTCTCTTCCTTGGCTGCTCAGCCTCAGCTGCACCTTATCTACATCGGCCAACCTGCCGTCCCTCAAGCCAACCCACAGTTGTTTATTATCAATGCTAATTAACCCAGCTTCATTCCTCCACATTCGTGTAAAGCTTTCTTCTCGGTTTTACTGCACTGACTTAATGAAGATTCAGGGCATACAGGGCCAGGGCTGCCGTGTGTCTTCCCTCCACAAAAGCTGGCCCTCATTCATTTTTTTTTTTTTTCCCCACTGCACTGTGAATGTGTCCGTTGATGATGGCAGTGCAGTGGGTGGTTAGCATGCCTAACAGCTGCAATGAAGGTGAGGTGCCACTGCATTTCGGTGTGAACTGGAAAAGCCCACAGGGATCCTGGATTACTCTTGGTTTGCTCATTGAGTCTTATGCTACTATAGAAGTGTGGGGTTTTTCAGTTAGTGATAATCTTGGTCTTGTTTGGAGAGTGGTTTTGCTAACAATTGCTCTTCCCAGACAAGGAGCAGAGCAGTTAGCAGAAGAGAAGACCCAGGGTTGGGGGAACAAGGTAGCAAGTTGCTTAAGCCTGGTGTGAGTTTCTAAACAAATGCTATGGAGAAGGTAAATTGAGCTCAACAAAACATCAGATTACATTCATTAGTAATTAAAGACAACAACAGCTGCAGCCTAGAGGAAAATGCTGGAGATCTGTAAAGCTTTGCCATTAAAATGTATAGACACTGACCCTCTTTAAATTCATAGAGAATGCTCTTTACTTAGCTATAAAGGTTTAATGTAACTTAGCAGATCTGAGTTACTTCAGGAGAGCTTTAATGCTTGGCAGGTCTCTACATTTTATTTATGATATCAAAGCTGCAACTCAAATTTTTACTCAGTGGAAGACATAAAAGAGATTCAGAAGTCATCCAAATCATCTTGTAATTAATGTTACCATGCACGCCCAAGACATTAAAATGTTAACAGTGTTAGAATCGTGTGCTTTGGAATACAGAGTGAGGGCTTTATTAGAGAGAAATACACTGCAGATGTCATCCACCCTAATTGAGGACATTGGGTTGCCTGCTGCTTGTTCTTATCAGTGGTTCAGATTTTTTTTTTTAATTAATTCATTTTCCTTACTGCTAGAATCTGCTCTCATTATTAGTCTATCTTGTCACTCATTTGCATTTCAAGTGCTGGGACTGTGGGGTACCAGCTAGCTGCCTTAGAAGAACACTTCAAGGGGTTACTCTATCAAATAGCAGCACAGTATCACAGTGAATTTGACATCTGGGTTATCTTATTCCCAGATGCTCCATGGTGTCATTAGCAGGATTAATCTTAGCTTTAATTTCATAATGATTCTTATTCTAATATATGTGAATGAACACAAAGTCTCTTGACTCATTATCACCAATTTACCCAAGATATGTAATCAGGCTCTTACATTCACCAACATTTATTTTTGCTAATACATCTAAAATTGTAGATTAAGCAAATACAGTTAGTTCCAGCTGAGTGAATGCCTAGTGAGGTAGCAATGTAGTATTTATGCTTTAATTAAAGTATATTAATGGTAGTGTCTATTAAATACATGCTGACCAAAATCTGAAAACAATACATTTATCATTCGAGTGATACCAACCTGTAAATTTTGTCACAGCACCTTCCTGTGACTATTTATTATTTGCAACCATTTAAAAATTACTCAGAATCTCATTTTATAGTATAATTTTAACCTTTAAAGACCAGGCAAGAACATTTTATTCTTAAGGAAAATCCCTTGACTTCCCAAAGCATACAGAATTTAATTTTTGAAGTTAAATTAAAAATTAAACCCAAATACATTTTATACTGAAACTTTTGATTTTGGTTCCTATTCTAGGTGGAGCTGTAATATAGAATGCAGTTTATTTTCACAGCTGAGCAGAAACACGAGATTCACCTCCACATCATAAAGAGTTTCAAACTCTATTGCATTTTTAAATTGCAAGGAGAAAGCAAAATTCCTATGCACTTTTTTACAGTGTTGGACCAAGTTTTTCATTTACCAGCTGTTGTAGCACAGCAGCAAGTAGTGGTTCATTATTGATGGATAAAATGTTCAAACATTTAAAGAAATGAAAGTCAGCTTTGAATTTTTAATTAATTAATTAAAAGTACTGCAAATGCCAGCTTGTTAATTGCTTTGCACCTGCAAGCCAACACAGGTTTTATGCACTCTTTCTTTGAATATTAATTTTTTTTGCATGTCTTCATAATGCTTGGAAAGTCTCCCCTGCAAACATATTAGTAAAGAGTAAATATTGAATCTAAGACAAAACTCACGGCTTCATCTTTCACTGTACACAGAATAGGATTTAAAGGAGGATTTAGATTTCCAAGGCTTCTAATTAAGTAGTGATAATCAGGCTTTCTGCTGAGGGTCACTTCCTGGGAGTAATTTGAGTTATTAAAATGCATGTTTTTATTTGTTCTGCTTTGCGAGCTAAAACTGATCCTTTTTAATATAGCAGCAAATATGCAAATTGGTGTTTCATTATATTATGCAATTTATGGCAATCTTCTCTAATTTACTGAAAGGGCAAGAGCCTGACCTTGTCATTCAACTTTTTTTTCCTGGTAAGCTAAACTAATTATGTGGATCTTTTTGTGAAACTCTGAAAGTATGCAGCATGGTAAAAAAATGTGACAAATTTACCTTGATTATTCATCAAGATGGCCTTCAATTTTGCTTGAATCCTCCTGCAGGGTGATGGATAATTTAAACTTACATATGGGAGCCAATTTGTTTCAGGGTTCCTTTTTCACAGAAATCCTGGAAAGAGCATCTGAAATCATTGAAATAATAAATGTCAGGATTTGAGCTGTGGACTAAAAAAAAGTTCATTAAAAATACTTGCATGATGTATTATGAATTGATATCATGATTTTTCTTTGTGCTATCCTTCAATACAACTTTTCAGCCAGGTTTTTATCAGTGATACGATGTTCTGCATTTTCACTGTTCTTTTAATAACTTTTCTTTTTAGATTTAACAAACTCACCATTCTTTTAAGTTCCTTTTTGCCTTTTCCACCAAGAAGTGTAAAGCAAGTTCTCCTCTGTCAAAGCTGGGAAAGGATGACATAGTCTTCAGAGACTCCAAGGGAGGTTCTACAATTGCTTCTCTGTTGGTAAATAAACCTTTCCTGCCACTCTGCAGGCTGCCCAGCCCTCTCAGTCTCAACAGTATTCTTTTGACTTTTTTTTCTGCTTCGTAACAACCCAGAGTCATGGGATTATTTTGCCATGTCAGATACTTCGGCTGATAAGGCTGATTTGAGTGATGTGACTGGACCAGGAGGGATGCAAGAAGAATACTGTAAATATTTAAATCCTGAAAGTATCTGAGTTGAAGTGGACCCAAAAGAACCGCTGTCAGTAACCCTGAACTGCATCAGTAATGGGAATACCTGGCTTGTTCCCAACAGGTGTTTATCCGATTTGTTCTTAAAAAGTTTTCCGTGAAAGAGATTTTGCATTTCTAATGCACATTCTTTATTCTCTAAACTTAGTTGGATTTTTTTTTTCTTTTCTACATTGCAAATCTGGTTGATTCCTTCCTTCAGATTCTGCAAAGACCAAGTGGCAGCCTTCCTTATGCTTGAAGAAGATTCCTAGAGCGCAGAAGGGGAAAATTGTTGTCCACCAGGGTTTAATCCATGAAGCTGAACACCATTTCCCCTTGATCACAATGGCTACTATAACATGGCAGTCATCGCTCCCACTAAAGTAACCTGTCCTGCTCAGGTTTAAACACAACATGTATTTGTAACGCAGAGATGTTCTTAATACTGTGTATCAGCTAGAAAACACAGGTTATAATACTGTGTTTGAACACTGGCTTTGGCTTGGGCTATAAGTTAAAGTAGCAGTGTTAAAGCTTCCTTTTTCTTTGTAACAGTGATATAGCTTCTGTAGGCAACAATGTCCTACATGATGCAGTGTGGTCTGCATGACGGTCAATGAAATCACTCATCATGTTAGAACTAGATTCATCCTTCACTTCCCAGAATGAGGAGCATCAATGTATCCACTTGTAATTATAGCTTTGGCTTCTCCAGGTCTTGTGAATTTGGGTCTCCGTTTATTTAAGGGTACTCCAGAAGATCCGGCATGTGTGTTTGCATAGGAGGGCAGTACTCGAATTGTGACTTTTTTTTTTTTTTTTTAAAGCAAACTTGAACTATGAAGGAATGTTTTCATGGATTTTTTTGTCTTCTGGAAATGAGGATGAACAATTGGCATCTTATGACGAGGTGGTGAATTTTGATGATGTCAAACCTGACTAGAGAGATGGAAATCCTTTATACTGAACAATAAATTAGTCTGTTAATTACTTAATTCCCAGGCACATAAGAGTCCTGCAAGGGTTAGCAGAGCAACTGAGTAACTCCCAGGTTCAGGCTTTTTAGTACCATTATCTTATAATTGCTGATTGGCACAGGGTTGTGCTCACTGTTCCCAAGGGGAGTCAGCAGTATGTGTGTCTGAGTGGTGAGGATTCCTAGGCAGCAATTTATGCAGTGGTTTTGATAGATGGAAAAAGGCAGTAAGAGTTTATTAGCAGAGTATCATTGTTGAGGGGGAGGAGGGGACCTGGAGCATGTGAATTCCCTAGCCAACAAATGAAAAGAATAAAACTGGAATAAGAAGAGTGGCAATTCAGACACAATCATTTACTTTAGAAAGAAGGTGGAAGTATTTGCTCATGTTTGGCAGGTTTCGTGTTTCACACCTTTTTTTTTTTTTTTTTTTTTTTGTTAGTGACTGCATCAGGAGAAAGGCAAGTATCACTAACTAGAGGAGAAAACTAGCAATATATTTAAATGTTTCATTGTAATGTCCCTTCCTAAGTGAACCTCCATTTAATGTTTAAAGGGCTAAAAATGTTGAGTACACATCAATAAAACAACATAGTTTTAACTTCTAATTAAGTTTTAACTTTGAATATACATGGATGTCAAAGCCACTAGTCTAATCAGTGTCTTTTTTATGTTATTTAGAAATTAGCTAACTTATTTGTAATGCGTAATGAAGAGACTGGGGAAAAAAAAAAAGCAACCTACTGCCAGTACAAATCTTTTTGCTTGCCCCTCTGTCATATTTTTAAAAATAGTTTATTTATTTATTTAATTTTAATCTTGGTCCCCCCGTTCGCTTGGATGCTCCTAGAGGTTACTGAGTATAATGTTCTGAATGCTCAGTAGTCCCAGGCAGGCTTATTATATCAGTTTAGTACAGAACTTGTCTTGTCCCCTGCTCTGGGTAACCTGTATTAAGAAATTAGGTTTATATTAGAACTGAGCTGTCTGTTGCCAAGGGCTTTTATAATTGTGGAACAGTCTGTTTTCCTGTTTGTGTTACTCTCTCTCCCCCTGAACTAATTTATTTTAATAATATTTTGGAAGCTACAAAAGTACTGGCAGAATTCTTATTAATACATTGTTATTAAAAAAGACAGACCTTTAATTGCAGGCAGTTAACACAAAATCTGTTGGCAATGTCTTGAACAGAATGATAGCACTTAGTCATTTTTATCATTATAGTGATGTTGTTTGCAATGTTAGTGCTAGGGAGTTGTGTATTTTTTATGATAAATTCTTTAATACAAACTCTGAATACAGGACTGAATGTTGTTTCTAGTTTTAAAACAAGCAAACAATAAAACAAGCTCCATGTGAGCATGTAATAGGTATGAACTGAAACTCCTACTAGCAAATGACTTTTTCTGTGGAGGATCTTTTGTTATTTTCCTTGCTTAACAACCTTGCCCCAAAATGCACATTCCAGAACAAAGGAAAGAAAGCTCAACTTAATGTTAAGCTTTCTGAGTGCTTTGCCCCTAAAAGAGTGTTTTGGAACTTTGAGAAGAGAACTTTACAAAAGTTGAAGGGTAGGGGGTTGTTGCAAAGGAGACCTCTTCAACTCTGAGTGTTCCTTTGCAAATCAAGGATTCTCTGTAGTATTAAAAATTTAGTGTAGACCTCTAAAAGGTGGAGCTATTTGATAGAACTGTTGGGGAGAGAAAAAAGGCAAAACAGTATTTCTTGTCTATAAATATAGTAGGCTCTCAGGAAAAAATGAAAATCCCATGAATCCCATTAAATCCACCAGACTGATCTGGTACAACAGAGAGAAGCTGGACTTAGCAAAAAAGAAACCATGACCTTACAGGCAAGAGCTACATATTCATCTGAGACCCCGGCACTGTGATTTCACTGGGCAAAGTGGCTTTTTAGTGAAATGACATGTCTCTGTGTGGAGCCTTTTAACACACCAGTCAGTGAGGACTAGAGAGTACTGATGTATCTTCCAGCTAAGTTTTGCTCTTTATCAGTTAGCTTTGGTGAAAGCACTGTAACGCCCACAACACTAGACAAGTGTAACTGGTACTGTACTGATTGTGTGCTGTGAGAGTTCCCACTGTGTGGTCAGGCAACACAGAACACTGTTTTTCTGTTTGATTTGGACAGTTTTCTCCACTTATGAGTCAGTGTGGTATTAAAAGGTACAGGTGAAATGCAAAGAACCACCTCACTGGGAATTCTGATGCATTGGAAACCAAATGATCTATTCTTTGCTGTGGGACAGTAGCACTGAGGGGTGTGGACTGACACGGCTGCAGCTGGTTCCCTGCCCAGGCTCAGAGGAGCCCCAGCTGTGTAAGGCCACAGCCCCGGTGGCACTGTCTGCAGGGCCCAGAGCTCTGCCTCCCGTGAGCCTCCCTGGAAAATGGGCAGGTTTCAGCGGGGGAAGTGATATACTCATCTTGTTTAGCCTCTGGTCTGAACGTAGATGTTCAGAGACACATGGGGACAGTCATATCACATAACTGGAGCGTGGTGCTCCGACAGGCTGTTTACATTTCTCACCTTACTTCCTCTTCCCTCTGGTAAATAGAGGTTTGGTTCATACCTAGGTCCCCTTGGCGGGGAGCATTAGCTATGGTTGGTTATTAAAGTCAGAAAGTGTTTGGACTTTTTTTCATCCTGTTTAAAGTACTTCAATTTTTTAGCATGTATACCTTGAGGATTTAAGTCATGGCCTTTCCTTGTTCCTAGGCGTGTATGAGCTTGTGCAGTTCTTCCATGTTGCAACTAGTTAGTAAGAAAGGTGCAGAAGCATGCTGGAATGAAAGACTGAGAATTGCAAGAAGCTGGCAAACACTGTGCCACACTATGAAATATATTCTGTATTTTTCCATCATGATGAAGGAGTTTGGGAAAGCTGAATGCTGTCACATTGTGTGTGTGCTTTAAGCACAGGTATCCTGAAAGGGGAAACTGCTAAACTGTTCTGGACTTGAAAACTTATCATTCATGGAAATGTAGCAAAGTGAAAGTGATAAATCTGATATATTTTTTTTTCATCCAGAAGTGAGTTTACCTAGAAATGTTTCTTTTCCTTCCCTTGTCAGCACTTGCTACTGTGCTGTTTGTTACTGCTTGTAGGCTGTTGGCCCTCTGTGGCAGGGACCATCAGTTTTTGTGTATTTCATTAGTCCAGACTGGGAAATTATGACACTTAGAAGACAGAGAAAAATCAAGGAAAAAGATGTATTTTTAAGGTCATGGGAACAATAGGGAGGACTGAAATCCAACTCTAAGAACGTGGTTCTCAGTTGATGGAGATTGGTTTAACTCCTTCTGACAGTAACAGTGCTTGGTAGACTTCTCAGATGTTCCACTGGATATGTATGTTTCACTTGGATATATATGTTCTTAGGACGTCACTTTCACATTTGAACTGATGGTATGGCCTAGTATATACTTTAAGTTACTGCTGTAAAAAGAATGAAAAATAAAGAACATAAACTTTGCTGCATGATATTTGTATTCACAATTCTGGATGATTCATTTTCTCACCAAGGAATGAGGACAGAAAGCTTGTTTTTCTGGGGGAGGGGGCAGAGGCAGGGAAATATAAAATTGCTCACGTGCCATGGACCAGACAGTTTTCTGATGCTCTGGACATGCTCCATGCCCACAGCTGTGGCTGAGGACTGTGGGATTGCCCCGTGGGAGAATGAGAGCAGCTTGCTGGGGGGCTGCACTGCCCTTCTGTCACCTGCAGAAGTGGTGTCAAGAGCTAGTCTCACCCGCCGGGATCCTTGCTCTGCTCTCCAGGGTATTGTGGAAGGATCATAATCAGTGATTTCTAGATGTCGAGCTGTGTGGATGTGATGGCAGCATGAGCTGCCAATGTGGCCCTGCTCCTGCCTGGAATTTCCTAGGTACAAATATGTTGCCAGGCCTTCTACAAGGTGTGGAGCCTACTGCATATGGATGCTCTAAACTGCATATGGATGCATGGTGCGATGGACTAAATCCAGTCCTCTGGGGATGTATTTCACCTGTATGCTCTTGAAACCCTGGACAAGTTTATAAATCCCTTGAATTTCACTGACAGAAAGCTTCTGGGTCAAAGACAAAACCCTTGAAGAAACCCAGAAGTAGGAGTACTTTCATCAGATCCCTCTCAGGAATCTGCAATTGGACAGACTTTCCCCTTTCTATTTCAGAGCTGCTCCTCTTCTCCTTCTCCCCGGTGGCTTTGCTGCCCCATCTTTTGTCTATGTTGCTAAATGCAGTAGAAGGTAGTGTATTTCTTTGCTGAGTGGAATATTCTTCATTAGGCCAGGGTCCAACATTTTAATTCTTGCTTCCCTGCTTTTAAGTAGTGAAAAAAGGCGGAGTTCTGTTGTGAAGTGGCAAAGTATTCAAGACACAAAGTACCTCAAATTTAAACACATCTGGGAAGACTTTTAAAAAAAACAAGAGAGTGAAAAATCAAGAAGGAAAAATGTAAGAAAGGACACATCCTAATCAAACCTAAGGTTCATACTCTTTATTCCTCCCATGCGCTTTTGGGGGGTGGGGCAGGAGAAGGTTTATTACATCTAGCATGCTGAGTGACAGTCCTGTAGCAAAGCGATTCAATGCTGGAGAGTTTGCAGGCAGAATTCAATAGCACAAAGGTTTTCAGAAACTATTTTTCTCCCCCCCCCCCTTTTTTTTTCCTACAGCAACGATTCCTAGCCATTCATCATAAAGCACTAAAAATCAAAGAGCAATATTCACGAGCCTCCTAGTACAGTATGTTAAACCCTGATAACTGTCAGGAAGAGGCTGTCTGAAAGGGAAGAAGAGCCAGGTAGCAGCACAGAAAACAAAAAACATGTTGGGAGAAAAAACACTGAAGAATAAAAGGAGAGAAAATGTGCCAAGCAAAGGGGGCCAAGCAGTACACTTGCATTATATTTGTCATGCTGCCATTTTGTTAACAAGAGAGATATATTACACCAGTGTAAAACGTGAGTTCTGGAGTTCTGTCTGTTTTCACAGAACCCTGGAGTGACCATGTTTGCCAGTGGTAGATACAGTTCTTACAAATTGCTCTCCACGATCTGGAAATATGTTAGTTTGAATTTATTCAACTAATGTTTTATGGGAACATCTTTCAGCCTAGGGCTGGCCTATGAACAGTTTGCTGTGAAGATTTGATATTCAAGATATGAACTGTTTTCAGTAGATGCATAGGAAATTCAGAATATGTCTGTTCTCTGTCTGGAATATTGTAAGTCTTGACATTGGGTTCTGAGATGTACTCTCTCATTTGTAAAATCTAAGGTCCTGTTCAATGGATGTTCTCTTGTATATTTTTTAACACTACCTTTTGGTGAGAAGCTGTCATAATACAGGTCTAGAATATCTCTCAATAGTAAGCAGGAAGCAAGTGATTTTTTTATTTTTATTGTATTCTAATTTGAGTGAATATTTATAAGTTGTTTTCTGCAGAATACTCCTGACTCCAGCCTTGGCACTGTTGAGACTAGATGGCTGGTAGCATATTAAGGAGAACAGGGCTTGCCCATAGACCTCCCAGAAGAGTACACCTGCCTGATGGACTCCCATTATGTCTCCATGTAGAGGTAAGTCCCCCTGTGCTTTTCCTTTTCTCTGTCCGATCCAATTTGGAGCTGTTTCCAGCCATTTTCTGTTTCAGGGAAATATTACGAACAAATAAAATGCATGCATGCAAGAAAACGGAGCTGTCTTGACAAGTGCAAAATAAAAAATGACAATACCACAATGCTTTGATAGTGAGCAGAGACTTCAGTGATAAATAAAAATTGAACCCATTGTTATAGATAGTAAATTCTGCTGGATTCTTTTGGATGTCCCATAGCCACCAAAAATAGAGTAATGAAATATTTGGTCTCTAGAAAGGCTTTCAGCTTTATGCCCCTCTCTAATTAGAAGTATGTTAGGATATCCTCAACATCCCAGTATTAATCATGAGAGTTGCAGTGACGATGGTTTTTAGCCATTCCAGAAATCTTGTTTGCCACTTCATAGATGATATTCAGAGAATTTGCAAGAATACACCAGTTTTGATACCCACTTGTCAGTTTAGATTCTCTCTACTCTCTTAACAGTCTTAAGAAAACAATTGCTTAGTGGGAATGTTTTTGATTGATGCCTGTTTTGATGCTTGGCTTCTCCCACATCTCTAGTCATCATGTGTCAGTGTCTAGGTAGTTAAGAGAACATGTGAAAAGTTTCTTTCCAACCTAGGATCATTTTATTTCTTAAATCAGCTAGTAGGAATTATCCTCTGCTTTTCTGGGAGATAATACTGCTTTTAAAACAAGCTCATCATCCACTAATCCATTTTCAAACCCTGTTAGGCAATCTGGGTTAAGTAGAGTATAACAGTTATCCTGCTGGATTGATTGTGTAGAGTTAGATCTTTTGCATATGGGGAGCCAAGACCCCAGGGTCTAATAGTAATATTGCCTTCTCCATGAATAATTTATTGAATCTGTAAAGACTGTGTTCTATTACAAAATGTAGATTGGAGGGAAGGGGCTGTATTATTATTATTTTTTTAAGGTTCTGCAAAACTTGCACAGCCAAACCTGAAACATGACCAAACAGATGTTGGGAATAAAACTTCCAAAGTTTGTTTAAACCTGGAGTTAACTGGGCTTAGCTTTTCCATGGTTATTGTTCTCCAGCAGCTTCATGTAGTGATAATTTATTCAGAAGCAACCAAGTTCCTTTTCTTTTGCAAAGTTATCCAGTGCTCACTTAGATTGTGCTGGTACCCAGCCTGTATTTGAATCCCAGTTCTGGCTTGGCGTCATATCTCATACTCAAACCTTGCCTAACCATTGTCCCAGGGCCTTGTGTATATACGGTTGCTTGTAATTATATGTACCTTTTGTAGCTTTTGAGGACTATCTAGTGTTCTTGTTTCTAAGTAAGAAAAAATCAGTTTGTGTTGGTACTGAAGGTGTTTGAAAATACATTCTGTAAATCTATATTTTTCTACTCTGATAAAAGTATAAGAAAAAGAGCAAACAAAATAGGCAAATGTTCCATAGAAACACTGAAGGTATGTGTATCACTAGTGTTCAGAAAGTCAATATAAGCAAACCTCAAGTAAGCCTCTCTGTTCTCTGAAGAAGCACACGTTCTGCTCTCAGTAATTCTGAGTGTAATAGGATTGTAATGCACAGCGATCAGGAAAAACAAGGGGCAGAATTCAGTGCAGAAGAGCTGAATTTACTCAACCCACTAATAATCACACAGGTACGAATGAATACTCATCTTCATTTTGCATTCTTTGATTCATCCAGGTGCAGCTGGATGAATCAAAGAAAGAAAAGAACATTTAAATTCCTGTATTCATAGTGTTTTAAACAATGCATAAAATAAGGTTTTATTCGTTATCTTGTTTTCCTTGTCTTTCCCTGCTTCTAGCGGGGTGAAAATTGTAACCTGAATGCAAGGATCACGTTGTTCATCTCCTACCATGCTCGCTGTCTGCAGCGATTTCCTACCCTCCAAGGCACCTCTATCAGGTAGTTTCTACAGCTCTCGCAGAGTCATTGTGGTAGTGTGAACAGCTAGACAGCAAATGCATTTCCCATTCTGACTTTGGATGTCCCAAAACCTTAAAAAATTAAGCAGAGGAAAGAAGCTATTTTGCCAGATCAGGATCAGGGCCTCTTCCATTGCTCATGTTAGTTTGTTTTAATCTCTAGTCTATTGCTTTCTCTGGAGTGAATGTCTGCCAATCTTTCACTGGGTCATTTAGCTTTATGTAGTTAAATCTGTATGAAAACAGAAGCCTCAGTGTTATTCTTGTGCTTCCCAAGCCACTTGGCAAGAAGGTATTCTTGGATGGCCTTTCGGTCTGGATTTATCCAGAAACTCCCGTGTTGCCTCTGGTTCTGATTATTTTATTTCTGCAAGATCCCAGTGTGACCAGTATATGTTTTAAGCAGGTGCAGATGTGCTTCTCAGTGTCAGATACATGACCTCTTCAATTTCCTAACTCCTGGTGTTGTATCCTAACCGTGTCACAAAAACACATTGACTTCTTGCCTTAAATTTAGGTTTCCATTTCTGCACTGTGAAACAGAGAGCTGCTTAGTCTGAGTCTGGCTATGTGAAGAGAAGTGAGATTTATTCCTCAGAAATGCTTTTCTTTATATCCCTTTTTAAAGTATCATCCACAAATACTCTTGTAACGACATGAGCAGCGTTAGTCAGTATATGAAACTGCTCTACCTTTATCAAAGGCAGAAATTACAGTGACTCCTGAGGAAAAAAAAAGAGAATTCCAAGATATTAGTACAGTTATCTTATTCTGAAATCTCAACATTTTTGTCCTCCTTTAATGACAGATTTCCTTGTTTTAAGAATTTCTTTTAAAATTTAATTGCAGATTTTATACATCATAGTATATGCAAGTATTCCATCCATGAGTAATGTTACAGCCACTTTAGCTGTTCCTTACCTCCATTTACACTTGATTTTCTGTCTTTTCCTGGTAGTGTTTCTTATTCATCTTATTCCTTCCTATTTTTGTTCTCAGAAGACATAAGTGGTTTTTACTTAGGCTTTGCAATATACGTGAAATGATAAACACTCAGCATTATTTCTAGGACTGTGTAGGTGAAAAGGTGTGGTTTGATGTTCTGGCTTTTTCTCCACTGAACAAGTAGAGGGATTATTTTCATCTTAATTCAATAGTAACATAAAGGTATTTTCTTAAAACTTCCCAAAATAAGCAGATGAAGAAATTTAAAAAATCATGCTTGGGCAAGGATGTAAAAACAGGGCACTCTTAATGTGAATTGTTTCACAAACATAATGGCTGAGACACCCCGGAAATAAGTTTACTATAATTAAGTCATTTACCCAGGAGATTCCTAGCACAGATTATCTTTGACTCAGTTGACCAGTAAATTGTTAACATCAGGATTAAAAACCTGCACAGTGCAAATGCTGACATATTACGATGCTAAAATTAAAGGATACAATCATGACTAGGGCCAGAGAAGATACTACTTCACCCAGGGCAGGGTGTCAGGAGGAGGCAGGAGCTGTCTCACTAATGCAAGATGTGGCAGAGCGTTATTGAAAGGAAGTTCAGCTCCTGTTGCAGGTACAAGGCAGAGCTGATGAGCTGACTTCATGACTTGCCTCTGGAGAAGGCAGGTTGCCCCAGATCCATCTACAGTTGTCCTGCAGTGAAGATGCAGACACCGAGTCCTAAGCTCAGCAGGGGCTAGGAGGGCCAATGTCCCTCAAATATTTGACCCAACTTGGCAAAAAATTAAACTTAATTTATTGCCAGTTAAAATAAATAATTATTACTTGGGTTAATAGTTCTCATCAATACAACTTGGGTTGAGAAGCAGAAAGACAAATGTTAAAACATCACCTTTCCTCCCTCCTTTCCCAAGCTGAACTTCAGATTCCTCTACAGCCACCCTGAGCGGTGCAGCGGGGGTGGGGGTTGTGATCAGCCCGTTGCAGTTGTTCTCTGCTTTTCCTTTCTCCTCATACTTCCCTCTGCTCCAGAGTGGGCTCTCTAGGGGCTGCAGTCCTGTCAGGAGTACCTGTCTGCTCCAGCGTGGGGTCCTCCACGGGCCGCAGTGGATATCTTCGCGCCATGGAGCACCTCTTCCTCTGACCTCGGTGTTCCCTCAGTTGTTTCTCTTTCCCTTCACTCCTCTCCACCTGGCGTTTTATGCCCTTGCTTTACGTACGTTTTGCCAGAGGTGCCCCACGCGTGGCTGTGGGGCTCAGCTCTGGCTGTGGTGGGGCGGCTGGAGCCGGCTGTGCCCGGCGCGAGGCACCCGCGGCCTCTCCTCACAGAGGCGGCTCGGCAGCCCCCGCCAGCGCTCTGCCACCAATAGGTAGGCCCAGGCTGGGGACAGGGGGGTTCTGTTTTTTCTTCGCTGTTCATTTGTGAATATTGAGCTTTGGTTTCTTCGAAAGAGCCCCCAGCAAGCCAAATGTAAAGTCCTAATACCTTTTTCTTTTCCAAAGGAGGACTGCGTTTCCTGCTGTAAGAACTGTTTCAGCAGAGACGGGTAGCTCATGATAAATTTAACTGTAATCTGCGAAATATATGCTAATGCTTTACTTTCGATGTATGAGCATTCATGCCACTTACCCATTGGTGCTAATTATCTAACATACATTACCATAAAGCTGGAATTGCGTGAGGTATGTTAGAGCTTCCTAAACTTTATTTCAGACAACTTTCCCGCTTATTCGTCAGTAGGTAATTTTATAGCTCCCGGACACAGCTCACACAGAGTAACGTGGCTCCTTCGTTTTTTTCTGCAAAAATGACAAGATGCAGGCCAGCTGGTCCCCCACTGCTCACTCTGGTGAAATGATATTCCCATCACAATTCCTGCTGTAATCACTTCTACTAATCTTGCGCTCTCTCCTTCCCACGTAGATTCTCCAGATCATTACACAGGTTAGCTCTCCCCCGCCTGCCCACCAGTCACAGAATTCAAACAACGAGCCTCAAATTATGCTGAGAATAAATGGAGATAAACAGCAAACCCAAGGAGACAAATAAGACAAACAC
Organism: Microhierax caerulescens; assembly: GCA_035590215.1. NCBI lineage: Eukaryota > Metazoa > Chordata > Aves > Falconiformes > Falconidae > Microhierax > Microhierax caerulescens. The sequence goes on along the minus strand of JAVJGJ010000030.1, from coordinate 17,558,731 downwards.
CTTGAAAAGGAACCAGTAAGTGAAATAGGATGTGACAGGCTCACGAAGATGAGAGGGAATGATTTCCTGGAATGCAGCAGCAATTTCGTGCCAGCAGCGATGTGCTGGCTGTACTTGACCTTCAGTAACCTTTATCCCCATCTCCTACTGCTGTTCCTACAGCTTCTCAGCCTGGTTCTCCTTCTTCGGTGCTGCTCTTGCAGTTTCTCTGTTCAGATACCTTATCTAACTGGTACAGATACCGTGTTTTCTGAAACTAGGCTCTTCCTGTGAAGGTGCTGCAATCTGTGCGTTTCCCCACACCTTCCTGGAGGGGGATGCAGCCTGGGGGCTCTGCGGTGGCGTGTGGAGGGAAGTCCTCTGTGTATCTTCTTGACAGCTTTGACCTGACATTGTCATACATGGAAATTAATGTCCAACTTTAACAGAATGATCCCTCAGGGAAAACCACTCAGAACTTTTTCTTGAGATCTTCCAGAGGGGTGCTGTTTGTTGAGTTCGGCTGGGAATTTTCTGGCAAAAGAGGATTTTCCCTGGAAGGTGTCAGTTCCTCGAAATTAAAGCAGTTATTAGGAGTGAATAAATGCCAATAATTTCTTGGAAGATGCTTCCTGCAGTTTCAGCATTCTGATTTGACAGGTCTGAAGCAAGACAGACATTACTTTTCTAGTTTGAAATATCTTGTGAATAGAATTACAAAACATGTCTTTGGGAAACTGAAATAAAAATGGAATATTTAGAAATTATCAAAGCAGAGAGTTTCTACTGACATGATTTGTTTTGGTGTGTGTGACTCTTGTGCCCTTTTTTTCTTCAGTTTTGCCTCTTTGTCTCAGATGGGAGTGCGCATGGGGGGCAATCTTGAAAATACTGAGAGGACATGGCTTTGGGTAACCATTCCCACCCTGGTCTTGCTCTTCCTCATTTGAAGGGAAATAGTCAAAAGTGAAAGATTTGCTGTGTTGTATGAAGCTATTGTTAACCAAACCAAACTTGTTATCAGAGGCCACCAGCAGCTTTGGAAGGAAGGGAGTATGCCCAGTGCAATAAAGCTCAGAATATTTTAAAAAGGTTGCTTTTGTGTTTAAGCTGTATATCAGGATATTATTCCCCTTTGGCGATGCATAAAGGCCAATGGCAATATCATGAAATATCTGTATGAGTACTTCATTACTTATTTGATTCAGTGTAGTACATCTCCTACCTTGTTCCTGAAATATCATTGTAACTGCTGTGTGGTGTCCGTATGTTCTTGTGTACCCTCATGCAGTGTAATATCAACGCATTTTCTGTTACTAAGAGCAGTGTGTGTGTGTGTGAATTCATCTTTGTGTATGAAGCACTCTCCTCTGTCTCTTCTCAGCCTGTCGGGAAAAGAGTTTGATTGTTTTATAGAATTTTGCTTTGTTTGAAGAAATTATTGAGGGATGTTCAGCTGGACAGATGAGGTTTGCACTGAAGTTTGCAAGTGAGTTTATTTTTTTATCCTCAGGGAAGAAGGTCTGTAGTCCACATCCAGCTCCTCCAAAAGTCATCATCTCCTCTCAGGAGTATCTTGTCTGTTTGCTGGCAGATTCACTGTTCCGAGGAACACGGCTGTCACGGGAGGTCATGGTCAGAGAAGGGGAGGGAGGTCTCACAGGTAGGTGGGGCCAGTCCTGCAGCACACTTCGAATTTCAGGGTAGCAACCTTGAACTCGTCTCTGCTCTGCAGGGGGCCCACACAGTGAGCCCGAGCACTGGGGTGAAATGTTTGCTGTGACCTGCATTGCTGATCAGATGAACTGTTAGGTATAGCAACACTTGGTATTTTTTTCAGGATATATAACCATTCCCAAATCTGAGTTGAAGTGACGTAAACGCCACACGGTTCACTATTTCATCCAACCTGTTCATTTACTGAATGTATTTTGTGGCTTTTCTTTTTTTATAATTTCTTTACCTTCACTTAAGCATAGGAAAGTTTTGTATGGCCTGTAATTGATGAATTTCTTACAGCTGGTGTAAAATAGTTCATAAGTAGTCTTTTTAAGTGTCTTAGAGTAAACATATATGCTAGGGAAACATAATATTGAGTATACCAATGAGTGTCTCTCTTAAGAAGAAATTATTTTAGAAATATGAATAGTGTGAAACTTTTTCTGATTTTCTTGTGAAGTTCCAGTTTGTGCTCTCTATCCATAAAGTATTTTTAATTGTTTTGAATTCAGATGAGGCTGTGCTTCAGTGACATAGTTTACTTCATGGGTCCTGTCAAAGGTCCCCCAAAACCTGCAGCCTCATGATGCAAAGTGCTGATCTAATACAAGCTCATTCTGCTGGTTCCACTTTCAAGCATCATTGATGGGTTAACTTTACGTTGGCAAGTTTTAGGCTAGAACAGATGTCTTCTTTTCTTTCCTAGCTAATTTCAACTCAAAACCATGTCATCAACTCTGTATTACCTGCTTTGGTGAGCTGCACAAAACAAGTTATTTACCTGCACTAGTCAGGCTTGAATTTTTCCTTCTGGGCAGTGTGGTGGAGCAATGACGTGACATTAATGACCAAGGACAGAGCAACAGCCTGCATACTTGTAAGAGATTCACCAGTTGTGATTTTATGGCTTGCCTTACAATATCATTTTCCTTAAAGCTTCAGCTGCAGCATTTGTAGGAGTATGTCCAAATTCAGCTTGTGCTTAAAAATTATGAAGTAGTGTGTTTACCCCATGGAGCTCTAGGCCTAGATTGAGAAGAAATATTCCTAATCCTCAGGAGGAGGATGAAAACCCAGAGATCACTTGCATGGTATTTTGTGATAACTAACCACCTCCTGAATTTTTGAATACTTGGCTTGTGATTTTTGAACTCCTGAGGTTAGAGGTAGTGGGACAGTGAACAGGTATCAACACCAACTCGTGAAATCCCACAAAAACCTACCAGAACCACACTTTCACTGATGACAAATAAATGGCGTAAAACATTTTCATAGGGAGTCAGCAACTAATTATTTTGCATTCATGTATGTTGGTGTAGAATTCAATGAGACCTCAACTTTAAATATTAAAAAAAATAACTATTGCAGAGAGCTCATCAGCAGAAGAGAAGTTATTTGCAGTATTCTTTGCATAGAATATATGTATATTATCTTCACCTACTGTGGCATATCTTCTGCCATGCTTGTTATGTGGCTCTAGACTCCCATTAACTGAATCCCTGGTGGAAAGCCGTTTCCCTACATTATATTGTAATGCTCTTGTTAATGATAAATTGATGAAGAGCTGCTTTTTTAGATTAGGTGAGTGGTCCTTTGATAATGGGGTTGGAATCAGGCCAGAGGTTTTATACTACTTTGCCTGGAGGGTGAGAACCAACTAAAATATTCCTTTCTTGTGTTCTGCTAGAAAATGAGACAGTCAAAGAATTTCAGCTTTTAATTCTAAGAGAGCAGTTCAACACTAGTTTACATGGTGAGTATTTTTAGACTTTGTCTTTATCTTGCCCCATATTTCTAATAAATTATTAAAGAAAGGTACTTCTCATGTAATTAGAGAGCCAAGCACCTTTTAAACAAGATCAACTTCTGTACGTTTGAATTGACTGGTTTCATTTTCTATGGCAAAAGATCATAAGGAAAATACTTTTGCATGTTTCAAAGTTAAGATCAATTGTTATCCTTTTCCAGTTTCAAATGCACTAGATTAGTACTTTTGCTGTAGCAGAAAACTGTTAGAATATTTATGGTTTTTATTTTTACATAAAACCAGACATTTCCTATTATTTCTTTCTTTGGGCAAGGAATGTGAAGTGCATTCTTAAATTTATGGATATTTTTTTGCTATTAGCATGAATATAATTGAAATTAAGTGAAAGTAAAATACATTTTTGAAGTGACATATTTTTAAAGTTTCCAGTCTTGGCTCTGATGGTCTTTCTTAGCTCTGTACCTTGCCCTTTGGGAAAAAATATGGAGTGTGCATGCTCATCTCTTCTGACTGTGATTTGACAAGGTCATGCCTTGGTAGGATTGGTCTGCCTACTATTATCTTGATGTTGCTTTAAACTTTAGTGGAATATGGAAGAAAATAGAGGGGTCAGTGGAATTTTAATACGCCTAACAGATGTAGGTATCTTTGTTATTGCTGACTGGAGGTGGCTCCATTTTGCTTAATAAAGGACAATGCCTGATAAAGATACAGGGCTTTTAAGTGTAAACTTTATTAATGGACAAGAAAGTCTTAGAATGTAATTACAGTAAAGCAGTTTTAGGTTGACAGAATTGGAGTCTGGATTTGGATT
>JAVJGJ010000030.1:17523595-17554381 GCA_035590215.1 Microhierax caerulescens | reverse complement strand
AAACCTCCCACCCCCCCACACCCCCTGTTGCTTATTTTAGAATTAAGAGTTCGACACTTTTATTACCCAGAATTTTGATCACAGGAAAATGAGAGTTCTTTCCTGTTGAAGAATTTCTTCAGCCTTTTAGATGAGAGCGGACCTAATCTCACCACAGGAGAGCAGACTTAATCTCACCATAGAAGAGATTCACATGTCACTTACTTGCCTTCTGCTTTCCAACAAGCATTTGTTGTGGTCATCAGAAGGAAAATTCTGTTCTACGTAAAAATTTCTCTCCCTCAGCTAGGTCCATGTTCTGCCTTCAGTTTACATCAACAGTAAGTGTCAAATCTTCTATGCAAACTTTCATTTCCAGATCAGAGGGAACTGCCTGGGATCCTAGCACCACCTGGTATATGGGAGTCATTTGCTCAGGTGTCTGCATGCAAAGATAGAGTATATCAGGCTCCAGCCCTAACTGGGAGACAGTTAGTGGCAATAGAAGCATGTGATGGCAGCTCATTGAAGGGCAGGAATAGGTGAAGGTTTGGGGACTGTTGTACTTTTTTCCCCAAGGATTCAAAAAATTCTTCGTGGTCACTAACATGAAAGGCTGCCTCTTGAGGCCATTGTATCCCATGGCAAATAGATGTGTTGGTAACAGAGAGATGTATGTGTTTTAATTTGTGTTACCTTTGTGCAGCTTGCGTTTTTAAGGCAGGCTTTGGGTACCACTTTCATCAAATTGTTTTGTCAAGGACATGATCTCTGTGTTGCAGCTGGGGAGGTAAAAGGCAAAAGATGTGTCTTCAATTTGAAAAAAAAACCAAACCACCAAACCCTGTTTTGAATTCATGAGTGTGCAGTGTCTGAATCTATAAAGGCTTTCTTCACCTGGGAGTTTGCCTTATAGGACAAATGTTATCCCCAGTGCCCCTGCCCCTGCAGGGGAAAGGGTGCAGAAATCTAAATATTATGTTTAAATTGATACTGGTTGTAAAGAGCTACAGCCGAAATACCTAAAAGACAGCTTTCTTAAGTTGATATTTGTTTCAACCTGTGAAAAGAACAGTGGCTGAGTGCTTGTTAAAGGTATATTTTCTTTTAAGTTATATGGAGAGAGATGTCAACTATTTACCATAAATGTATTTATACATTTGAATATATAAATGATACTGTTACTTACCTTTAGTTGGTTTCCCACTGACAGGTATGCTCAGAAAACATCTTTCACTAAACCTGAAATGTTGATATAAATATCTGAAGAAAAATACTAATCACAGAATACATTGAACAGACTTACTGATCTTGTATACCTGGAAAAAGATTTTCAAACAGACTTTGTCAGCTCAGCCTTGGCATTCCTTGTCAAACAAAAGCATGCCTAAAGACACATTTCAAAAGCAGACAATGCAGCACTTGCTAACCTGCAGAAAATCGAAAAGGATCAGGGAGGCAGAGAACAAACAGAATAGGTAAGCAATAAGAAATGGAACACAGTTCTAAAGAGCTGTTTCAGCGAGCCAAATATGTTTAAAGAAGCCTACATCAATAATTAAGTATCAGTAAGTAAAATTCCAGTATACTTTTTTGCCAGTATTGTTTTAAGATTTGTAATATAGAAATGAAATTATTGATTCAGTATCAGTAAGAAAACGTAACTAGTGTTAGGGGAGGAAGAATTGGGTGGAGGGAAGAGAATGAGACAGGAGTATTTTTAGCGCAGAGATGCTAGTCTGGAATGTTAACTTTTCGTAACAGAAAGTCCACACTTCAGTATTCGTCCACTTCAGCTGAAAATTTGGGTCAGGCAGCTGTTATCTGAATTGACAGCAGCTATCTGATTAAAAGTAAAATGCTCTTAAAAAAAAAAAAAAAAAAAAGAAAAGAGAAGGAGAGAGGAAAAAAGGCTGTGCTGTGTCACATTCACGCCACTCATGTTGCTTATGTTGTGTCACACTGTACAGTGATTTGATGCTACATAACACGACATGACATGAGTCACAGTTCACTGCGATCCACATTACACTCAGGTAGTTTGGCATAGGTCTAACTTTTGCTTTACTCTCATTTCCTATTCAGTGCACTCCATTTAGACTGGTTGGTTAATGCAGACAATTGCTATACACTCAAAACTAGAGTTCCCTACCCAAATACATTTTTCATTGGATATTAAAGTGGAAACTTCAGTGGATATCTTTTGCACATCCATATGCAGCTTCTTTGCTCAACATAGGAAGGGCATTAATGGCAACTTACACCTGAAAGGGAGGAGTTAAGGGGAATTTCCCATAGGAAATACAGCTGGTGTCTGTGGCAATGACTTTCTGAGTTAGAGAAATACTCTTTAAATGGAAAATAATTAGACTTTTTTCTGCCACCAGAGACATTCCCAACCCAAAACCTCATATTAACCTCCCAGCCTTCCCTTCAATTTCAACTTGAATTGAATACCTTTCTTTTTCAGAAGGATGTGAAATATAATTCCAGATCTGAATTTATAAGCAGTCTGTAGCGGGCTGAACCAAAACTCCACATCCCTGAATGCTTAGGACATGGACAATTCAACAGCTTTTCAGAGCTTTGCACTTTGGGTCTAGCTGTCTTAACTGGATGTTTCCCAAAAACAATAGTCTATTTAATTCATGGTCACCCACCTCAGACAATAAGCATCAGCCCTGGAGCACAGTTAAATTGCACTGTTGCTTCCTGTAACAGACTCTTGCCTGCCTGTCATAGCATTTCATAATCTTACCTTTGTTCTAAACGGAAGTACAGAGGAGCACAAATTAACAGGCAGCTTTGATGAGTTTCTTTCATTTTTATTGACAACGTCCTGAAGTTCTAGATCCACTTAGCACCTCCAAAGAAGCGATAAGTGATTTAGCTTTTGGGGGACAAATTGGTTCTATTAATTCCAAGTGCCAAATTTACCAAAAATAACTCATTAGCTGTGCATTATGATTCACTAGGGTGCTCTGCTCTTGGCTAGATCCCAAAACTCACATTTGTGTACAAATGTTCCTATTACGGGGTGTGAGACTTATTAATGGTATACCATATGCACCAGTGCATTTTTTCTCTTTCTAACAAAGCAGTTTTCCTACCACACATGAGAAGTGACCAGATTTTGAAGGGTTAAACCTATTCTCATGTGATAAAGCTTGAGAAACCACAGCAATCAAGCTTTCATTCAGTCTCAGCTACTCACGTTCTCCTTTCCTGTGGCTACTACTTGAACCTAATATTCCTTCCTCTGTGTTTAAGAAGCAAATGAGGGAGTCAGCAGAAAAATTTGGTTATGGATTTGGTTTCTGCTGCTAAGTTTAAGTTTGCTGGAGAACAAAAGTGCTCCCTCCATTCCTTTTTGAAAAAGCTGTAATTCACAAACTGCTTCTGCCCCACAACTTGCTTCACGCTTTGATGGTTTGGATTCTTCACAACTGAGGAAAAGTGATGTCTGATACTGTGATAAAATGTGACTTACTTTCCTGTGCATTTAAGAGGTTTTTGTGTAGTTACACACAGATCCCAAAGAAAAAGAATGGCTGGAGGTTTTTTCTGTCATCTCATCTCTTGGTGGTAAAGGCAAGGCTCTGATTTCCATTTTACACTGTTGTTCTGAATGTGGTTGGTACCAGAGACAGAGCAGCCCCTAAGAAGCACGCCCAGTCATGAAGAGTCCTTATGCTAACAGCACTGAGCAATCAGGAAAGTGTCTGCAAGCCAAGATAAAACATCCTTTCCATAATGCAAGGAGCAGGCAGGCAAACCATCTTTCTGACCTATGTAAGGAGGCAGTGAGGGTGATGACTGTGCCAGTGGGGCAGCTGGGACACTGACACACTTATCGCTGCTTTGCTACAGGCTTCCCTTGTGGTCTTTGCCTGGTTGCTTGGGGCCCACCTGCAATGGCCCAGTGTGGTACAAGTCATTCCTGAGTCCTGCACCGGGATTTATTATCCTTTATTGTTCACCAACCCCCTTGCGCAAGCATTCTTCCTTCTGTGGGCTGCAGGGGAACATTTCCTCTTCGATATTCCTAATGCTCTGTGTCAAAAGGCTTTTACTTCTGCTTCTTAACTCAGTAACTGGAGTTTTACTTCCGTGCTTCCCCTTCCCAATTCTCTGAGCACTTTGGCTATTAATTGAGTTTTCTAGTGTAGTAAGCTGAAGTTTTTTACCACATAAATGATTAATCCAAATAAAGTGGAGTTATTGAGCAAAAGTTAAATTGGGCTTTAATTTGCCTCAGGTCTCTTTTGAGCCATCTCCTTGGTTGCTCCTTATTGTGGAAATGTTTCCCTCTTCGAACATGGTTTTCTTTAAAAAACTATTTGCAAGAAAATGAAAGAACAAATTTTGTTGTTCAGACATCCTGACAGATGGTGCCAGGTACAGGAGATGTCTGTCTTCTGAGGAAGTTTGTTGCTCTATGAACATCCCTTCTGTCTTTATTCAGATCTGATGGCTGAAGGAAAAAGGTGGGAAGAGTCTGAGTGACCAGCTGTGGCAAAATCCTGGTTCCTTCATTTTCTGTAGTACCCCTGCTTCAGTCCTGTGGCCAAAGGGAGGGACGGTGTCTCTTCCATTTTGCAGGTAATTGTGCTTCTAATGCTTTTGTCATTGGCCTTCCAGAAGGGCAGGTGTCCTTTAGCCTATCCTCTAAATCCTAGCTAAACCTGCAAGTGTTGCACCCTCTAGGTGCAAGTATGAAGTGTGGTGCAAAATGAGGTGCAATACTGAGAGGAAGATGGTTACACGTATAGGAATCAGTCACATCGTAATTTTGACAGGCTTGCGTGAGCAAAGGCATATTGTGAGGCAGCTGCTTCTCATGGTGGGGTGTGTCATTGAAGAGAGTCACACAGACTGATGCTTCAATACCCTGTCACCTTTGCTTGAAAAATCAGGTCATATTGTATGCAAGATAATGCTGTATTCATCACTTAATATTTTATACAATTAAAATATTTAGCTAAGTAACAGTGTGTTAGGGTGGTGTGTTTGTGTACGTGTGGGTATAAATAAGTATACATAAACAAGTATTAGTGGTGCAATAGCACTGAATAATTTATCCAGACCAAATGAGTTATTTTCAGTCTCTTAGTCTTGAAAATTTCAAACTGAACTCCTCAAGCTAATTTATTTATTTAATAGCCATATTGCAGTAATAGTAGCTGTGTTGTCTCGGGTTATCATAGCTAGCTTAAGGATATGATGGCTAAAGAGCTTGCCCATTTTCCCCACTCAGATCAGTTATTCTTATGAAAAATTGTATTTCTCTCTGCAAAATGTGCTTCTTTTCTAATCAATAGATTTAGTTTTTATATGTCCCTGATTTCTGATGGAAGTGGTACAAATGTTTAACAGCAAATTAATACAGAGCCCAAAGGATCAGTGAATGCTAATAAACCCCCCAAGTCTCAAAGTGAGACCAAGTGGAAAAAGGGAGGATGGACTGATGGGAGACAAACTGACATGAGCAGCAATAATGGTAGCAATATAAAATGACTTAGAATGTCACTGCTCAAGAAGATTTGCCCAAGACACTGCAGTAGCACCAGAGCACAGATAAAAGCTTGCAGTGTACATATTTTGCCTATGCAGTGTCACTATAATCAGCGATTCCCATCAGGGTATAGTAACCCTTTGATTTTGATTCACCCCTTTGCTTCAGTGCTTGCCTTGGGCCGCACCAGATCCATCTGGCTACCTGTCTTGCTTTTGCCACCCCTGTCATAAGGACACCTGCCAACTGCTTGTCTCTCAACATGCTGCGTTTACTACCCCTGAAAGCAGTGCCTTCTGCTAGTCAGGGAAGGAGAGCACTGAGGAGCGGTGAACTGGCAGATTGACAAATAAGCTGAGACTGACCCAGGGCTGGCACCCTCCAGAACTCACTTATATTTTTGTGTTGGGCATGATCATCTCTAAGTGCGGCCCTGATTCCAGCTGTCATTTTAGGTCAGATGCATAATATCAGTTTACAGAACAAGTGTAGTTAAAGGACCCTCATCCATCATAGCCAGATGGAGGAAAAAAATACAAACAAACAAAGTAGGTAACAGCAATGCTTGGGACACACTATGACTCTCTGGTGCTCCTTCAGCCCGGGAGGCTGGGCAGTGGCACTGATTAAGATGGTAACCTACACTACAACAGTCATCTGTGAAACTGCTGTGTGCTGAAGAAATTCATCTGAATACCTTCTCAGCACAAAGACAGCGAAATTATCTTGACTGATATAAGTTGCGATATATTTGCAAGGTAAATAATAGAACCCAAAGTAAGTGTACCAAAAGGGTAAACATCACACGGAACAAACTTTCCATACTTGCTGTTTGGGAGCCTTCTCTTTATCAGGAATTAGCACTGATTTTGTAAATAAGATGTCCTTTCTGTGAGGAGACTGATGCTAGATAAAGAAAGAGCAAAATCTTTTATTCCTTGTTGACATCACCTTAAAATAGGTTGAAATTGCTCTATTTGCAAAGGAAGCAGAAATTCTTTTTCCTCCTCTGTGTATCTTCCATCCAGGTTTTTTTTTGCAGAACTTCCTCTGAACAGTGGACTCATGCTGACAGGTCTGTGCTTCCCCAGCAAGAGGAAGTGGATGCCACAGCTTCTCTGCTTGGATCAGTCCCTCTTCTCCCCATTTTTTTTTACTATCGCTGGTTGCATACTGCTGGAGTGCTCTTCAAATGCATCCTGCCCCACTCATCTGGCAAATGTTCCATTTACCCTCTGAGATACCCCGAGCTAGTTTTTGCTGGACCTTTTGCGAATGACACAGGGAGGTAAAATAACTCACTTCACCTCTCCAGTGTGATGTGGGTTCTCATTAGGGAAGTGGATGGAAGCTTTAGTCTGTGGCTGCACAATTCTTTCATATGAGCTTGTGTCTTCTGCAGTCAGCTGTATGCCTGGGTCTCTCAGGCTAGAATTGGGTGGTGGTGACTTACCTCATTCCTTATGACTGTACATCCTGTCATATTTTGTCAATAGTGAATAGTTAAATCCTGAGAAAATCAGACAATTTTGAAAGACAGTAATTACATATTTGTTCTAAGGCTCATAAGGATTGGTTTCTGCCCTTGGGTTTTGCATGAGAGGTTTTAGACCATTTTCCTGCTGTCTTTTCTCTTTTCCCCAGAAAGCTATTTCAATGCCTGCAGCTCTGCTACAGTTAGGTAGTGATTAGAATATATTGTCAAATCTTTTAGCTTTTTTTTTTTTTTTATTGTTGTGTCACACAGCTCACCTGCCAACTTGTTTCTTGTTAATTCAACTCTTCTCATCTGCTTCTGTTTCTACACTTACTTGTGGGGAGATGAGGTGACTGGGATTGAATAGGAGATAGCAGCGGTAGTTGAAGCAAGATGAAAATGAATGATATTTTCAAATCCTAGGCAGGGCTGCAGAGGCTAATAATTACATTAAAAAGGCCCTCTGCAGGTAGGTGCAAATAGGCTAGTCTAAACAAGTGCCACTTTTTTAATGTGGGCTGTTCAAGACGATGTCATTACCTGACTAGACTGCCACCTTTCACCTCCAGCCATTGTGCTCTGTTAGATCTCACTAACAGGGAGAGTGAGGAACTTGTTTGCAGGGGATTTGTTGTCTCACGCTCAGAGGCAGCTGAGAGACTTGCCAAATGACAGGAAGACGCTTACATTCACAAGGTGTGATTGCCTAAGTGTTTGACTGTGTCTAATTAGTTTGCCTTTGCTGGTTGGTAGCTCCACAGTCAGAAGCAGATTGACTCTGCAGGCTTTAAGCAAAGAGGTCTGATTGGTGTTATTATCATTTGTTTATTTAACCCTCCCACTAGCCATGAAATATTCCCTACAGTATGGCCTTTTCCTCTGTCTTTTAAAATGTGCATTTTTATGGCACATGTTATGATGAATAATGTTTTCTCCCATCATCTCTCCATAACTTTTAGTTATATTGTAATTAGATTTCTTTCAAACATCTTCAGAACAGGCATTAGTATTAACTTTTGGAGCTTTGAAATATGAGCAATATCTGATTACCTTCAGAAGCAGGTGACGTTAGCTTATTTTTGTCATAAGTAACAGAGATTCTGTCTGCCTCTGTGTGTGAGTGCCTGTTCGGTCAAGCTTCTCTGGGGATAAAAAAATCAAACTGGTAATCTTTTTCCTTAGCAAGTAACTGCTGTAATGAGAAGTGACTGAAAAAAAAATTGAAAATAGGCCTTGAAAATCTTTATAAAATAATAGGTAGATCACATGTAAAATCAAAAAGGGTTTTCTGAGTATGAGCGAAGACGAAAGCACCTTTCTCAATGCTGTTCTGCTTGGCTGTACCTCAGGGGTGCAATTCTACTGTGCAGGTTCTAGGGAATTCCCCAGCCTATGATTTTCAGATTTATGGGGCATGAGACCCAATTCTCAGCAAAAAAAAATAAATAGTTCCAAAAGGTGATTCCAAGAGGAGAAATTAGTTTTCTTTGTAGGCTAATTCCTTTGCCTTCTTCCTGGAGCGTACTTACAGGCAACTTTTCAACTGTGCCCAAAAAACCTCTGGGTTTGGAAGGGTTTGGTGTTCTTATCAGATATTCCTCCCAAAGATACCAACCACATCCTGATCTAAAAAGGAAAGAAAAGGTCTATATCCAGAGTCTGTGGAGTTGACTTTGGGCAACATCTATTCTGTTTTGGTGCTTTGGATGTTACTGCTTGGAGATGTGCAAAACTTGAGGATACCAATGTATCTCCTTGTTTGAAGGACAGCTTACATTTCTGGCTATTATTCTTGTTTCTTTCTGAAATCTGGCTCCCTCATGAGGATTTCCACACTATCTAGGAACTTGCTTTGTTTTTGACTACCATTTTTTTCCTCTTAACTGTTGAATAGACTGGCTCCTTTGGCATTTCCTAAAGAAAACTTAAATTATTCTCAGGACTGTGTCAAATTATAGAAGCAATGCAAAGTATATAACTGAAAGAATAGGTCATTATCCTATCAGTGAATGGATAATCAGATTAAATATGCCTATCTAGATATGTCTTTCTCTGCTCCATTATTATTAAAAGTTCCAAATAATAAACCCCATCTTATCATCTCATTATATGATGCAAATTTTATAAACAACTGACATCACTATATCCACAGACATTCTGAACCAGTTAAAACACAAAGGAGTGCAGAGTAAGAATTCTGTCTTAGATCTGTAGACCACGTTTCAGGGCAGCCCCTCGTTGGCTTGCACAGCCCTTTTCCCTTGGGGACTGTGAGATGCAAAAGGAAGCTGCATCTCTGGGGGGTGGTGCGTGGGTTTGTGATTCAGCTGGGAAAACCATGATGGCCCATCTCTAGCCAGATGCTCTCAATTGGCTGATGATCTCAGCAGGTCCAAACAGTGTGTTGCATCGAAGATCAGGTAACTTGTTTAATCCAATATTAGTGATAAATGATTTAGGAAAACTAAGGACAGTCTTAAATCTTCATTTTAATCTGGAAGTTAAACATTTTATTTCCCTGTAAGCTGAACAAGTCCTCTTCCTTAACCAGGCCTTCCCTCAGACATCTGCCAGACTTCTGCCTGCTCCAGCCATCCTTAAAATCTTCTAAGTTTCATGACTGTTTTGCAGCAATAGAGGACCAATTTTCATTTCTGGTTCAGGTCCCCTCCTGAGCTTGCAGGATGTGGGGCAGAAGGGTGCAGAAAAGAAGCCAGCCACTGTCCTCGGTTTTGCTGTCACCATGGAATGGCTTTCAGCTAGCTCATTCTGTGAAACAGAAATCACAAAGTTGCCCCTTGAGTTCCCATGTGGTACCACACCAACGCAGCGTGCTGTTGTGTACCACTGGGCCAGACTTGACTCAACTTGTATAATTGTAGTACCATGTAGCTTATCCTAAGTCTTGAAAGATTTCTCAACAGCGGAGAGGCTAAGATCTCAAAACCGCTATTACAAGATAGCAGCAGAAGAAAATATGACCTATCAAGTTACCAGATTAAAAATAAAACAAACTGATATTTTCTAGAGCTTTTACTAATTGTCATTTCTCTGCAATGTTACACAACTCCCATGTGCAAATGGACTTACTGGCAAGTTTCTCTGTGTACATACCAGTGCCCTGGCTCTACTAAACCCCCTCATCTTAGCTTCACTAATTTGCCATGTCAAATTAGTGTGATGAAACAAATTCTAATTACACTGAAAGATCACTTAGAGCATTAGCACTGCTGCTGTGGTCTGTTCTTGTGCTGTCTTATTTGCATACTAATCCAATGTGCCTAGGTAGATGACAAAATGAAATGATTTCTAACATATTTAAAAGTTTTTCCTGGGAAGGTGCTGACTCAGCCTTGACAGATGTTCCCATAAGCAGATACCTGGAAGGAGGAAATATAAATCACACTGCCTAACCTCAGGGAGAGTGGCATTTTTCTCCTTTAACTTCCCAGCTTGTTTGTTTGGTCCATTGGGAAAACAGAAGTAATTTTTTTCGTTTTAAAGCTAAGCCAAACAATGACATCAAGAATCAAAAAATAAAATCATTACCCCTGTTTGATATTTGTTTGTAGCATCAAAACACTAAAAACATAGAAGAAGGTATAATTTATAAGGTAGAATTAAAAAAAAAATCTTTAAAAATGTCCTGCAAAAGAACAGTTGAGCAGAATTCCTAATGGTAGGAGTTACAGAATAAGAACATGGGTTAATGTATCTGTAACTTCTTCCTTCTGTCCTGAGGTGTTCAATGAGTTTATGCTTATAAATTAGTAAGTCATTGTTGTTTGTTTTCATGACCAAAAAGACTGGTTTGTAAGTATGCCTGGCTGCAGAATTGATCTGCATCTAGGTGCTCTAAATGTGTATTTACTCACTGAGGAATTAAAAACAGAAAAACTATTGCAAAATTTAGGCTCAGAATATGGAACAACCCAAAAACATGATTCTCAGAGTTTGATTTCCTGCTGGCATTACAACTTCTATTCCACTGGAAATACAAAGCCCATGTTAATAGGTTTTGTTTCACATTTTAAAGCCATGGGATTGAGATACAGAATCCTGAAAAGAAGGAAAAAGCAATGTCTTATGATTTGTGGGTGGGCCTGCTAAAATCATTTTCCCACTTGTCTTCACATGTGAATGATTTCTTGCCCTTTTTTATCACACCACCATGCACAGGCCTTGTCCGGAGATTTTCATGGGAGTTAGCAGGGCTATTGCTTGCTCTGTTCCTAATCATAATGGGCAAATTTATAGAAAAGTCTTGGCTTAGGTGAGATCTTCAGCGTCTTGTTACGAAAGAAACAAGCTGCAATCCTTGTTCCACCAAGGTTCATGACAGAACCCTGAATGATTCAGATACAGCCAGGTTTAGTGTGGAGTACAGATAAAATGGGTGGAGATTGCTGCATATCTTGGTCACCCTGGAAAGCATTGGAAATGAAATGAGCTGACTAGGAGGTAAAAACGTTTGATGTCATGAATAGGTGTATATTTATTTAGGGTACTGTACACAGTCTGCAGTGTGCATGCTTAATAACCTAGGCTTATAGCTTTTTCCATATGAATGTTTATTGGAATAGAACAGGCAAGAGTTGCTTGTATTTGTACCTGTAGAGAAACCATTATATATTTGTGGGTAAGCGTGTCACATAACATACACAGAAAAAGAAACACTTCACAGTAGAAAAGTCATGGCATTTATTACAATTCAATAAAAAGTATCACAGAAATATTCATACACCAGAAAATTAACCCAGTGCCACAGTGCTCTGCTAGAAGAAGGGCACTTTTACTATCATAATGCCACAGAGGACATTGGTCATAGGTGAGTAGTTGAGTCTGCAGGTAACTGAGAGAATTTTTGATGTGATTATGTAGTAGATGTACAGGAGATGACCTGTGTGTTGTATCACACGATGCACTGGTAAACTGGGACACGTAAAATAGATACCGTATTATATTTTCATTCTATTTTTTCAAATTTTTCATGAAATGCTAATTCTGCTACAGATCCATTATTTATGAAACTGAAAGGCTTTTTTTTCCCCCCTCAATGCTGGAGGGATTTTCCAGTGTAAGTCTCATTTAGTGTTAATGGCAGATACCAGTATACAAGCTCCATTCACTGGGAGGAAAATAGTCTAGCACACCTAATTACCTAATATTGAATCTCTTGCATAGATAATATTTCCTATATACATGGGTTTATGATTCTGGTTAAAAGCACAGTCCGGCAAACAAACTCCAAGATTGCATATCTAGCTGAGAAATTCCATAGGAAAATTGCCTTTGTTTTATTGTTTAAATGTAGATTGTTCATTTCCTTTCTTCAAGAACAGCATAGCTTGTATGGTTTAGTCCCTTAGTCTTATTTGTTTGTTAAAATTTCACATAAAAGCGGCAGCTTGGACATGGCACCCTATTGCTCCACAGGCAAGGTCCGGGGTCTGTACCTGGGCTTTCAGTAAGCAGGAAGGAGCAGCCCCTCAATGGATCAGTGTCAGAATCTCTGCATTGCCCTCACTGAGTGTTGGAAATGGCTCTATGTCCTAATTGCTACTCTGAAGACAATAAAAATCTACCTGTTTTCATGAAAAGTATGGCTTCTCATGAGAAGTATTGCCATCAGCTTCTAAATTAGCGATATATCTTACCACTAAATACTAGGTAGATACCTACAGCTATGTTGTACTTTGATACTAAATCCTATAAGATTTTCCTGTTGGGGATTAAGGTACAGCCTTGCTTTCTTTTCTTTAAAGCAGCTTCCCTGAAACCATCATGTCTGTATTTTTTCTTCTTTCTGAGGGCTAGATACTATCCTAGTCAAAAGCAGGCTGGCTGAAGAGCTGTCACTGTAGCTACAGTACTGTAGGTCAGCCAGAGAAAGAGCTGGCTTCACACATAGTGACAGAAGACAGTTCAGCTTCTGGAACCAGGACAATATTCAACTTCCCTTTGCCCAGATCGTGCTCTTTGTGGAACACTGTAACAGGGGATGCAGACTTTCGTTATTAGAAAGAAAATTATGCAACAGCTACTAAGGTGTGAAAGTGGGTAGATGAGAATCTAATTTTCACCCATAAAGTGGATGAGGAAGAAAAAAAGAAGTGCAAGGTGTTTTGAGTTTGTTACATTAAAAACATAATGTGCTTATTTCCAGGGCACTAAAGTATCCCAGGATGCTAAATATGGGTTTATATAAGAAGAGCAAATTGAAATCTTTTTGAAATTTACTTGGAGTTTGGGCTACTACAAAACTTCTTGGCTCAGTCCTCTCTCTTTCAATAGATTTACTATATCAGAGTTATGCTGTAATTGGTACCACGCTGACACATAATGTAAAGTGTTACCTACATTTAAAACTTGAAAATAGTATTTGAATTCCATATTCACAGGTAATAAGAGTTCATCTTCATGGTGGGGAAAATGAGTTTCAGAATGACAGCTCCTAACCTGGATATTTTTTTTTCTTTCCAGTTCAGTTCATATGATTTTCTCAATATGGACATTATTCTGCAGTCCTTATTCAGGCAAAATCCTCTCTGAAGTTTGTGAATATCAACACAATGATGATAGCCATTGAGAAAGGCTTAGCATTATAAATATATGTTTGTTTTTTGGTCTCCGTGTTACCAGTGCAAGTTTTATCAAAAATGCTGCAATAGTCCGCACCAATACCAGTAGCATTATGATATGTCTGTAGTTCCATGTAAAACATTTAATTTAAAAATAACAGTAATTGGCATTTCAACCTTCTCCTTCCCAAGGATATCAGAGCACTTCCCAAAAGTTAGTTTATTAATTCTCACGATAGTTTATTAATTCTCACAACAGCAAATATCTGTCAAGGCAAGTGTATCTGGATGAGATACAAGCCCCTTTGGAGAACTTTCTGTTATAATACCATAGTGCTTTTGCACACGTTCCCATTTCTTCGGTGAATTTACAACAGAAAGTTCCACAACCCCCTGAAAAAGAGACTTTTTTTCAGCCAGCTCTTCTCTTTACCCTTAGGTCATGTTAACTCTGAGCAACACGGTAAATCACAGGAATTTGCTTTTGCAGTGTCTTGATTTGACATTTAAATTATTCTCCTGATTCAGATCTTCTGACAATCTGGCAATAAGGTTGACAGTTGAGTCCAAATTTACTTATTCTGTGGCATTTGTGACAATCCCTGCATGAGTTCTGCTCTTTTAAAAACCAGATTTCTTCATGATCCTAGCCTGGCAGTCTGTATGGTGGGGATCTGTTTAAAGCTGGAGAAAGCGCCTGGCAAAGGAGGGGGCAATCTTCCTCAGTGCCTGCAGCAAAGCTTGGAAAGATAACCACATATATTCCCTCATGCTTTATTCTTTCTTTAGAAACAAGCATCTAAAGATGATGGACCACAATCTGATGTCTGTGGACAGACAGGGAAGGGGGGAGACATAGTTCTGATCTTTCTCATGCTAGAGGTGGGAAAGTATTAGTTCAGTCTGCATCTTCACAGATTACATGGCTTCAGAAGATGAGAAAAGGCCACTGTTGGGGGAAAGCAGAGATGAGAACTTTTCTTCCCTTTCTTCCCCTTGAGGGTTACCATTCTGGGCAGCTGGCAAGCAGCTGAGCTGTGTCCCTTCACAATTAGCTCATCAGGCATGGTAAGTATCTGACAATCTCACCTTCTTCATTGCATGAGTGAGTGATTAATGAATGAATGTCTTTTTTGCAGAGTAATTCAAAGCTGCAGTATAGTCACCTTGATAAGATTAAGATCCTGTTTGACATTTTAAAAAGAATAAAACAAGCATTTGCTTGCTAGGACATGATCAGGAAATACTGTGTTTGCAGATAAATCAATGCATAAGTTGTTTTTTAGAAACTTTAGAAAATGTTACTTGTATTTGAAATACCACATACTTTATGTCTGTGATCTGACTTCAGCAGTTATTTTGCAAGGTTTTCTAACTGTTTCCATAGGTTGAAGAAAGACAGGAGAAGGTAGAAGCCATGCACAGAGCTAAGATTCAGAGAAAACCCCTCAGAAGAACCCAGACTAATGCCACCGTCTGCATATTTTGTTGCTGTGGCGGTGTTGTGTCTTTCATGTGTTAAGCACCAAATGGAACAAGGTATAATATTCCTTTTGAGTAATACAATTTGGACTACTGTTATACAGTATGTTTATGTTTTTTCACAAACTATTCTGGTGACAAAATTTAATTAGATGTAGCTGGAAAAGAATGCTTTAATTAAATTCACATTAACTAAAACTTTCATATTTTGCATCAAAACCAGCATTTTAAAAAATTGCATAGAGTTGTTTCTATGATTGTTCAACATCTGTCATTCTCAGATTCACCTCTCTCCTACCAGTGAACACTAGGTGATGGCAAGGAAGGGTCTGGGTTGCAAATTCATAAAGAATTTGACTCTAAAATGCTTGCTTCAATTTAAAAATACTGGATATATGAGATTGAGGAGGTTGTGGATGTGCCAACACAGATTTGCTGCCTGTTCTTGATTGCATATTATTTTCTAGGTGTAGTAATAATGTGAGCCTTTAGACTTAACTTGCTAATTATGGATGGGAAAGTAACTTGATGGTTGCCAAAAAGCACTGCAAGGCCTGTGTTTATATCCACTATCAAACCAGGTGATTTAATCATTCTAAATTTCTGAACTTTTACCAAAAATGACATCTCCCTGTCTTTAGGTAATTGTTAAAGCAGGAAGGACCTAGGTATACTGCAATGAGTGATTTTTAACTAGATCCTTTGTTCCTCCATCCATGAATGTCCATATGTGCAAAGGCAATTGGTTTCAAAGCACTGCTGCACATTTATTAGTGTTAAATATTATTACAAAAGCCATGGGGAAGGTACTTGCATAGACTGTGCCAGCACCCCAAATGACACTTGTGTCTGTGGGAACCGAAGTGAGAGTAAAGATGCGTAATCATTTGATCTAAATAGGGACACAGCTGTATTTCTGATGGGATTCAGGCTTTCGAATGGCCAACTTCTTTCAGTCTGCCTTAGAGGAGCTGTGAACTTATCATTCGGGCATGTGCACATAAATACAGCAGCTGCCATTGCTGATGGCTTTGAAGCATTTTGCAGTCAACTGCCGGAGCTGGTGGCTCCATGCCAAATCATGATGTGATTCTGATCCTTAGAGATTTTCATGCAAGACTGGGGACAGAGGTCATGGATCATATGTAATGGGCTGACACGTATTAAGAAAGATTAATGAGTCTGGGCACAAATTAATTGTGTTCTTATCAGATAATCAGCAGGTCTCGCTAACGCTTACTTTCAACATTATAAAAGAAGAATATGTGTTGGGGTCTCTTGTGGTCAGCTATAAGGAAACAGGGTTTTTAGTGTTATTTAAATGAGACAAAATATCAGTCTGGTATAAAATCTTATCAAGGTGTTATTCCAGCTCAGATCAAGGCTATTTTTCCAGGTTCCACATTAACAGAGAAAGGAGCTGCCACAACTGTCTAGATTTATTATAGTGTCAGGAAGAAAATCAGGGTAGAGGAGAAATAAGCCAAAGATTGTTTGCAACTGATCTGAGAAAAGTAAAGCAGCATAAGAGTGGTGATGGGGTACAAAAGATGCTGAGAAGAAAATCATGTTATGACCCACTAACTAGAAAAGATTTTCTATTTTCATTCACTTAAGTGCTACTAAAATGTGAATCCAAAGAGGGATTCTGTTCTGTAGGATAGTTTCCTTTTAACAATCAGAACTTCTTGGATGCTCACTTCTTCCTCAAAAAACAAGAGTTGGGAGTCCAAAGGCCACACAGATGTTAGGTTGCAGGATGAGTTACAGGACACCTTCCCTGAAACTTTCATTTTGGTGGTAGATGGTTCCCTTCACTGTGTGTGGCACCTGTGAAAAATTCAGCTCTTGACTGTTCCTTGCATATATTTTCACTGGCCTGAATTTGTGGAGGGACTCCAGAACTGTATGTGTATTTGTCATGTCTATTTCTCCATTGCTTTTTCTCTTGTCCGGGCTTTTTTTGTTGTTTTTTTAAAATGAGATATATACTATTCAGGTTGCTGACTTAATCAGTTACAAGTTAGGAGATAATAGAAGCAGCAGGATATTGTGTTTAAAATTTGTATCAAAGACCCTGAAAGTAGGCAATTAATGTCTAGATTTTGAGTGAGGGCATTTGCTCCTTTTTCAATGCTTTTTTTATGGAAACAGCCTATAGCCTGGGAGATTGCATAAACCTGGAAGAATTTCAGTATAGTCCATGAGGTTACTTTGGATTTGAATCAGATTGGAACATTTTGGCAGTATTTGGTATTTTTCTGGATTTTCATGCAGCCATTTGTAGGAAGTGTTTAATCAAATACTCCAAATTCAAGCTATTTACAAACCAAATCTTTCACAAACCAAAGCAGAATGTTCTAAATATATGAATGACAAGCAAAGGCATATGAAGACAGATAGGCACAACAGCAAGCTTTCCAGTCACCTCAGCTACTAATATAAATGGGTTAAAAGGCAGGCCTCAGTAAAGCCACCCAGGGGCACCTCTCCATCATAGGTTCTAGAATAATTCAATGGGAAAAGAACCAGGCCAATCCCCAGTCCTTCCTGTGGGAATACTCCCAGGAATGTCACGAACACCTCCAAGAGAAGAATATGAATAGTGTTCACAATAAAACTTGACAGGAGAGTGGACATAGTTGTCCTTATTTTTCACCTGAGTTTAAGTCACTTGTCAAGGAAGAAGCTATTTTTTTGTTTAGGGTTCTCAGAGAGTGCTGTACATGTAAACAAAAGGCAAGCTGTCCTTATTGAAAAAAATCCCATATATTTGAGGTTGAGCATCACTTGGCTGAAGTGAATGAAGGTATATCCTGGTTTGGTACTACTTTGTGTGTATATACATATATATATAAAAAAAACAAGCCACAAGCTGAATTGTGCCATTTTTTTACGTATCATTTAGCCAAGTCCTCCATAAGTGACACAGAGCTTGCCTTTCTCCTCCTTCTTTAAGCATGAGAAGTAAATTACACCTGTGCAGTTTCTTAACCCAGTGAGTGGGATTTGGAGGGACCAGTCCTATGTCTGGATGCTACTGTTTAGCACAATTGTTCTGGAGTTTTAGCTAAAAGGTGTGATAAAATGGCGAGTCCTAGTGTGATTCCTTCCCTCTCAGAGTCTGGGGTAACATACAACTCCTGTAGTATCTGGCAGATATGAATTTGTGGAGGAACATAGGAAATGACAGAAAAATGAGTGAATAGAACAGCAACAGAATAGATGGAAGTATTAATTGACCAGTGAAACATCTGTGACACAGACCTTGATTTCTGTTTTTCCTAGTTATTCTCGTTTCTCTTTTCTACCTGCAGAAATTCACTAACTAGCATGTGAACACAAAAGCCTGTATGGCAAATATAAATTGACACAGTGCCACTGGAGCCAATAAAGCCTGGCTAGTTTACACTGGTTGAGGATCTGGCTCATTTTGTTTCAGTTCTCATTGTATACTGAAGCGAACCATGATTTAAATATAACAGGAATTTCTTCAGTTGTAATGAGCCCTTGTTTCTACAATACATGTAGTACAGTGCACAAAAGTATTTTACCAGCCTGTCTTCCCCTCAAGAGAATGTCACTATATAGGTTTGATACAGTCAATAAGTTTGTTTTTTTGTTTTGTAACATTGCCCACTTCGGGGTTTCATCACATTCACAGCAATGTTTTGAATTTTTATTCATAACAATGTGTAAGACCTTAGCTTTTCACTGCTGCTTGTTAGTGTACATTTTGGACAATGTTAACATCATTTCACATATTCAGGACAAGTGAGGAACTTGGTTTAAGTCCTTAGGAGAAGCTAAAAAGACTATTAACAAGCTGAGTCCATAAAAAACATCTGTTCCAGTCATGCTGCTGATTTTTTATTAGTCCTTCAAATCCATAGCAAAGATCTCTAGAGCAAGAAAAATGCTCTAGTGTGGAGTGCAATTTCCAATTTCTTAGCTAACCTGATTTTGTTGATTCATACATATGCATGATTCAGTGCTGTTCCTGAATACAAACAAAAAAAAACCCACCCTTTTGGGTTGTACTTTATTTATTTTCCTTGAAATGCCCTTGAAATTTCATTTGCTCAGTGAAACCAAACAAATAATTGCATACTAAAAGGAAAATGAAGAGTAGCAAGCTAAATAATTTGTAACATCAAATATTCCTCTGCTGTGGTTAACATTCTCAGTGAGGGGAAACAGTCAGCAATAAACAGCCCAATGTATCTTAAATTCAATAACTAATATCAATGTCAAATGCATGAAGTGAAAATACCTTAGGATATGCTTTCACAGTTCTGCTATATCGCTGCTAAATGGAATATGCTATATAACTATAATAGCAGTCATACTTGTCATATTTCTCCTGATCTCTAAGGAAAAATACCCATGTAGCCATTATGCAGCTTACATCTTTTTCTAGTCCAAGTCGTATTTTTATGGGGGTCTTTATGGTGGTTTTTAAAAGTTTACACTCTGAAAGCAAACTTATCACAATTTGTGTATCATACAGACTATACCAAGTCACATTCCTGATAATTAGGGACATGCCAGTACTCTCTTGTTCACATCACTGCTAGCTGCTGTGTAGTAAATAACTGAAGATTACTTCTGATTCGGGCTATGTAATGCTCATCTGTATGAAAAGAAGCAAATAAACAACTTCTTTTAGGCAGAATTTTTAACAGTGACCCCATTAACCACACTGGACAAAATTCATCATTGGTGTACCTCAAATAATACCAGAGGAGTAATACCAGGGTTGAATTTGACCCATTTTAGTTAAAATTGCACTCATTTCCCTCAACACCCCAGGTAGAGAGTTCATATGGCGATGAGCACTTTTCACCATGTTCCAAGTGTGAAATGTTTCTGAACGTAAAGTTTGTAAATTCAGATTGGCGGTTCTGAGTCAGTAGTTGTCAGTGAACATCCTGCTGAGAAAACAGTACCACTTGTGATTCCAGCACTTGTGTGGAAACCCCCTGCCAAAGGAGGCTGTAAGTCAGATCCTTCTCTGCTGGAAATGTCTTCTTTTGGGAGGGGAAGACTGAATCATTGGGTGCTGTCACTGTGGACTGTAATGTGCCATACTATGGTCCCAAGAAACATCACTAGCTGAAGACAGGGTGCTAATTTCATCACAGCCTGTCCTTCTCTTGGCCTCTGCTTTGGTCCCAGCACAAAAATAGAAACTCCTGCTCTTTTTTAACTCTTTTGTATACTGTGGTGGTGATATCTCCTCTGTTAAAAGGTGAACAATTGCCTTGGTGGACATTGTGTTTTAATGGCATTCTGCGAGGAGAGAGGTCCTGAAAGGCAGCAAACACCTTCACTTCATTGCTTTCCTTCCACCTTCCAAAAAAGCTGTAACAGACATGGATCAGAATGTGACTTCCACATTCAGTGATGTAAATCATCCTCCCTGTGCTTGCTATGCTCATTTCTAATTTGTTTTCCTTATAGAAAGCCTCCTCTAACACTCTTGAAAGCCTTTTTCTGTGCAGAAAAGTGGAATCAAATGCTTGTAAATCATTTTCCTTGGTTGATACAGGGGGGGCCATGAAGTTGTAGAGTAGCTGTGCACACAGGCACATGTAGCGTGTTTCGTTTTCCCCTTACGTATGGTTAAAAATTCTACTCAATTAATTTCTGCTCTGTATGATTCAGCTAGTAGTAAGAAAAAATTATGTATTTAGAATGTATTTAGAAATGCCTTCTAAACAATTTAAGAAAGTTACAAACAGGAGCAGAGTGGGAAGGACAGAGAATGATGACTTACAGCTATAGATGTCTGTAAAACATAGAGGATTGACTCAATTAGTGGAATATTAAAAATAATG
Organism: Microhierax caerulescens; assembly: GCA_035590215.1. Taxonomy (NCBI): domain Eukaryota; kingdom Metazoa; phylum Chordata; class Aves; order Falconiformes; family Falconidae; genus Microhierax; species Microhierax caerulescens. Next base: position 17,533,507 of record JAVJGJ010000030.1, on the reverse strand, counting down.
GTGGAGGATAAACTGGCATTTAAGTGTCATTAGACATGAAAGTCAGTGAAATATACTTCCAGAAGAAAATGCTGCAAGCTCTGCAATATTGAAACTGACTGAAGGATCTTCTGAGGAACATTTCTATTGGCTGCTTCTGTTGAGGGGATGGTTTGGAAGGTGGCTGGGAAAGGAGGTCACCAAGGACTAAGAAGTTATTTAGGCTAATGAAATGTTTGAGAGATAACTAAGACCTTTGGATAGCTTGCTTTGTCTTCCTGGAAGAGTAAGGTTGAGAAAGCACATGACAAACCATTCTAGTCAACTTTGCAACTGAGTGTTTCTATGACTTTTTTTTTTTTTTTCTTCCCCCCCTGCCCCCCTCCCCAGCCCTCCAGTCCATGTAAGCTTGCTGTGCACTGTGACTGTGTAGAAGCGTGAATAAAGAGAACTGTGATGGACAACATAATAATATACTGGTAACCTCACTTTTTCGGCTAAGGCTACCTATTTATACCTCACTGAGGCTTATGCTTCATTTTCTGCCCAGCACTATTGTTCTTGTAAGCCTGCTTGACATAGTTCAATATAACGTTTGTTACATCTGGCTAAAAAGTACCCAATAGACCCAACTGTTTCTCTTGTTGGAGATCTATGAACTGCTTCCTGGCTGTGGTGTCAGCCTATGGAGTCCTTACGCAGCACGTGGAAGCATCTGGACAAATCACATTTTCATAATGTAGCAGCAATAAGGCATCATTTGTTCCACTTATATCAGATCCACTCTGCAAATCTGATAGGAAGATTTCTCCCTAGGGATCTCATCTTGTTTACTTTACTTGTTCACTGAAGACCATGAGAACTACACAAGTGGGGTGAGCACTGTCTGACCCTTGGTAATTAAGATCACTTACCTTAATATGTTTGCTAGTTTGAACAGAAGAACCAAGCACAATGACTTAGGACATTTACAGGGTTGGTTTACTTCATACATTAAATATTGGAAGACAATATGAAACAACCTTTTAACAATGATTCTGCTCTTGAGCCTATCCCATTTCTTTATTAACAAATGACTATTTTTCTTTTCTCTAAGGTGCTTTTTGGGAAGCAGATGCAGCAGATGGAAAGGGTTGAATTGGTAAACTAATACCAGCTTTGGAAAACTTCTGTAAAGTGACCATGATGCACCGCCAACATCATTAACCTTGAGTTCTACCTGAATGAAGTAAGTTGTATCCAAAACAGTAACAAATCCTTAGTTCCTAATAATAAATACAAACTTTGGGAAAAGCTAATATAGATGTCAATTTGAACTTTAAATTCCTGTGAAAAAAAACTTGGCCTCAGAGCTTCAGAAAATAAATATTTTTGCCACGTGGCAATGGTTGTGAAGTAAATATGTCCCGCTGCTCTGATCTTACATCCTGTCACATTAATGTTTCAGAGCACTCAATATAAATATTAAAACTAATAGCTTCGCTCTTCAGCTATTACTCCATCATTCCCTGAAATCATCATAAAACATTCAAAGCCTTTTAGAACATTTACACACTTGAATCTGATGGTGGGGAAAGGAGACTAACAGAGCACAGCTCGCAAGCTTAAATAATAGTGGAAAGCTGTTTATGGAGTATGCTTTATTTATTCATCATTTCAAGTAAAGTTTCAGTTTTGATGGAGAGGAAAAAATCAAAGTATAGCTGTCAAGGGAGAAGGCTAAAGTATTGCTTTTCTATACTGTGGACTTGTGTAAAAAAATATGGAAAAAAGTTGGTTTTTTTTTTTTTTAAAAAAAAACAGTCCATGAGAATCTCAGTCCAAGGTCAATCAATCTTAGGACTGTGGGTACGTAAACAGCTAATGGATTGTAAAGACACATACCAGTGTTATGAATTTTTAACGAGCAACTCTTCAGCACAGACCCCTATAAATCAATGATGACTTATTGGCTGGATCAATTATGCAAACTTTAAAACATTTAATGACAGGTAATGAACAAGTCTCTGGAGTCCACCAGTCAACAGTGTTTTGCAGTTGTAGTTACAACTGCTTCAGTGAAAAGTCTGCAGGAAGCCTTTCCTCAGAAATGATTTAAAACTAAACTCTTAAGGTTGTGGTAAAATGTAAGAGCACAGTTGTGTTTCTCTTTGTATATAACCTTAAGTAAGTTGGCAAGTGAGCACAGTTGTTAATGTAGTCATAGGCATGTATATTTTTTTTTTAACCAATGGTATGTTGTGACCTTGGGAAACCTGCTTTCTCAAACTTTATACTTCAGGTTTCCTGCAAGGTGGTGTAGATATAAATGGTGCAATTTTCAAAGGAAAAGAGGTTGTGCTTGTGTTAGCAGACTAAATAGTTCCTTCTTTATAATGCTTTATTTTGAAAGTTAAGATAGATGTCAAAAAAAAAAAGGGTTAGATAAGGGCAGTGATAGACTGTATTACAATTAACGAGCGCAAGAGGACTGAAAGATGAGTGTAGGCTGAATAATACAAGACAGTTCTTATGGAATAACTGGTGGCATTATGGTGGTTTAATTGCTTATTAAAATTATTATCCAATGAAAGATGAAGGATTTTTTTGTGGATTTTTGAATTTAATAGTTTAAATTTTAAACATTAACCTTTCTAATGGGCAATTTAAGATAATTCTGCAGATTACAGGAAAGTTGTAAATTAAACATACCATTCAAGAACAGGAACAAGTATATAAGCCCCTGATCAGAGTACCACATTTCTGTTAACTTAGTGAAGGCTTTACTCAGCTTGACAGAGGCTTCCTGGCTGAATCAGTGAATTGAGTAAGCTCTCTTTATTGCCATTTGCTTTACTTTCCTAAAGACAACAAATATAAAAGCTTGGAAGACGGTTTAATCTTTGGTCTGAAGAACCAAAGTTTAAGTGTTTTGTAAAAACAGTAGAATTATTATATTTGAAAAAAAAAAATAAATCTGTTATCCTCAGCTGTATTCTTTACAAGGAACCTGTGGTCAGAAAGGCTCCGATTATGCTGTGACAATATATCTCAATCCTTAGCTGTTTAAACTCACCAGTAAGGTCCTACCTTTTTCATGCTTGCTGCCAGCAGTGATTCATGAGAAGTCCTGCCCTACCACAAATCTAGTACCACCAAATTGGGCTGAATAGCACCTTGCTCTGAAAGTCGCTCTCTCAATGCCAAGTGAGGCTTGATGTGAATAGGTGGATACTAGGCATAGCAAGAAGAGCATGTTTGTTTTTTTTCATGTCGTGCTCAAAGTTTGGGATGTAACACCCACAAGACACATGCAATCATGAGAGTAAATAATCTGAAGAGTCATCCAGGGATCTGTGGCAGTTAAAAAAACCTATTCTGAACATGATTTATAATCTGAACACAAATTAACATTTTTTGCCTAGTATTTATTACTGTTTCACTTGTGCTCATGGATGAAGTACAGATGTGTCACTACAAGAACTGAAAAGTTGTCTCATTTCACCGGTCCCTGAGTGCCTCTGTGTCCTCATATGAATATATTTTTTTTGAACAGTAAGATCAGTACCTGATGGCAAATAAAGTTTCTTTCCTTCTCCAACCCAAAAGAAGATGCACAACAACAAAGCTTTGCTAAAATGTTCTTTTTATACTGATATGGATGCAACTAGCTTTTTAAGCACAGTATCTAATTAGGTGGTGTCAGGAAATATTAATAAAACTCTGGAGCCTTCTGGTGAAGTGAGGAGTGGCCCAAATGTTGGTTAGCACTTCCTTTCTCAAGTGGGAAATGGAGAGATTGCTCCTGGTGGTTAAGGAGCTCAGTAGAACTACTGAGAAATATGTTTGCTGCGGTCAACCTTTTATTTATTATAAAATAATAAATAATTTTATTATTATTTAAACAATATCAGGACATCTTGAAATTCATGATCTTATTTCTTTAGGCTTTTTAGCTTCTTATTGAGACTGACATGACACTGCTGTCATTTTTCTGTGTCACAAGTTGTATCAGTATCTCCAGCAGCTTCAATATACCCTGTGTGGAAGTTCTCCATTTTTATCTGTCAAAACTATCAGTCATTCTCCGTTTTCCATATTTAGGGTCTCTCTTTGGCTGCAAGCATCATTTCTACCTGCACTTGCAAGTGTGATGCCAGCTGACACTAGAAGGAAAAGATTTTAATGTTATTACCAATGAAACTGAGGACAGATCATATTTGTTTCAAGGATGAACTTACTGCAGAGGAATGATGCACCTTTTAAATGTAGGTATCTTGGCTGGACCTTTTTTTTAGGAGCATGCTTAATGGAGAGAAGTAGGAGTTAGGTTGACAAGCAAGTTGCTTGCCGCTGAAAGGAGTAAATACCCATCCCTACCTCCTTCCAACTGTGTCCAAGAGAAGGAAGTGACCCTTCTGATGCTATTTTACTTAACAGGTTTCTACACACTAAGAAGCAATGGACACAGCTGGACTGGTAGGTTTCTGCAAATGAGCTAAAGAGTCAACAGTGAGTTTATTATTTTTTGTTGTTGTTTTGTTTTAACTTGTCAAATCAGAGCCACCAGTTTAGAGGAAGAGCTGCAGCAGGTGGTGGAAGAAGGGAAAAAAAAATGCTAACTTGGCATGCTGATCCTTCTGGTTACTTTCATTTTACTTTCCCTGATAATAACTGAGTTTTTATCAGGTCTTTTTATATTGTTCTCTTCCTGATTGACACTCTCAGGTTATTCTAAAACCTTAGATCAAGTGAGGTAGCTAAGTTGTAGTAAGTGGATTCTTTTGTGTTGGAAATTCATTGTCAGATATGCTACATAAAACAACTCTTCATTTCACAGAAGAAATAACACCATCTCTTTCAACATCTTGTTTTAGGCTTCTTGGAGTATTTCCTAAAAGGCTGATAGACAAGATAATTTGACTGACACCAACCCAGTTTTTCCTGACATCCCATGCACATGCAAAATCTGACAGCTGCCTTCCAAACATCTCTATGCCTCTGAAGTTCCAGTAAATGCTTCTTCTGGGCCCATCTATTCTGTGCGTTACAACAATGATGGCCAAAACCCACAGAGATGGCATGCCCTGTCTGAAAGTGTTTTATCTGGTGTAATGTAGCCATGACTGAGTTATTGGAAGTGACCTGCACAGAAAAATCTGCGGGTGACACATCAGTAAGTATAGTATGTCTGTCTGCTAATCACAGAGAGGTTTTTCCATTGAACTATGTGGTAAAATAACCAAAATTCCTTAGTTTTATGTTTCTGTAGCACTTTGGGGATTCTCTGTCTACACTACAGTCTAGCAAACCAAATACTGATGATGCGAGACACAAAAGAATTCACAGAAAAGTCGGTATCATTATGAGGACAAAACTAGCTCCTGTGACAAAAAAGCAAGTCACAGTTACCCGTCAGTTGCTTAGGCAGTACCAAGTGTGTGTGTGTTTATTTCAGTTATTCAGTCGTTTTGTTTGGTCTTGCCAAAATAGCCTGATTAATCATGGGAAGTTTTCTAGAGCTTTGGGTAAATAAGGACAGATAAAGTTGCATAACATTGGGCTAACAGTCAAAACAAACTGAATTCCAATCCAATTTCTGGTTGGAGAAAATGGGGGTTAGTTTTTAAGTTAAAAAACATTAATGATTTTCACTTGTACTTTTTTACACCATATTCACACCTTGTGATTTCAGTTGAGATGGGAAAGAGAAAGTAGATAAATAAATAAATAGTTTGTGGGAGCCCTCTCTGGCAATATTTTTGCCCACCTCAATCAAAGAATTGGAAATCTTATGAGAGAAGGATGGAAAGCAAATGTTCTTGAGTGATTTGCAGCTCGATTTTTCAAAACAGCGAGCTATAGATAAGACTTTGTCTTGCAGTCAGATGTGTGTCTGAACTGAAGTGGAATGCTATGCCAGTATAAAGATGTTTATTTGCATATGCTTTTTTTGTTTTTAAAGTTTTCTCTGGCAGTTTATTTCTGAAATTATTGACTTCCTGGTAAATCACATTCTTTCCTTGCACTAAGCTGGGAAGCAATCAAGTCTCCAGTGCTTAATTTGGCAATATGTTTATTTTGCCTTTTTGAAAACACACTTTTGTACTTTTTTTATCTACTTCAAAAGTGAGTACATTAAAGAAAGGGTCAGGAGACGATGACTGTACTTCAGAAAAGAAACAGTCGTGGAGTTACAAGAATTTATTGAGGTCAATGCTGACAAAAAATTGATAGAGTATCTTGAATAGTTTACTGATTTTTCAGTATATTTTTTCTGGTCCTCTAATGAAATTACTGTCACCCTTTTCTGAATGTGATATGTGCTCTCTATCTTTCTGTGTGTGCTCTCTATCTTTCTTTTCATCAGGGCACTGTTAATCTCACTTCTCCCCTCATTTAGCAGGTTTCAAAAGTACATCTTTGACACAACCTTTTGCTGATGTGCACATGTATCTCCTGATCTCATTGTATATTGCCAAATAAAAAAACTGAGGAAGCCAAGCAGAGAGAGGAAAAAATTGCAACAGCAGAAATTCTTTTTCTCTAACTTTTCCCCTAAGATTGCTGCTTTTTTATATATGGATGTTACAATTAAATTAATTTGACATAGAAAGTTCCTAGTACACAAGGCTTACATTACAAAACTCAGGTGTTTTGGTATCACCTTGCTAATAGATGCATCTTCTTTTATTTGGAGCACTCTTAGCCTTGTAGACAACTTCTCTCCCACTCCCTTCACAGTGCCAAGGGTTGCAAGTCCCATTATTAGATATTATGAAGTTTCTGCAGTCCTTCTCCAGCCTGTATCAGTCTTTCTGTTATTTCTCCTCTGTGCTGGAATCTGCTCTGGCATGTCTGTGAGCTAACCTCTTGCATGCAGCCTTACATTGCTTTTCTCTTAACTCCCCAATTCAGCTTTACCACTTTGGGGAACTGATGCTTCAGAACTAGTAGTTCTCCAGCCAGCACAGGGACATGTATTGAAGAAGAGCTTGTCTGTGAACTCCCTAGAGCATTACAGGGGTTCATAGAATTTCAGTCCCATAGTCAGGCAGTGATCTGCCATGTTCCTTTGCCATTAGCTGCATATTTGCAGACATGTCGGCCATTGCAAGAGATGACTCTCACTTTCAATGCCTACTTCCTAAGCACTTCCAGTTATTAGAAAGACTACATGTCTCCTTGATTTAATAATGGGCAAAGCATACATCCCTGCACATTACTAGGATTTCAATCTCATTCAGTTGGGACTGGTCTTGCTTATTGTTACCTTGATGGGTCTCAGGTCTAGCCTGTTCCTGGATGTCTGTATACAAAAACCTGTGGTTCTGAACTTGAGTCCTGGGGTCAAAGTTCAGTTGCTCTGGTAAGATTCTGTCATGGGGGCATCCTGGAGCATGTGGTGTTTGAGATCTTAGTGCTAGTCCTGTTCTACTTCAAGTCACCACTGTTTTAGCCAATATAAAACTTCAGGAGTTATACCTCATGTGCAGCCAAGTAGAGCATCCAGGGTATTCGCTTTGCTCAGCATGCCTTGTGTATCACTGCATCCCCACAGACACATCTATAGCTCTTCAGGAGGTGACTCTGTGGTATAAGGTGTATGAGATGAAAAATGTGTTAAGCTTGCTGTCACTCAGAGCAGTGGTGCTATAACCATTAGCTCTTCTGATGTGGAGCATGATAAATACCTGGTTGCTATTGCGGTGTGATTTTGGTATTCATATTAATGGTGACTCCTGTGTTTTGGCTGGTATTTCATAGTTGCATAAACATGAGTGTCCCACATGGCTCCTTACTCACATGAGGACAGCTTTATCCTAGCTTGGGAGAGGGTTAAAAGGGAAGAATAGTTTCTCAGAAAAGGCAGGACTGGAAGAAGGATGTGTAAAAGCACATTTATCATAAGGTCAAACAGTCTTCTGCAGATTAAACTTCAATCCTTTTATTACTCAATGTGGGATTGTGGTTGTCTTTCTTGAACTCTGTAATTTATTGTGTCTCATTAACTTAAATCAGGAAAACTGATCCTTGAATAACTTAGTGTCTGAGTAATTGTGAACACTGATATATTTTCAAACACCTCTGTGAGGTGAATAGATAGTAAGACTCATCTCATGCTCTAGTACTGAGACTTCATAGTCAAGAGTGTCTACAAAAAAAAAAAATGAGCTGTAGTCTGAGTGCACAGTGGACACAGAGGTTCTCAGAAGACCTGGTTTATCTGTGCATAGTGCAAGCACATAAATAAGTCCATCCCTGAAGAAAGAAGGCCACCAAAATGAGTTGCAGGTTGGTTGTATTGTTCTAATGAGTTATCTTGCTGAGCGACCACTCTGTTAGCACAGATTTAGAAAAAAAGAAAAAAGAAAAAAGATCCAGTTTTGACAAAAAAATGGCTCAGTGACAAAGGCATCTCAACATAACACATCTTGGCAAACTAATGTCCTTCACTGTTAAAGTATGCTTCTTTTTTCAAACTGAAATTCAACTAGCTTTTTCTGGATACTAGATTTTGGTATAACTTCCTCCATCAGAGAGCTGTATTTCAAATGTATTTTTTTTTCTAGACCATTACTAGCATCTGATGCATTTTTAATAACTGTGCATGAACACAGTATGATCCAGAAGTGTATCAATGGAAGCTATACTTTTCCTCTTTAAGGAAGGAGGAAAATGTCCAGCTTTTTGATATCCTTCTTGAAAAGTAGTCACCATAGCTAGGCAGTACATATGACCAGTGAGTTCATCAAAGCCATAGCTACTTTTGAGAATAATAAAATAATTCCTTATCCATTAAAACTGTTACAATCAATCTAACTGTAACAGAAACACACCACTGAATCATGGCAGGGAAATTAACCTCATGGAGAAATAGGCTGGAGCATTTTAACAACCTGTGCTCCCATCAGTATCTTCCATATATAGTATATACAGAGCCTGGAGTCCTCTCAGCACAGGTGACTAAATAAGCACTAAATAAGAGAGGACACTCTCAGAAGATGGCTCCAGGAGGGAGTAAATACAGTGTTCACTTCTTGTTTAGCAGTCAAGGGAAATGGCAGTGGCCACCCCCTTGAAGGTGAGTCTGCTGGGCTGCAAGAATAAAAAAGACATGGAGTCAGAAGGAATGAAAGCAAAGGAGGTTGACTACCTCAGAAGTTAGGCTGCTTAGTGGGAGAGAGAAGAAAACAGGACAGGTTTTTATATTAAGTAACTTCTGAATAAAAGGATTCCACAATGAAACTCTGGATTAAGCTTTGCTGTTTTGAAAATGTGCCCAAAGTAGTAATACACATTTCCCATCTTGTAACTAAGGATGTAGTAGTTTCCCTGAAACAAGTCATATGCTGGAATTGTGCGGCCTCAGCGTTGGAAAGCAGTCTTACTGCTGCCATTCCTGCAAGGCAGAAGTAAGAAAAACATTGTTCATTCAGGCTCTTTGGGGTATGGCTTTTAGTTCCAAAGCACTGAATCAGAAGGATACTTGTTAATGAAGAAACGTTGATACATATGTTCAATTAACAGCCTGGTAAGACAAAGCATGAAACCTTTCTCCTTGTTTATTCTTAATGCATAAAACCAGCAGGATGCAGTGTGCCTGAGGAAGAAGGCAGAGTCTGCTCTGAGGGGCCTGCAGTGCTGAGACCTGTTCCTGCAATAGCCCATGTTTATCCGTTAAATGGAGAAACACTCCCTGTGTCAGAGATGCTATCTGCGTTAGCCATCAGTACATGCAGTAAGTGTACTTAAGTAAGTAAGTACAGTAAGTAAGTAAGAACAGCCAGGCCATCAGTAGAGGATCTTGAGTGGAGATTTGGGGGAGAGCTACTTTCTTTACATTGGCTTTATGAGATGAATGTTAACTTCCTCTGAATTCAAATTTAATATTAATGATAATCTGGTCTCTAATAATATGTTGACCTCAGTCTCATTTTGATTTATGTTTTA
>JAVJGJ010000030.1:17506406-17523495 GCA_035590215.1 Microhierax caerulescens | reverse complement strand
GAATTCAAATTTAATATTAATGATAATCTGGTCTCTAATAATATGTTGACCTCAGTCTCATTTTGATTTATGTTTTATTTTTCATTTCTGTACCTCAGGTCAGTGATGACAATACAGCTTTATTTCTCATTCTGTTGACTTGCTGCCTTGTTCCTACGACAGTATCAGTTTCCAGGGGATGTTTCTTTAGCATCTAAGGTCAGGCAGGTTTGGGTACTTTCAGCCTAGCATGGATGGAGATTTTGGTGGCAATTAGTTTAGGAAGAAAGGCAAAGCAAGGCAAAATGCCGATTTGAGATACACTAAGAATGCAAGACTCAGAAATTGTAGAATACAACACAAATGAGTACTGGTAATGTCTGCAGGAAAGATCTGCACAGCAAAATGTCCATCTGTGCAAAGAACCACCAGCTAGCTCTGAATGACTTCTGCTGCAGGTCCAGTGTCTCTGAATGGCTCTTGCTCTGCCTGGCCTAATAAGCTTTGCCCTTGATCAGCTGGGAGACTTACCCAGCACCATCCCCGTCCTGGGTCAGTGCTTTTTCAGTATTTCTGTACATCCTCTACTGTGCTGTGTAGACATACTCTTGGTGATCCACCTGTCAGTGCTGATGTTGATTTAGGGACAAGGGATCATCTCTTGCATATGAAGCCCAGAGGCTCACTTCTACACTTGTGGCTATGACTGACTCGCGTGAGCCTGACTCATGCTCTGCCTGGAGAAACTGCTCTGGTCTATCTAGGTTAAAATGTCCTTTCTTCTTTTTAAATTGATATGGTGTGCCATATTTCCAGGTTTGGTCACTCTTACAGAAGTTCATTTATGCTGTTCAGAATTATTTTTTTAATCTTTGGTGAATCCAAATTTTCAGAAAAACCCTTCACTCAAGGTTGAATGAAAAATTCTGTCTGACTTAAAGCAATATATTTGTCTTTTGTTTTTATAGGGTTTGAAACATTTTTTCCTTTTTAATATAATTGAACTACATCCTATAATAGTATGATTTATTTCTAAGACTGGTTCTTTTTATAGGTTTTTTTCTCCAGTAAAAATAATTCACTGAGATAGGATTGTTTTTCTACATCACTATGGCTTTGTAATACTCTAGGCAAGTCACTTTCATCAGTTAGTTCGTCCTTATGCCAAACAAGGGTAATATTCCACAGCTGAAGAATGTGATGAGCCTTAATTCATTGATAGCTGTAGCATGTTTCAGAAATCGGTCATATTCCTAGAAATACTCTCAATCTCAATATCTGCAGGGGAATATTCAGAGTTAACACTAAAGGACACTAAAGAAGAACATAATTTTGTGTTGACAATAAAGGCTAAGTGCGTGGCACTCTCTGCCAATGCTTTAATTTCACAAATCCTTTTCTGGAGACCTTTCTGGTTCTAAATTTCTGAAGGATGACTAGGATTTTAGCTGACTGACTTCTATTTGCCTTTAATGGGAGATCTGCATTTTAAAACACCATGCAATACTTTGAAAAGTTACTCATAATGTCCAGACTAGCATTATTTTAAATTTGTCCTTGGGAATGGCAAATGATGTTATTAATATTCAGTTGTTGCAAGATGGATTCAAACAAGGGGGGATGGGAGATGTTCTTTGGCATGGTTCTTAGTTGTTAAGAAAGTAATAAACCTTCCTTGTCTCTGATTTTATAACGGACAATAACCATTAACTGATCAACAGAAGAAACGTCAGGTGTGGAATCAATGCTGATAGAAAAATATTTCATCTGTTTACATTTATGAAGGATCACTGATAAAACCTTTGATCCCATTAAGGATATAAACTCTTCACATATAGTCGATGACAAGTCTGATGAGCTAGCTGAGCTCCACCAGCCTCGCTGTGCTTAGTGAATGTTCAGCTAAAAAGGGATCAAATTGACTCATGAATTTCAAGATTCCTAGGAAATTACCATCGTGAGGTGACCCAGTTTTTTGATTAGTGTCATGAAAAGACAGGTCTCACTGAGAAATAAACGTAATAATGTCAACCATGTGCTTAAGTTCTTCTCTCCGTTATACACATTCGCTTTCAAATTGTTTTGTCATTTTAGCATAAACTGTATCACTTGCTTTCATCTGAGAAACACAAGCTTAGCATAGTTCTGTGCAGAAATCAAAGATGAGCATGGAAAAAAGGCCCCTCTTTGCCTATTGAATCATTGATCAGACAAGCACAGCAGATATTTGCATGGATCTTTAGTAGTTGGGTCTCAGTAGCTGCCTTAGATAATTGTTGGAAGGGAAAGAAGAAAAGAACAGCAAACTTGGATATTTCATCCATCTGTTTTTTCAAGTAATTGCAGACCTTATAGGCTGCCCTCTCACATCTGTCCTTCTTGAAGCACAGGGTGGGTCATCAATTGACACTATTATTAATACTGTTATTTCTTTGTAACCATCTAGAGTAAACCAGGAGCAAGAAATCATGAACTGTCTTTCCTTGTTAACAAATGAGCATGTTGAGGGGGAATCGGCTGTCAGGGCCAGGAGGAGACTGAGAAGGAGAGTGAGAGGCAAAGCAAAGGTTCATAAATGCCATTAAATCTGAATTGCAGTGGGACTATTTCACACTGTATTATTCTCTTGTCAGAAGGCTATTTGACTGAGTTGGAAAATACACATGCCAATACTATGAACTCTAAAAGATTTAAGAAGTCTTCACAGTGACCAGCCTATTGCCAGTCACTGGCTGTTAGTTGGAACCATAGCGTTCCCACCTTCGTGTGGGGAACGAGGGCTTATCAGCCTCATGCAGTTGTTGGGATGCAACCATTCCTACCTCCATTTCTTTCCTCATATCTGTGTCAGTTTTTGATCATCTCTTCCAGATCTCTTTTCTCTGTTTCCATTCCCTGTACAGGTGCAGATAACTTTCTGTGCTGCAAAGAAGCCCACAGCACAACCAAAGGATGGGAGGAAAACTGCCTCTCCAAGGACAACGTTAGTTCTTTCCCCTCCCCACTGGATATCCTCGGTGCTCGCCTCAGGACTCGTGACAGCTCAGTGGAGAAGAGCCAGTGAGTATGGCCAGAGAAAGCAAAGGAGATTTGCCTTATTAAGAGCTAGGTGGGAAAGTCCTCCTTGGCTCATGGGCTTATGATCATCACAAATAGCTTTACTGCAAAACCAGAAGTAACATGATTTTGTATTTTTCTGTTAGGGTGACTTAAATGTCAGCTGAATTGTAAAAAGGGGAAGAAAATTTGTCTAGGTTTGGTAAATGAAAACAAGAAGAGAGAATATAATAATGTACAATCTGAGTTCTTCCTCAGTGTGGCAGCAGCATCTGTTAAAAAATGCAGGACACTTAAAAGTGGCAAGGAGCTCTGAAACCCTGGTTGAGCTGCAAAACTGGACTGTATCAGAGAGGTGATGGCTTCAGTCCGTTGGGATAAAGTTTCCCATTAAGTGCTGAAATACCAGTGCCTGTGGACTCTGGTTTCTTCCCCTTCTCCCTTTCCTCTGCTTTTTCTCCAGTGCTTGCCAGTTATATTAAAAACTAATGCTCAGTCTTCTGAGGTACCTGTTGGCTTTGACCGGTGTTACAAGCCACCTGGTGATGGGCTGTAGTAGAAAAAGCAGTTGCCACTGGAGGTGAACACAAGGTGAGATAAAAACTGAATAAAAATTTGGCATTGTTCTTTTCAAACTGCACATTCAAGTCCAAGGTGTGAACAGCATAACCTTCAAATAATAAATGTGCAGACAAATCTTTCGGATGCGCTGTGAGAGCTATTTTGGAAGACATAACTGCAAGCTGTGTGAGTTAGATGTAGTGATTGCATAGATGTGGGCTGCTCCAGCTACATGTCTTTTCGAAATGAAAGCAGAGCATTTCATGAAGAGCACTGTTGGGTTTTCACTACCTAAGTTAATTTTGTGTTCTGAGGCTGTCCCAATCTCTCAGCTCACAGGAGAGTACATCAGGAAGAATTTTTAGTTCTTCCTATGCACGTGCTTCTGGTGGAGGTTTTCTCTTTCTGTCTCACAGAAATGAAGACGCTCGTTTCTGTATGGTGTAATCTGGGTGACAGAGGTCGAGGTAGGAGGGAAGGAACTCCAAAAGAAATAACACCCTCTTCATAATAACCATTAGCCAGATAGGCTCAGCTACCACTGGCAGAAATAATCTCAGCTGGTTTAACTGCCTATATTTCTCTCTTAAGTTAACAGTAGAATAGCCAAGTAGAAATCATTCCCCAGATGTTACAAGTGCTCTGAAATCTGTTTGAAACTATCTAAATACTTTACACTTCTTATAAATTCATATCTTCATCCCAGAAGAGGATCCAGTGCGCTCACCATGGACTAATAAACATTTAGAAAAGTTAAATTACTTAGAGATAGTGCAGTGTCATACAAATATGTGTAAAATGCAGACACTCCCCAGCATAAAACCCAACCTGCAAAGGTCTTTATCTATTTAATTGCATTTTGGTTCACCCGTTTAATAAAGGATTATTTTTTTAACCTCTCCAGTTCCAAACAGAACTTCAGATTCTATTATAGCATAGTGGAGGAAATCTTAAACCAGGAGCATTTAGTCCCCTGTGGAGTGAGAGAGACTGAAAGGGAAAATGGATTTACTGCCTTCTAGATCAGTTTGTAGGCAATTTGTGTTTGAATTCCTCTGAAATCAATTTCTGCATAATATTAGTGGTCTGAAATGATGCAAAATCGTATCGGAAACCAGCCTCCTTTTGCAGCACAGAGGAGTCTTCTCCCCGAGTCCTTGTTATTCATCTGTTTTCCCTTCAATTATTCTTTCACGTTGTGCTCTGCCTTCTGACGACTGAAACATGAACCGGAAGTGGGAAGGAGCCAGCAGCTTCTCTGCTGCCCGTGTGCTTCATACATTTGTGAAGAAACAGACCCACATCATAAAACCAACTGAAAGCCGCCGAGGTACCTCTCTAAAAAATGTAATGGACTGTACTGAAAGCCTAACTTTGACTGATGTGAGGTTTGGGACTTTATCCAGGTAAGAATTCATGCAGCAATGAGCACAGATAAGGCAGATGACCCAGAGTAGGGCCAAACTGTTTACCAGCAGATGTGTTTTTGAAAATCTTCCTTAACTGGTCATGGCAGCGGAAAATACCCTGCTGTTAAACGCATCTGCAATCCACTGCGCTCCCAATCCACCTACAAAAATTCTGACCTTTAAAGAAATGATGGAGAAGCTGGTGATTTTTTCCATGGCATTGAAGCTCAGTCTATTTTAGGCTCGAAGGCAATTGCAGCCCTTTTTGCTCCCTATTTCACATCACTTTTAAGTCTTGTTCTGGCCACTATGAACCCTTCAGCACTTCTCCCTGTGCAATCACTCGAGTCAAGATCTGTGATTTGTGATTTGCAGATGACATGTACATTTCTTGGCTGATGGCTGTTAAAGCAGTTTGCAAACCTAAGGCAATAAACTGCAGGGATGCAGTTGAAGCTCCCTATTGCCACAGTAAATTGCTATTCTCATGCAAATTAATAAGAAGTTTCTCATTAGTAAGATCGGAAAGGTACAGCAGTTTATTTTCAATGTTTTGAATTTCTGCATTAATATTCTAATTAAATAGTTTTGTCAGTTTTCCTTACATACCTTCTATAGATGGGAATATCATATCTAACGAGTCTGCGTATCAAAAACTTGCTGTATAGGAAAAAGAAAAAAATGAACAGTTTCTGCATTCACCAACTTTAAGTCCTTTAATCCCTTCAGTATGGAAATCTGTTACTTAAAAGATACCTAAAAAGAAAACCTGCTGGATTTTGTTTTAAGTGACACTATAAATGTACAAACAAAATGTAATCTTAAACAGAAAATAATATGATTACCATCAGAAGGATTACTGCGGTTCATTGTTCAGAGAGCAGGAAACACAAAATGATTGTTTCAAATACTCAGTCTTAGCTTGCAAAAAACCAAATGTATTGAAGTGCTTCAGTCTTAATATGCAGCCTAAAGTCTACATATTGTATAAATTCCTAATCCTGTCGAAATGCAGGTCTGAAGATTAGCAGAATGTATAATAAATGTGTCTATGTCATTACACATAAAAATAGTATTGCTAAATCAAGTGTGGCCCTTTATAAATGTAAAAAAGCCCAACTTAAGCAGATTTGCACTTCATAATTCTACAGCTCCGAGGAGAAAAAAGCAAGATTGACTAAAACAGATTCCCCATTTCTCTGATATAAATCAGTTTGTCTGCACACACACAAAAAAGCCATTGGCACAGATTTCTTTAGCAAATAACTTAATATTTATTGAAATTTCTTGTACATTTAATTATTAATGTCAGCAATGTTACAGTATTTCTATGAGGTTGCTATTACTGACCCTGTACCTGTTGGGTTTTTTTCCCCCTCATATTATTTTCTCTACAACCATGAAAGCATAACACTTACCAATTATTTTGTGTGACAGAGTCAAAAAGGCTTACGGTTTCGTTTTCTGTCACTAGGTCTCTTATTTGTCAGCATTTCAGGGCTTGACTGACTGTCATCCTACAAAATATTGTTTAGTTTAATCATTTTATAGTTAGTGCATTTGGTACATTAATGGTAAATGTATGCAGAACTACTATTTCTTAATGATTGAAATGAGTCTTGTAGAAATGTTCAATGAAGCCAGAAGAAAATACAAACCACGTATACAGTTCTTTGTTCAGCAGTAGATATTGCCTAGACACAGTAGTGCTACCCTTATAAGGTGTGGTGATTTGGGCTTTTAAGGTAGAATATTACAGGCACATTCCTATGCAAAGGAACATTCATTATATTAATCCTTTTCCTTAATGAGGTAGAATAGCTGGAATAATAGAGAAAGGTCAAATTACAAACCTGCTCTGTTGTATATATTATAAATATGAAGGATGTTAGGAATAATGTATGAACGTGCTCCTTTTACTGAATTGTGATACTTTTGCATGGCCTAAAATGGAAAATAAGTCAATAATAATCTTGTTGGTGGAGAAATTGTTTTCAGACAGTCTTTTTCCTCCCACACCTTTTAAATAAACCAGCCAACCAGAGAACTCCGAATGACTGAAGTCAGTCGAAAGCTGCGAGATGCAGCACTATTGAACTCAGTAGTAGAAGTCTCACTGACTTCAATAGAGGCAAATTCCTCCCCAACATTTTCAAAGGTGCCTGGAGGGTGTGTGTCACCAACTTAAGGAATTTTAAGGAGGTATTTCACACTGCTTGAAAATCTTAACTTTCAGACATGTCTTACCCAAATGCTGAGATGTAAAAATAGCTGGTATAACAAGCATTAAAATAGGGCAGCTCCTGTTCCTTAATGATTAAAATAGCTCTGATTCACCTTTTGTGATCAGCTGGCACGTTGTATCAGTTTTGCACGTTCTTAAGTGTACTGATCCAGATTCTGAAGGTCTTACATGCACAGCAACCCTCCAGTCATTGAGGACAGTGGGAGCTCTGCTAGAGTCAAGCCCTCAGGACTAGGCATAGAATTTCCTCTTAGGCTCATTGTTTCTTTCACTTGAAGGACTAAAAATGGCCAAAAGAACTAACTGTATCATTTATAGCAGGAAATGAAATGTCCTGGTAATCTAAGTCTTTGACTAAATTGGGAGCATCTCTAGCACTGAATATCTTTTGCAGGGACTATTAACACATCTGGTGGACTGTGTCTGGGTCTGACACGTATAGGCACTGGGAGAGGAAGTACTGAAGACTCGGTTTAAAAGCATAGCACTGTAGACTCTCTCATTATTTTCTCATTATAAATTCACTAGGAGACTCTCAAGAGTCAAGTTTCTCCCTTTGTGTATGCCAAGGAGCTTCTTCCTAATGCTAGTCGTTTGGGGAGGGAACACATCTGTCTCTCATCTGCTGTCTGGAAACAGAGGCACTACCCAGCCCAATGCCCTCCCTCACACACACCTCTCCAAAGATCCCCAGACCCTCCATGCACAGAGCAGTGCTACTCGAGCAATTCAGTGGACAGAAGGAAGGGGATCCCTAACTTGTAGAGATCCATTTTCAGCCCTTCTCCCATCCCACTGCTATACCAGAGAGGCAGTGCATACCGTACCACTCCAGTTCTTGGAAGCAAAGAGGTATAGGTTGTCTCCTACAGTGCAGAGGGAGGCAAAGAGTAGGGCTTAGGACTGGTGTGGTAGGTGGCACAACAGTACTTCCTGATTTGTTATCCCATAAATTCCTTGTGTTTCAAGTTGCAGTATAGCTGTGAGAGCTGTGTGATGCTCATGAATAGGTGTTCAGCAAGAAAAGAAAGCCACATGCATGTCAACCTATACTCTAGGTGAGCTTCAGGCAGTCCTTTCTTTTTGTATCTTCAGTGAAAAAGCTCTCGGGGTGCTTAAATGACCTTATGAGAGAGATCCAGATCTTCAGGCAAATGCATCACCTATGCTTTATCTGGGGAATATGCAGGAGAATCCCCAGCTCCCCGGTTTCTGTTCCTTTAAGGAAGCCAACCGCTTTGGAAAAGGGTCCAAGGGCATGCTGAGTTCTGTGCGAAATCAGGGCAGACAGGTTTTTTGCCCATACGATTACTTTGGAAAATGGCAACCAAACCAAAGTCTTCTGTGGGAAAGGAAGAATGTGGATGACATTTCAGCTTGGGTAAGGGTAATAATCAAAATGTTTTGTTCAAATGTTCTCAAAACTAAAAATTCCAGTATTGGAAAACTTCTGGTTGTTTTTAATTTTTATATACAGACTTTTAAATATTAACTTCAAAAAAACCTCTGAAAACAAAATAGAGTACTGGATTAATCTCAGAAAGAGCTGTTCTAGTTAATCCAAACAGAAAAATTCTTGGTCTGGATAAATCTCCTTGTCCATTCCTTCAGTATTTGGGTTTTTTCCAGAATAGAAATTAAATAATCTCAAAATAAAACAAGTCCTCACATGCCATTAAAAGTAAGACCAGTCCCAGTGGCCCTATACTTTACCAGCATAGGATTCAGGGCTTTAACATAAGTATATATGTGTATAATAAGCAAAGAAAACAGTTAAATCATGAAAAGGTAACAAATACTTTGGCTTTTCTACAGTCCATGTGTCTTCATTAATGACTACTGAAGCCAACAAAAATGTTCTCTCTTTGGGTTAGCATTGAATATGGTTTCATATTTTCCGTTTGTTATAGGAAATGCTGCCATGTCACTAGTACCTCTGACGAGCAGAGAATAATAAGCAACAGATTCACTGGGAAAAGACTTCCTATCTGTTAGAAAAAGTTGTCAGTTTTCAAATAGATGATGCATGATTTAGGTTTGTTGGTGAGTTATGTACGCTGGGTTTTGTTTTAAATCTATCACTGAATACACATTTATCATGGTAGCAAGAGAGCATCATTTAATAGAGCTGCTAATATTCCTTCTCAGGATATATAGTAGTAAACATACTTTTTTTAATATCTATAGTACATCTGTAAGTGTGTTGTATTCATTACAGTAGTTGTTACATAAGGAAATGAATAGCAATCAGAGAAAGCATGATGGATGAAGAAGGAACTGTAGCACTGAGGAATGATCTGGGGAATAACTCTTGATATGGTGATTGTTTTCTTCCAGCATGCTCTTTAGTGTTACCTTTTACCCCAGAAAAGCTTTCAGATCACAGCTGCTTCTATATTGATGAGTATGGGGAACAGGACAAACTCTAGCTGTGAATGTTCAATCAATCTCTATATAGGTAGAATTGCCATTCTCCAGCTGATTTATGTAACAATTTTAGTTTGTGCCAGGAAAGCCATAGTAGAAATCCACTCCTGTGCAATTAATTGTTTAAATCAAATACACATCCTTGCTGCACAGGACACTTAAGCCTAGATTTTGTAGAAGACTATTTTTCTTGAAAAAATGATGCAGAAACTGGTTGAAGTTTACTTTCTGTTAGCCAAGGGCCGTAGCTGCTTCTTGCCTTCTTCAAATGTAGTCTATTTAATCTCCTGTAGTGTGGGAAATTATGTTCAAAATCTCTGTGATCCTCTGTCCTTAGTAAGTTATGCAAGTAGTGACAAGTATACACCATAAGTCTTGAGATTATATCTGTAATGTGTGGCTACAGACTGTTGATCAAGAGAGCCTGGAAGAAAAACATTATTTTCAGGTGTGAAAAACCATCACCTTTATCAAATAATTTCTCTTGCATCTCTCCTAAGGCATTGTAGCCTATTTAAACTCGGGAGGTTAAGTTTGTAGCATTCATTATGAGTGAAAATTTAGTTCACACAATCATGATGTTCTCTTTATTAAGTGTTACTGTTAAACAATATTAAAATAAACACAATGTGGTTGGCCTTTTGAAAGGTTCACGGGCTATTTATTTCTTTGCCTTGTCTCTTAATTGGGCCTGCTTTTTAAGATTCTGATATGCAAGCTAATGTTGCTGCTCTACATCTTATTTGCCAGATATTATCTGATTTATCTATGTCTATCTTACAATTTACAGTTCTGTCTGGTGCATATAATTGAAATGCTTAGGGGTAAGGTAAATGTCTTTTGACAGAGATATGGCTAGAATCTTTGGTTGGTAGGTTTTCTTGAACCTCAAAACAAGTCAGAAATAAATTCTGGCAGATAGTCTGGCAGTTTTACTGTACCTAGCAAAAATATGTTCTGTAAGACTCTTCACCAATGTCATTATATGAATTATTAGGGTAACAACAACTTTCAGAAAGTCTAGCAAGAGATATTCCTGTATCAAGACACCCATATTAAAAATGGATGCCTCACCCACTGGTCCTCTCCCAATCTGATCTTATTTTTAGTACCTTCAGCTCCAGTTCATCACTACCCCTTGACAAATACTTACTCTCCATCCTTTAGAATAATTATTCTTTTGTCAATAATTTGCAGTATCCACTGTTGTGGCTGCAAAACATTGGGCAGTGTATATTGATCCAGCTGTGCTTGCTGCTCGCAGTGGGTTAGGAGTCCTAAAGGGGCACTTTGGTTAAACATTGGGGAGACACTGTATAATCCCAAGGGCAGGTCTTCCCATGTGCATAGTATACATGTGCCATATGGGAAGGCTTTTCTGCTACCCATGGCCACAGAGGTAGCAGCACTTCAGAAGCATCAGAAGGTGCTGAGATTTTTACTGGAGGAAGGCAGGCTCCTGCTGCATCCATGCAACCTTGCTGACCAGCAGAGTGGCAGATACATGAAGAAAATTCTCTGCATCCCTCCAAAATGGGTAATGTTGAGCACGTGTTCAGAAATGTTTTCCCATCCTCTTGCTAGTGGGTGTGTTGGCTCCATATTGCCTTTCACTGCAGGCTGCATGTACTGGGCCCAATGTAGTCCTGAATTATCATCAGACAAACAATTGTTTCTGGCACAAGATCATTTACTTGGACTGAAAATTCTTCAGAAAGCACCATGTTAATTGTGAAAATTGTGTTCTTCCCTCCAACCAGTCAGGAAATAATCCGGGCAGGAGCTGGGCAGCAATTCAAGCAGGCACCATGACTCCACTTCTGGGTGATAGTTTCTACATTTACAAGGCAGTTTGTTAATCATTATTCCTTTCCTCTCTGCATGCAGCTCCCTTTCAAGGCACTGAGATATCAAGGCTCGTATTTTCAGAGGCCCTGATTTCAGCAGGAGCTGTGCTTGTGAGGATCAAGCCACAGACTCTTTACAGCAGACTAATCCAAGGGAAAAAACCCAAACCTGCAGGATGTGGGAGTCAGATTTTTCTATGGAAAAAAATGAGGCCTGTGTCACTTGCTCCTCCACCCTATTGGTTACAAAGCCTATTCTGGATAGAGAGATGGAGATATTGCTGACTTTTCTTTCTAAGAGAAGTGGGAGATGTATTAGAAAGCATTGAAAGGTGCTCTTTTTTTTTTTTTTTTTTTTAGGATTGTCAAGTGCTTGGCGGGGAAGCAGTCGGCAACATCAAAACCTGATGTGATTCTCCTGAAAAGCAGTCTGATGCACTAGAAATGCCACAAGTCCACTCCTGGGACCCAGTGCAGTTATCTGGGGAAAACGGAATGATTTCCAAACTATTGACTTGCCAATAGGGCTAGGTCAGTGTGGCCTGATGGCTTTCAGCAAAAGGCTCCCAGTAGTCTTTAAAAACCAGACAAATCATAGAGCTGTTTGTTGCTGCTTGTGAGCCAGGAGGGTATGGGACATCAGCTGCCATGGAAGGAAGGGTCATAGGTGACATGAAGGTGAGTGGAAGCAGACTTGACTTTGCTTGCAGGACTTCTCAGTTGAGGTATGACAGCTGTGGCAAAACCATTTACTGCCATCAAGAGGCAGCTATGAGAGAAAAATATGAAATATACTACTCCTTATCCAGGAAACGCAGTGTTTTCCAATGACTGATTTATTATTTTCACCCTGTCCAGCAATATGGAAGGGTGCATCAGGGATCTGCCTTTCTTTGCTCTGAATTAATTAAGTCGGGCTGCAACATGTGAAATAATTGAGCTGACCAGAATTTACAGCTCTAGGTGGAGTTTCTTCTTTCTGTTGGGTTTGTGAGTCATGACAATAAGAGTTACCACATGAACATGATGCAAAATGTAAATGCTCGTTTCTTTCTCATTTTTTCATTTTCATATTGTTTTATGACTCATTTCAGCTCTAACATGGCCCAGCTCTCTTAGGCAAGAGTCCTTACAACGATTAGGTATCATCTCTAAAAATTAGAGCCACAGACAGATCATGCGAGCCATGCTCTTTCATTTTTTACTCTGATCTTCACATAGTAAGTCCCGCATGGCTTTCAGAGAGGCCTGTCTTGTTTAATGTGGACTTAGTTGGGCTGTAATTTATTTTACTTAATTATTTATGGCTACATTATGTATATTAGCTGCACTTGTCTAAATAACAAGGGTTGCAGTGGAAGACTGCCTGTTCAGCTGATTAATTCCTGTTACTTTCTGCATTTCTTAAGGTGATTTTATGATGAGTTTAGATTGCTGTTTATTGTTCTTGGGCTTGTGTCTAGCAGGAACACTCTGGGACTACAATAAGAATAGGCACAGGCAGAACTTAAATAAATGGCACAATATTGGATCTGTTTTGCACTTGAGGATGATTTCAGAAGGATAGGGAAATGTTCTAGAACTGAATGAATGAAAGATCACTCCAAGCTAATTTTTTTTAATAAAATGTGCATTTAAATCAATAGCGCTTTCTGTTCCTAACTGTCACAATATTGAGAGTCTTGCCATTTTTTTTATTCTATTTTTAATTCATAAAAATAAGACTATTTATAGAAGTAAGACATAGTAAGTGGAAACTTAGCCAGAAATGAGAAATAGATTGGAAGACTGGTTTCTTGTCAGACAGATTCTTTTGTCTGCTTCTTACTTCTTACTAACAGCTTGCAGCCATGGCAGGCAGCTAGCAGACCAAGTGCAGGTTAACCATTTCAATATTTATTGATAGGAAGAATACCCCAAGCACGCTTTTAATATGGGCTCCTTGGACATAAGGGCATCAATGGTTCTATAAAATGTAAATACATTCTTAATTAGCTCAAGTGCCCCTCCTGCCCAAGTGGCTCTTTTACGTGAAACACATCTCACTGGTAATGAGCACAAATATTGCTAATGGACCGTGAAGGGCATATTGTGTAATCTTTTTTTCCTGGGTACCATGCTGACAATGTGTAGGGTTCACTTCTTGTTCAGATCAGGAAAGTTCTCATGTGGTAAGGGAGCTCTTCCTAAATGAGGACCACCACAGTCTTATTCTGACTGGTCCTGTATTTCTTGCAGTCTGTCTTGGGCTCTTAGTGTCAGTAAGAGGAGACTAAAGCACTTTCAGATGTGTTATAACTTCCATCTTTTCCCAAAGGAATTATTTTCCAAAAAAATCCTTTCCTTTTCCTGCTCCCCATTCTGTCTCAGGAATAAGCTCCATTCTTGCTCTTCATCCTTTCTTGGGAGTACCATCTCACACTTCTCCATGAAGGTCTGAGCTTGTTCATTCAGTTCTCACAGTTTAAGGTGGATGTTACATCTTGAAAACTTCTAGTAGGAGAAGCCCAAGCTCTGAGATACTAGAGAGGAAATTGCTGGATTTGGAACAGAGCCTGAATGAGGCCCATGGTGGGGATATTACCATGAAAGGAGCTGTATGGTGTGAGAAATGGAGTTTGAAATTTTTTTTTCAGAGCAATGGGAGACTGCTTAGAGGCTGCAGAGTGAAAGATGTGTAATTTAATGGGCAGGGAAAAGAAAAGGGCCACAGTGCCTGTTTTGAGAGTCATAGATGGATACTGGAAAAAATAAATTCTCTACCCCACACTGCTGCACACTAACTTAGAAAGTGTGCGCTGACATTTTAGAGTTTTGCATGGCTTTCTTGAAAACCTGCATGAGGACAGATGATCAAAAGCTCTGAAACCTGCTGCTTCTTGAGATGCTGAGATCTAGGCCTGGCCCTGCTGCATTGCTGTCTGCAAAAATAGGCCATATAATTTCAAGCCTTGTTGCCTTAGACTAAACAAAGCATGAATAAGTGTAGGCTTGGAATGGGAAGAGTGCATGTGGCTGAGCAGTAATGCTGGCTCTGGAACAGCCTTCAGTAGGGGTAGTGAGGGCAAGCACAGTTAATATATTTAAGGTGCAGCTGCAGTTCTCTGAGAGAGATCATATGATGACTGCAATGGATAGCAATTCACTCACCCAGAAAGGTCATTGTAGCCTTCTCTTTATTTGCAAAATAAGCATGCTGCTACTACTGGTAATTGTAGGTAGATGCACTCACTAGCTGTGAAACCTGCAAATGGTAGCAGCCACAAGTAGCATGGAAATGTCTGTGTGTAAGTGAAAATTAAGTATGCTGCTACTAAGAGTTTGAGGGGAGCTGGAGATGTGAAGGTGTCTTACCCTCATTCATTGCTGCTGACATAAACCTTAACATCCTCTGTACACCATGTGCTTTATCAGAAGGATGTGGCTTCTGATAAAATGATGCCACTTTCTCCATTTTCATTCCTTGCTCAAAAATCAAAGAACTGTCTGGAAAGTGGGCAGAGCAAGAGGAAGAAATTAATGAATCAGAGTGAGTTGGTGGAGACTTTCTAAGCAGTTCTTCTGATGCTTTCTCTCAAGCTCAGGAAGAGGAATATCATGGGAGAAGTAACTTTATCATAGTCTTATAGTGACCCTTTTAATAGAGAGGATTATGTCACTCTGTAGATGACGTTACCCTAGCCAGTGACCTTTTCTCCCCTGCTAGTTTCTTCTGCCTGTGGCAGCAATGCTGTGAAGTTCTGCAGTGCTTCTGGAGTGTCTTGGGTGTGACCAGGTCACACTGCTGCAGCCATGGCACTGAATGCAGGTGGATGACTGTGGCAGTAGAAAAGAATCAAGACAAAGGAAAAAGATCTGGGGAGGAAAAAAACTGAGCAAAAACTGGGGCAGAAAGGCAACTGATCTGGAGAACTTGCTGAGTCCTTTGGTGCACACTGCATCCAGTGCTGGAGACTGTGAAGTGTTTCAGGGAGGAAGAAGATTCACTCTTTCTGCTCCTGTGCTATAATCAGATATTTATCTCATTTACTCTTCCCTCTTCTTCCCCTCTCTGCCGATATAAAAACTTGGTAGTAGGAAGTTCATCATGCTCCACAAAATTAGCACATCTGTTATTTATATGCCTTTTAACTTCTAGTTACATTTCATAACAGAAGAGCTGAGGGTCCCAGCAAATCATTTCTGTACCAGAAAGCTGTGGGAGAAGATTGCTTACTTTCTAATTCGGTGTGACCCAAAGCAGTGAGAGAAGTAACTCAAGGCTAAGTTGTTTCCTCTGGAGTGTTTTGTACTGGAGTGGCCCATAGCAATAAGTGCTTAAGTGGCATAAGGGAATAGAGGAAGAGTATATAACCAGAGATGATACCTTTTCTAATAGCATTTTTAAGAATTAAAGAATATGGCTTAGAAAATAGGATAACTGAAGCACAATGAGCTAGAAAAGGAGCTTTCTCATTAGGGGACAGAGTAATGAAAGACTAAAAGTTATCAGCCATGAGTTTTACTTAAAGTGACTATTTTTTCCCCCTCAAACTTTTTTTTGGAGATTCACCAGCCTCTTCCATGCTTCCCATAAGCTCAGAAACAGTCATCTTGTCATGTTTAACATGGATATATACTACTCTGCATTTAAAAAAAATAATAAAATATTATAGTGTGTAATGCATATCTAGCAAAACCATATGGGGCAATTATCTTCCTTTGGATTATGAATCTTGAGAAAGCATAAAGCAGTTGTTCAAGGCTCTCTGTATATGGAGGTATCATGTAGAATACCTGGAGGAACATTTGTGTCATTACACAAATTCATTTTTCTAAACATAGAGAAATTTCTATAACAATTTTGGAAATGTGCATTAGCACGTAGAATCTTTGTTGTAGGAACACTTGATCTGTTGATTTTACTTCCATGGTGGACTCTTTACAGTCTGTATCATTTCCACTCCACTTCACTGATGGTGGAAAAGCTTTTTTCATGGTTTATTTAGCAGAAAGTCATTTTGATTAGCAAGATGAGTAATACTTTACAGCTGTTTGCAATTACTGCATCTGTTCTATCAGTGGATTCAAATATTGGAGGCTATATTGACAGAAATGTGAAATGCAATAGAAATGGGTACAAGAGGGGGGACAGAGACGCACATGCACGCTTCATGGATTTAGTCATGTTAAGAGAAATCAAACAGCATGTTATTCTCAAATCTGTGCCACAAACTCAGAGCTGGATTTAATAAATTTGGAAAGCAGAGTTTCCTGTTTGCAGGTGTAGAGGTTTTGTCACGGACCACTCGGTGTAAAAGCTATGTACTAATCCTGCTCTGCTGAAATACAGTAAAAGTTTTGCCATTCAGTCCAAAGATCAGAACTGGACCCCACACAGATGGGAAAACAAAACAAAGTATCTGAGAACTTCTGGAGACTATGTACAGTCTATATACACTAAACTTTATGCCTGAAAGCTTAAAATAAGGGATAGGGGGTTTAATGCTTCTCAGCTTATCCCTCCAAGTACACAGCTCTCTTCTACGTTTTATCTTCTAAAGAAGGGCTTGGTTTATTTCAAA
>JAVJGJ010000030.1:17479902-17506306 GCA_035590215.1 Microhierax caerulescens | reverse complement strand
CTTCTCAGCTTATCCCTCCAAGTACACAGCTCTCTTCTACGTTTTATCTTCTAAAGAAGGGCTTGGTTTATTTCAAAACACCTGGTAAATTCTTGCCTTATACTTTCCCAAGTAAGTCACTTCACCATTCCATTACTTCACATTAGTGGGAGTTTCATGCAGGGGAGAAGTAAAAGAGATACCAAGGAAGCTGGATGAAACCCTTTTTCACCCCTGTGAAAGTCTACCGTAATGGGTTATGTCCTTCATTTGGTTGAAAAGGGGAAATGTTTTTATGTCTCAGTCATATTATGATTATAATTAAACACAGTAATTTTTACAGAAATAATATTGACAAACTGGTATTCCCACCTCACGATTTTCTCATGGGCAGTATAACATTTCCTCCCTGATTTTAATGTTTCTGTATCTTTGTATTCCACAGGCTACTTTAAAGAAGTGATTTTGGTGCAGGACTCTTCAACTGTTCTTTGTATGTGAACACCTCAGGGCATAATCTAAGCTTCTTGGCTCTCTGAAGTCTCTGTGTTCTTAGTTATGTAGGTGAGTAGGTGATCTGGTCTAATAGTTTTGTTACCATCTTTCAGGATGAATTTTAGAGTCATTTGGATTTGTCCATGTTTAGGACACTGGCAGAAGCCTGGTGACTCAAGTGAGTTCATGCCTCTGTAGCATGGAGTATCTCTAGAATACTGATTTCACTAAATCATTCCCCATGATTTGGTCCTTCTCTCCAGACCTCATGGTTATTTGTGTTATTTCATTTAACATCAATTTCTCTGGTTCTGAAGGATCCAGAGTCACCTGTGATTGCAGCAACAGTGTCTCTGCCTATTTGGATTTGTTTGGTGGTACTTCAAAAACTAAATGAGGCATTTGCTAGGTGTTCTGAATTGATGTTTTATTTATTGGGATAAATATGGGCCATGAGGCAGAACCAGAGTTCCAGTGGAGAATGTGACGTTTGCTGCTGGCTGTGGGGTGGAGGCTTTGCCCTGGGTACAGCTGAGGTGTTCCCTCAGCAGCACTGGAATCCAGCTCTGGGAACAAGCTCTCTTTACCACTTCAAGCCCCCTGAGAGGCACTGCTCATGTGCAACTCCCTCTCAGGTCAGCTGTCATCCTAAACTGTCTTCCTTTTTCTCCAGATTGCCTGTATGCTCTCTCTTGCCAAATACTAATTGGGTATATAAATGATGAATGCATTTCCTTTAGAGACCCTGGAAAAAAAGGTAT
Source organism: Microhierax caerulescens (assembly GCA_035590215.1). Lineage (NCBI taxonomy): Eukaryota > Metazoa > Chordata > Aves > Falconiformes > Falconidae > Microhierax > Microhierax caerulescens. The sequence continues at coordinate 17,505,071 of JAVJGJ010000030.1, read as the reverse complement.
TTATAACAGTTTTGATTCCCCACTAAAACTGGGTTGGGATGGCTCTTCTATGTTATTAAGCACACGTACTGCCTCCATCCTTGGATATGGTAATAATATTTTCATCTCAGCCTTGCCTTTAGAAAGATTGATGTTGTTTACCGTGCTTTCTATGGGTTTGTTTTGTATCAGAGTCCTGACATTCATCAGTGAAATTTATATGATGTATTAGCTTGTCCATTTCTTTAGGTTAGACAGAAATGAACTGGGCATATTTTGATGTATCTGTATACATGAAACATCTTAATGCCACATTTCTTTCATCCATTACAGACTACTGAAAATAAGTACATTCTTATAGCAAGGATTAACACCAATCCCTGTAAAAGATCTTACTGAAATTTGGTCTTTCTCATTTATAGGCAGAATTGTCTTTCCCGAATGCTTTTCCCACATCTGAAGAAACAGCTACAACCTACAGAGGAACAAGTATGTTGTTTGCAAAGCGGAAAACTGTACGTGAGTGGTCACTGTAGTTCTTCCAAATACTTCATGAAATGATGAATGGGTCAGGATTTTGTGTCAGGGTCTCGTTGCATATTTACAAATGTGGGAGGAAACCTGTTCTCATCACAGAATGATGCCCAAAGTCACCTGAAGAGATAAACTACTCCACCTTACTTCCCCCAAACAGGATGAACTCTACTAATATTCAAGCCTTTATTATATAGCTGTAATTGCTTGAGTGTTTTGAAAGCCACATAAATGAGAGTAGACAGAAAAAATATGATGATTCATGATGATCAAATGAAGTAGAAGTACTGTCTGGGAGAAACAAATTTACTAATTAACAAAACCGAGAAGAAAGGACTAAATTGTGAGATTTTATTTAGATTAAATGGTAATGTGACAGACTATTCTAAAAATCTGGCTGAAAATAAAAGCCTGGGGTGGGGCGGGGCAGGGAGGGGAGATAGAGATCACTACAGCTGAAAAATTTAGATTCAGGTGCATTCACAATCACAAACAGCAGCACCTGTGCTGTACTGTTAGTCTTTTCCAGCTCAGCTTGATGGGCATGTTGACGCAAGTTTGACGAAGAAAACATAATTCATTTTTGCCAGTGATGGAGTTTTTGACACTTGCTTGAAATAACTGATAATCTGGCACAAGAGAGTTAAAGGATTACTGCACAATATTTCATTTGACTGATAACAAAAGCTGTTTAAAAACTCTGAGAACCATGTTTGAAGTACTGTGAAGAAGCATTGTTTTAATGAATTTTGCAACAACTATAATAATTGTTTTTTCACTCATACCATACTATTTTCTGTTCTCTGGAAAGAAAAACAGGAAAAATAACCAGATAATTCATTTGTCCTCGCTAATATTGTTCACACCCAGGATGGGGTACAGGTGGTGAGAAGGATCTGCATATGGCTGAGAAGGCTGTAACTGATGTGATCAGAAAGCTCCCACAGAGGTTCAAGAATGTCTAGATAGAATCCAAGGCAATACTCTTTCTTCCATTTCTTGGTGATTTGTGACAGTAAAGGAATGTAACTGCCCTTTACCCATTATCTCCTGCCACAGGTTACGTATCACCCTGCTTAGCAGCAAACCTCAGGCTGGGCTCAGGCTGTCCTTAGGGTTCAGTAGGGATACCAGGGCTATCCCACCAGAGGGACATACAGGCAGCCACAGAACATATTGGAAGTGCTTCTTGCAACATATATGGCCTCTCAGCTGAGCTAGTGTGCTTGGTGGAGTTGCATCTTTTGCCTGACTCCCACTAGATCACAGGCTGACACCAGAAGATGTGTCATCTGTAAAGTTACTGGTAGTACTGACTGCTGTTGCAAGTACTTAGTAAACTGCCCTGTGGTTTTGGTTGCCCCAGCGATTTCAGCTGCTTCGCCCAGCAGTCTGTGTGCTCCCCAGGTGACTGGCAGTGCAGGGATTTGCAAATGTGAGCTGGCTTTCAGCAGCTGCCGAAAAGAGAAGAGGACTTCCCAGGTAGTGGAGCAAAGGGTCAGCACACAGTCTTGCTCTCAGCATGCCAGTTGCATGGTGGAGAATCCCTTAATGTCATATATTCCCGAGGGAATGTAAATAGATCTATGAAAGTAAAATTGCAAGGGGACCTAACCTCCACTCAGCATCCATCTTTTCTGAATTCCGTGTTGCATTTGTTAGGAAGAGGGCAGAATGGGTCTCACACTTGACCTATCTAGATGCATGCATAGGGTGAGAACAGATCTCATGCAAGACGAAATTCCCCCATGCAGGATTAAGAAGCAACACCTCCTGTTTCATCTAGGCTTTCTCCCTCTGCTTTCTTCTTTGATTTTTATTTTCTTTTCTGCTGTTCTTCTAGATCTGGATGTCTCTGAAATAATATTCCAGCCAGTCTGGGGAGCTGTATGTGTTGGCTAATTAGTTCATAGGTTACGCTCTGAAAATAACAAAATTTTATCAGTGTCAGGCAATGTGATTTTTACCATTTTTGAGATAGGGAAGTCATATCTATCTTCTTTGCTAAACAGCTTTTGTGCCATGTTGAGCAGCTACAAAGGCACACTTTTTTACTAGAATTGTGATACTAGATTATGATTAAAACTGAAACACATCAGGAATCATCAGATTTTGTTACATATTAGGATTTTTAAAAAAATAACCAAACCATTCACATCTTAAGTGCTTAAAATGGGACATGTGATTTCAAAGTGCTGAATGTTGATTAAAAAAAAGAAAGAAGAAGCATCTTTACATCAAAAAGGGGATTGTGTGCCCTCTCCAACATTAATTTTCAATTTTACATGCAACGCAGATCAGGGGTCTGCCTGTATCATGCAACTTCTTTGTGCAGTTTTGAGGTCATTTTTGTAGTTAAATATTTTCCATTCTGTCACACACTCATTCTTCTCATTTCTTGTCTTTTTTCTTACCAGTACGTAAGTGAATACTTCTGAGCTGCACACCACAGGGGGCAAACAATTCCAAAAAGGGCAGAGACAGATGGAATAGTGGAGTTTCAACCTTTACAGATGAGAAGGTATGTCCATTTAATAATAATAATAAAAAAAACAATTCAAAAATATTTTCAGAAAATTGAAGTCCCAGTAATAGCTCACAGGAGTTGTGGGGCAGCAGAGAATTATTCGATGACCAGCAACAAAAGTAATGGCCCGAGAACCTATGCTGCCACTTGATAGCTGTGTACACACAAAGGGCCAGTGGAAGGCTTACGTTTCTATGACCTGCTTCTTTACAATAAAAGAAATCACTGTGCTTGAATAAAACAGAGAAAAGGGTAAAAGGGAGAAAGAAGGGAAAGAGAAAGGCTAGGAAGATTAGGAAAGCTAGTGGTCTCTTCCACTAGAAAGATGTTTGGACAAATAAAGATGACATTCCTACTGTCCCACTTACCCCTTTGTATTTCTCCCCTCCCTTTGCACAGTAAATGTATGCCTGGAGAGAGATGCCTTAACTTTGGTGTCTATTCTTCCCTTCTCATCTGAGGACCGCCCTGTGTGAGGCTATATTGTACGTGCTTCTAACAATTAAAATAGCATTGCCTTGAACTGAATTTGTTAGCTCAGAACATAAGAAGTAAGTGTGAGTAGAAGAAAGGTGTCACTTTTCTCTCTCTTGGTCTCTTCACTATTTGCCCTCCTGCTTCTTCATTCCCAATGGCATGAGAGACTCACCCAGCCTCAGTGACCTCCACTGACAGGCTGCAGACTGCAGTGGTTTTCCCACTGCTGGGGAGTTTTTCAAACTGGTGGCCCTCCAGACATGTGGTCCTACTTCAGGAAGATGCAAAATGCTCACTGCCATCAGCCTCTAGAAGCAGAGCCAACCCAGGAGCCGCGGTGTTTGCTGGGGCTTTACTATGTCATCTGAGTCATTAAGGTGGGCTTGCTGGCCAGGAGGTTCTGCTGCTGTGTCTAGAGAGAGCTGTAGAGATGTCAGAGCTTGGGAGAGCATCCACACTCCCCTGGCCTGAGCCCTAAGGCCACTTAAGCACACTGCTACAAACTCACACACAGAATACAGGGCATTTCTGGTTTCATGTATGAGCACAGCCCTCGCCTGAGTCAGTATTGGTGCACACACACCAGGACACTGTGAGCACAGAAGTTTGTGGGTGCAAGTCAGGGGGTTTGTAAGTAGAGGTATCGCTATGGGAACTGCTAGATAGTTTTGTCCTTGTGTCCAGTTCAACTACTTTGGATTTCCTGGGAATATGTTTCCTAAGAAAATGGTAGAAAAGACCTATCCAGAACTATTTCTCATCCCCCCCTTACCACTTCCCACCTGTCAGTAGATTTTTTTCCCTTACAGTTTCCTGGTAGCTCTTCTTTTTCTCACTGTGGCCTTTCCAGCAGGATCCCTTACAGTTTATCACCCAGAAAATCCCCTTCCTTCCATAAGTCTCAGCTTGCTCTTTTCCTTTACCACAATTCACCCAAACTCTCCTTATTAATATAAAATAAAAAAGACATAACTTGCATTATGTGCTCACAGGGTAAAGCCTGCAAATTCTATAAAAACTATAAAGTTTGAAAAAAGATGGGGAACAAAGAAAAGAATTGTTGAGTTGCTTAAAAGGTTTGTGAAAGTGTGAAAAGACTTACTTTGGTTATCCAATATTTGTCATTCATTTAATCAATTAATTTACTTCTCACAGCCAAAACACTGCCATTAAAAAGGCTTACTCAGATGCTTTACCCTGTTCATATTGATTCATTTTCAGTGAAAATATCAATATCTTTGTATAGATCTAGACCTTAAAGTTACTTAATTATTGATTGAGAAACAGTTGCTCAGACAGAGCAGGCAGATTTCTGCTGTGTTCAACAATAATAAGAAACCAAGCTTTTGCATGGATAGACATTGTGTAGGTCCATCCTTATTCAGTGTATTACTTGTCAGAGGGGAGCAGAAGTCTGCCAAAGTGCCTTTTCTGTCACCTAGTGTGGTCAACACTTCCCATTTCATTCATCAACTATTGAAAACTAAATTAGAGAACTGTGTACCCTTTTCAGTAATTGTTTCTTACTGTCACTCTGAAGACAGAATGAACTTTACTGGTGAAAAATGTAATGGTAAATAATACATTCAAATCACGTTGCTTTTCTGGCAGCCTCCAAGCATATTTTTGAAGCATGAGGACTATTATATGTTGAGATGTAATTGATTTAAACATTTGGTGGTTTTGGTGACCTGCGAGTTCTGCTGAAACAACTGGTCTTGAAATCTTTGTGATCAGGAATTGGAGATGAACAGGGGTGGAGTTTCATCTCACATTCTGTAGCTAATTTCTGGTTTTGTAAGAAAACTTGGGGGTTTTACATTACCCAGAGGGAAAAAAAAAAAAAAAAAAAAAAGTTTTCTAATGACCATGATTGTAAGTGGGGAGCACAAAGCTGGACCCTAAGATTTCTTTGGGGTAAGAGGAAAACCTGCTGCTGTGAATGCAAATGAGGTGGATCTGCAGATCCTGAACAAAGGTATACCAGGATAACTAGATATAACCTAAGTCACCCAGTGCCTCTGTAGGACTTTTTAAATCTTACCATCTTGCACTTCACAGCCGTGGGCTAAATGACAGGTTGCAGCCAGAGCTGGCTCAAGGATCCTCAGCAGGACTAGCAAATTTGAATGTTGTCACCCCAAGAATGAGGGGTTGGGACCTCCTCCAGCAGTATCTCCAGCATCGCACAGCCAAGTTTTTGTCTTGGGTGGCAGCAGCAGCACTATCCTGTATATCCAAGTGTCTGCTGTAGGTGGTCAGGTAGTGGCAAGGAGCAGTTTTAGTGTGTGACCATGGGTTTGCCACTGTGGTGCCACAGGTGGCTGCCACTCTGTCCATGCCTGGAGGTGAGCTTGTGGCCAAAGCCTTAGAAATACAGGTGCAATCATCCTGCATCAGTCACATCTTATCTCTGACATGGGGCAAGAACAGATGTTTCAAAAGAGGTAAGAGATCATAGCACAAACAATACAGAATAGTCTGTCCAAAATATGCAATTTGCAGGTACTAAATGTTAATTCTGGAATTATTTTTATGTGAATTAGTATGAAGTACCCTCTCTTTTGTTTATTTTTTTTTTATTATTTTCCAAGTAATTTATAAAAGACTAGAATTGATTGACTCAGAATGCACAAACACAATTAATGGTAATAAAGCCACATTGACAAAATACTGAATCTGACATTAATCAGACTTTACTCTCTGTCAAGGTATCATTTTCAGTAGTTCATTAAGTGAGATGGACCAGTTTGAAAAAGGTTGAAGCTCTACAAGACTACTGTATCCAGGACAAACAGCAACGGAAAGCTAGGCTGAAAGAATGCAGTCATTTGTACTGGATATCAATTGTCTTGGTGCTGACAATGTCAAGGTCCGTCTCCCTTGTCTATCAGGACCCTCTGAGTCAATTGGAGAACCCAGTCACTGGTAGGTAATGGCCATATCAGCCTTATATGTTTTAGATCCTTGATTCTGCAAAAAATAAACCAGGGAATAAATTGAAGGCACTTGATCTCACCTGTAAACAAAAGCTGTCCAGTGTATAACTGGGCCAGATGAAGTCCTGAGCTGATGATGTTTCCAGAAGGAAAAAACACCACCATCAGCATGGCTTTTCTCTGGGTATTCTGCAGCTTTAGATGTTTGATAATACCACATTCAGAGGCATGACAATAGAATTTAGTGAAGAAAAATGTAGTTTAATGTTTAAAATGATTTGTTTGTCCTGCAGTGTATGTAACTACTAAAGGTAGTAGCGTATCAAAAATAGAAAAATATGAAAATAAGGTAGATTTATTCTGCTTTTGCATATTTTACCTCTCTTCATGAAAACCAGAACATTTAAAATGGACAAGTTGCAGAGTTCTGAGGCTTACTGTGTCCACAGGACTTGATTTTGCATGAAGTTGTGGCTGTTCAGTTGTTAGGATGCTAATAAAGAATAAATCCCACTATGATAAAGGCATCTTTGTAAAACTGGCATACGATCAGAGCCAGGCCAGGTTACTCTGTATTGGAAATCGGCCAAGAAGATAGTAGATCATCCCTTTTCATATGTAAGGAATGATAATTGGGCTACATTAAGAAAGATTGCTTAAGACATACCCAGTATATATGACCCTATTTACAGCATATCTGCAGAGGAAGTCCTCCATTTCAAGTGCCAGAATGAGACACAGAGATTAAATTTCTGCTTTAATTTGTTTTGGTTTTGTGATGTCAAATTTCTATTGATTTTAATTACATGTCATTGAATTCTGGGTTGCAAATTGCTCTCGCTGTTCTTTGTGTGTGTGAAGGGCACAAAGCTTTCTTTTAGAAAAGATTGTATTCTTCCCTGACTCTGTTCTCCATATTCACTTTTGCCTGCACGTGCCTCATTTCCCCATGGAGTTCACACACAGAATGATGGGGCGCTCTGGCTGTCCTGTGTTCAGCAAAAACATTACAAATACGACCTGTACATTGGCATCTACATGGGTCTGGGGCAAATGCAAATGTCATTGACAGGGCACACACAGGAGTTTCATTTTAATCGTGCCAGGGAGCAACACTCATTTTAATGAAGACCGTGCACTTTATTTTACCCTGCGCCATGCATCAAAGAGGAAGTCTCCGCGAGTGTGTGGAGCACAGGAAGTAATTGGGTTTAGAGCAGTGTGAGGAAACTGCCTCAGCAAAATCTTCTTAGTCTTGATGACTTTTTTATGTTGCTGGTGCCTCTGGAGAGTACATAATTTTCTATCTTTGCATGCAAAGATGAGGAAAACGGATTGGAGTCTTTAAAAAGAGAAACTAACTGCTAATGCTTGTATTCAATGAACTGTCCGTTATTCAGAGCTGGAAGGTAGATCCAGAGCACAAAGACAACTTCCTGCACAGACTCATTTTTTCCATAATACTCTAGGAGGAGCAGACCTGAGATGAATGGAAAGTTTAAATCAACTTACATTTTTCAACGCTGATCAATTTGACAAAGATGGCCTGTTTCTGAAAGGAAACTAATTTCTTTGTCATAAGTTTAAAAATCAGCTCAGTGTCTCCTCCTTGTGTAACATCCATGTACTCTGGTGACTCCCTGGGTTACCCGAGGAAAACTTTAAGGAAAATCTATCCAGGGAATGATCAGTTCAGTTGAATTATTTTTGCTTGGTCTTTATTTTGGAAATTAACAGAAGTTATTAAATCCCACGTGGTTCTCTTCCTTTCACGGTCAGTATGTTGGTGACCCTGTGTCTTTGTTGCCTCTGCTCAACAGGTGAAGCAGCTCTGTCCATATCAGGACATTGTTTCATCGCTGATCCAGAAGTGAGAAAGCCCTGCACGAATCACTGTATTGTCCTAGATTCCTGCAGCAAGTTGAGTATATAAAAACCCATGGGTGTTGAAACACAGATTCTGCATATAATGGAATGGCAGAGCTATCTTCCATATATCTGGAAGACAGTGGCTGCTTGGAAGCAGGATATGCTTGGGACCCCATTTCCACATGACCTATGCATGGAAAATGTATCTATTCAGCACCTAAATTTTGTATGACTTCAAACAATTATTTGTGTGTGCATTTACCTTAATTTATATTAATTAAATTACCTTAAATTAATTTAATTAATTTACCTTAAACTAAATTACCTTAAATTAATAAGACTGAGAGTTTTTTAAGACTGTGTATAAATTAGGAACAAAGTTATGCATCTATAGACAAGCCTTTAACATGGTTACTGTTCATTGCTATGATGAAAATGTTTCAGCTAATGTGATGGCTTCGGCCTTAACTATCTTTGTTACTGTTTTGCATATTTAAAAGCTCATTATTAAACCGTAAAGGCCCAGTAACTGAACGGAATAAAATAGCACAGCTCTCTGACTTCAGTAGGGAGTGCCTGATTTACACCAGCTGAGAATCTGATTGTCGCTTTTGCTATTGTAATTGCTTAAGTGAAACAGCCAAAGTAATTGGTGCAAACTAATACAACTGATGGAAAAAGATTCAGTGTTTGTCAATACCAACTGTGCTATGGAGAACCTAATCAATGCATTAGTCTATCAATTAATTAGTCTAGGCAGAAAATGGCTCCCTGTACTGTTAGTCCATGAAAAGATCAATAAAGTCAAATGTCTAGTTTAATGTTTCTCACGTAATGATTATATTATGAGAAGAATAATAAAAACAATGTTTATACTGTTTCAGTTACAATTTTTGAAGTGTTCAATTAACAAAAAGATACCCAGTCAGTCCTGTTAGAAAGATAAGAAGCACAAATTTCAGGATGTCTATGCTATAGTTATTTGTCCTGTTTGTTTAAGCTACACATTCAAGGGACTGATATTCCTACAAGGAAATTATAGTGTGGTATAAGGATTCTTGTATGCTGATCCACCATTTTGTTGGTTCTTCTACATGAGAAATTGTGTCAAGGAGGTCTGTCTTTTAGGCCAAATCCTTTATTTTGGCAGGGGCTACACTGAGCCACCTCTCTGGGATGACTTTGGCAGTTCACAGCTGTTGTGTCAGTATCAGAAACACACTGAGTGGAAAACTGGGAACTCAGCCTTTTTCTGTTTTAATTGGCTGTAGTCTTATTATTTCTGCGAAGTGTGGCCTGGTCACTCACACTTTGAATTTTGCATATTTGTGTTTGAATTTACAGCAAAAATAAGCAAATACATCTTCTGTTACGATCTGGTGAAGCCCCTAATTATGAAGCCTTTAAAGTCTGGCTGTTTGCCCTGTAGTATGAAAAAGAAGTAGCCATTCTTGCTTTCATGCACACACATATTTGGTGGTTATGAATTTTAAAAGTATGCCTTGCACTATGGAAAAGAAAGAGTTTTGAATATCACCTGTATAAAATGTAAAAAGTGAAAAATCATGCAGAAACTGAAGTCACTGGCAATTAGTCAGACTTGGAAGCTGAAGAAAGCAGATTTTGCAAAGGGGCATGAAAAAAAAAAAGTCCAGATTACCTGAAAATAAGATTTTACTGAAAGGAAAAATTTGTTGCAGTAATCCTGCAATAATCTGCTGTAATGAATACTAAATATATGGCAAATATAAAAATAAGGGTATCTACAGTCAGTGAATAATTACTGCTCTGTGATGATCTAGGCTTTGGTGAACATGTAGATTACTTTTAATGTTGGACATAACCTTTTATGTTTTTCAGTCCATTTCCAGACTACAATACTATCTTTAAAAGCTTAGTCTTTTGCAGAACAATAATGTGTTACTTCATGTTTCATATTCCAGTATAAATTTTTCTATTAAAAATAGATTAAATTTTAAGTAACTAGTGATGATATGTTCAATAAGAGCTAGCTGGATGAAAAATTAATGCCTGCAGTCCTTCTGTTTTGCAGGGATTAACTGAACTAACCAGAATAAAATTTGAATGTGCCTGCTTTTCTTGATTTCAGCATATTCTACTAAAACTTGTATTTTGTACATGCTTTAAGGTATCAAAAATAAAACAATGTCTCACTTTGGTGTAGGGAATGGTCACTTCTAAGCTGTTGCACAGCAAATCATAGGACATACATGTCCACATCACTTTGTGTCCTCCGGAGATGCCTAGTTTTGAAGCAAAGGATCCCACCCATATTGCCACTGTGCTAACTGCAGTTGCCTTACCTTTTTGCAGGAGGTGTCTGGAGCCTGGTGCTTGTGCTTGGCACTAAGCATGGGTCTGTGTGCCCCAAAGAGTTTACGCCTATCTGTCAACACACAGAGAGGGCAAGGACATGTGCTGAGCACTGATGGGACAACAGAGAGCCCGATAGCCTACAGTCTTAAGCCTGCCACCTCTCCAAGCGTATCTCTTCTTTTTTTTTTTTTTTAATAGGCAAAGGAGAATTTTTTAAGGAGGAATTTGAAGGTCAGTGAACTAACTTTGCTGCTGTTTAGAAAGAACCTTTCTGCAGCCTGAGCTACCAGCTGGGAGAAACTATGAAATTGCTTGTTTAAAAACACCACAGTGAGTAATAACACCACAGATGGAGTAAATTCCTTGGCATATATGGTTGTTGTTTTTTTTTTTTTGGGGGGGGTGTTAAGTTTCTGTGTAAATTTGAAGGGGTTTAGAGAGTACAGAAATCAACAAGGACAATGCTGTGTTCTTTCCCTTTAGATAATTTGCTCATTCAAGCTAAATGTGGGGGGAAATGCTTGGTGCTCTTAGCCAATCTTATGCAATATAATATAATAGAGAACCAGAAAAAAATAAGTATGACAAAAGCTCACCACAGGCAGGCTATGGAGTCATGTTCATTTTGGAGTCCAGGACCATTTTGAAAAATGGCTGGTGACCTGTCAGGCCCCACGTGGTTTGCCCTGCGTGGCACCAAAGCCCGTGGACTCTGCAGCCAGGTCCCCACTGGTGGGGGATCTGCATGCATTTGAGTCCACCTGGAGGCCGGCTGCTGTGCCAGTAGCTGCCCTGCTGCTTGCCTGGCCTGTGCGGTTAGCCACGTCTGGTCCAGTGGGAGCAGGGGGTGAACGATGCCTTCCAGCTCCGACTGGGAGCAAAGAGAGCTAGTGCACACCAGCTGATAAGGCTGGCATGGCTTTTCTCACTAGTGTCGAGTAAATCCCCAAAGGCTGCAGATGCCAATAAGCAACTAAAAATTCTAGTGCTTGTCAGAGTCATATTACCCCAATGATCCACGTCTGTTGGTTCAGCAAAATGGAGGCTAGAAATGTCATGAGAATAGGGTAGAGTTCCACAGAGCTCTCTAATTCTGCTTCCAGTTTCCTGGGGCAGCGGCAAGAACAGAGGTGAATAAAAAATGTGAAGTAGCATGCACAGGGGGAGAAATTTCTCTCTGTAATCACTGGAGCTTTGCATAGAGTGTTATTCTTGACTTTGAACCTGCAAAACTTTTTCCTTACTTTTGCCTTAGTTGTGGTTTGTATTTTGGACTGAGAGATGCATCAGCTCCTTATCCCACCGTAGTTCTTGTAAAAATAACAAGCTAAGCTTGTCCAACATGCTTCAGCAAACCAAGCAGTTACACTCACTGCACTGGACCATGACCATATGTACATGCAAGGCTGTCTTTTTATTTTCCATTTCCATGTTCAGACAGTGTCACAATGTCTTTGATACAAATGATTTCATTGACTTAATAGTTGATTGTATACCACAGAAGTTTTACAATAGCCTCGGAGGTCATTTTTAATAACTGTTTTGCAGAGTTCAGCCAGTGCCTTCAACATCTGCAGCTATCCATGTGCTTTCAGCTGTACCACAATTCTTTTCATGCCCTAGATAGCCCCTTAGCCTGCCAAGTGGGAGAAGCTTCATGAGGAAGTGCCCACACAACGCCACCGAAGGCAGGGATCTTTCAGGCAGGACAGTGGGTACCTTTGCATTGCTTTGTGCCACTGGAGTTGGTAGAGTTCTCATATATTGTATTTCATCTTTTTCCTCACTCCTAATGCACAGATAAAGCAAGCAGAATCTCACAGCTGCCACAGAAGCAATCTTCATGACCTATCTAGATAGTCAAAGAGGTGAAGCCACTTTGTCCAGAGGTCTACATAGTCCAAACCTGATGTCTAGTCTACTAAATCAGCTCCTTGGGTAGCCTGTTCCTGTAGGAAAAAATAGATGATCTAATTGCTCATTTTCATGTATTTCCTGAATTGCAGTCTGTCTAGAACATGACAGTACTCATTGGGGAGACGTGGAAAGGAAATTTCTGTAAGCTGGAGAAGTTTGCTTATAACTGGTGTAAAAATAATCTGGTTAAAACTGTGTTTAGTGACTCATGCAAAAGAGTCTTGAAGAGTCAATTAGACATGCACAAACTAACAAACTGCAAAAAAAAGGCTTTCCCTCCATTAAATGCCTCTCTGTAATCATCAATATTCTTAAAAAGTGTAATGATTTCTTATTAGTGCTTGAATGAACCGTAAAACTACCTTTTGAAATATTGACATTTCCACAATTTTGAACACAAGAATGTTTTCCCTTCTATATAGAAGCTGACGGCCATTGTCTTGCAGTATATTTTATGCCTGCTGGAGAACATACCATATAATGCAAATAAGTACTGACTTAGTGGCCTGCATTTTTCACCTAACAGGTAGTATGAGGCTCCTTTGTTTCACATGCTTTAATTTTGAATTAAAGCTTAGTTGAGGCATTCTCTGCGTTGGGGTATTTTGTGTGAGTAAGAGGGATAGCTGTCTTGGTCTTCGAAATTGGAAACAGAAACATTTCACAAATGGTTTATGCTCATGTTTGTGAGCATCTTTATCTACGTCAGATCTAAGGGATGATCTTCATCTGGGCAAATCACGGTAGCTCAGTTAACATTAATGAACTGCAATGATTTACCATAGTCAAATGTCTGGTCCCTGCAACACTCAATTGCACAAAGGAAGAAATCACAAAAATAGAGTAAGCCATAGATAAAAACTGTTGTGTGTGTTATACTGAACTTTCTTATTCTACAGTTCAGTTTGTAGAATACAAATTAATTAAAAGCATTGTTTATTCCAGAACTAATATCTACAGCTAAATATCTACTGCAGAAAAGTCAGTGGAACAATTTTTCAACCAGAAAATGCTCTTCCATCATATCTGAAACCCTGCAGAATGCCAGACTGACATCCCCAACATCCCACATCTGTCAGAAAGAAGTATGGGGTTGGCAGAAACTCATGATTTGTCAGGCAGATTGCAATTTATGCAATAGAGTATTTCAGGGTTTGCTTTTGAAAATACTCATATGTGTGGTTTACTTAATACTGTATTGTATTCTACAGGACAAAACAATTTAAAAATGCAAAATATCAAAAGAAAGCATCTGAAGTGATTTGAGACTTCTTTCTTTCCCCCAAAACATTTACTTTCATTTTGGAAAAAAAGTAGATTTTGAAGGCTCCAGGTCCTCTCTGGAGTATTTTTTTTTCCCTCTCCAGTCTGCTCTGCTAATGACACCAAGTTGGCTCCCTGTGTGTTTGCTGTTTTTTTTAAGGAATGAGGCATAAGTAACGGATCTCCACTGAATAAAAATCCCTAATGATAGATACAGAAGTTATGGTGTGGGCAAAGGGCCATCCGTCCTTGGTGCCTCACAGTGGCTCTCTGTGAGGGCCGGGGCTCTACGAGTTTGTTGCATGTTCCTGCCCCTGAGTCATAGTCCCTGGGGCCCTGGAAGGTGCCACTGCAGCTATCTGTGGAGCTATCTCATAAACCAAGTGACTGAAATGATTTGATTGAAAGTCACCTTCTCTTTCATGTCCTAGCACAGACAACACTGTACCTCGCTCTACAGTAAGTCTCTCAGGGCTACAGTAGAGTTCCTGATGTTGCCACCTTTGCTGGACTTGCCCTAATATTCAAAAGATTTTTGAGGAGAAAAGCTGGTGCAGACACATCTGTGTTTCTTATCCCAGTCTGGACTGAGGAAATCTGCCAGTTATCTAGAATACTCATCTAATTGTAGACATACCTTTATCTCTAGTCTGTCTTATAACTACATGACAGGAAAATGCAAATCCTTCACTATGCTACAATTTAACAGCAGGACTCACCGAAGCCTTACAATATTTATTAGGTCTTTTATTTATTGTCAGTTGCCTCCTTTTAAATATGGCACGGACACATACTGACACCTACACTGTATTTTACTTATAACAGTAGGTATGGATCATTTTCGTAAACTGGTAAAAAGGATTTTAAAAGGTGCCTGTCAGCTGCAAAGCTTTTTATTATCCAGTGTCAGCCACTGGAAATTATGTACAAACTAAAGTCAATGGAACAGAAGTTAATTATCCAGTACGGCTATTGTTATTATGTAGAGGAGCCAGCTCTTATTGATTAATGAGTCAGTGCTATGTTTGCTCACAGGAATATTAATATCTTGTGCACAAGACAAGTCATTAAAATGAGCAAGGAAGACCTTGACTTTAAAAACTTAAAGTGCACATTGCTCTAGTTATCTGAATCATTTTGTCAGGTATAGCATCATAGTTATAAATTATTGAAACAAGTAGTTATTGTAAAGATAGTTCACACAGCCTGTTTTAAATTAAACAAGTCAATACACTTTTCCCATTATGTTCTGCACTGTTACAAATAGTAGACTTTAGGTGGGCAGGAAAAGAGTTAGGAGACAGGATAAAACTCTGGTGCATGAGCCTTTGCCTTATCTAACCCCTCACAGCATGCAAAAGCTGAGAAAATAACACTGTGTCCATGCTGAGCTGATGGAAAGTGTGGGTGTAGCGGACAAATGCGGTATGGGTCCAAAGAGGTTTCTCATTAACTGATTGCATTGCATTGAAGATGGCCTGGTAATAATTAGCAAGTACTAAGGCGTATTTCAGAATTGAAGCCCAATGCCTTACCTCTTCTAGTATTTCCAAAGCCACCAAATTATGCACTGAAAAACCTACATTACTATTTTATGAAAATGTATGTTATAGCATTATGAATATAATAACACTTTACTGGAAATACAGCTACACCTGCTTTTAGATCACGCTAACACCTGAAACTTAGAAAATCAATGTGGATCTACAAAGTTGAGGTCCAGCATTCATTTACAGTAATGCTATGTTCCATCACTCTGACAGAATAGAGGAACATTTAAGTGGGAGTATATTTTCTTGCATCTGGTTTACTGGTCCTTATCAAGAGCAAGCCAAAAGCAGTCCTGGTATAAATGAGAATAATTAGGAGTCATGTAACTTAACAGGAGGAAATATCAAAAGGGAATTTAATTACATAATAGTATAAGTAGAACTAGGGGAAAAGGTTAACACTCCAAATTACTGGAAATATTAAACAGTATTTGGGGATTTTTTGTTTGTTTTGAATATATTGTAGGTAGTGCCTCTTCCTTTAAAGATTCAGACCTAAGCTTGAATCCACATGTTGTGTCTCCCTAAGTTTAATTACTCCTGTACTTCACGGTTAGCATATGTTTTGGCACCTTGCCAGAGAGTGCTGATCCTTCCCGAATTAAACCCTATGCTTGGTAATATGGATCTGTGGGACCAAACCTGTATCGTCTTTCCTGTGAGCCTCTGCCAGCCTCAGTGAACAGAAAACCTCTCTTTCATCAACATAACTAGTTTCCAGGACCAACTGTTACTTTATTTGGCTCGTTGTGATGGCAGAATAAAAGGCAAATCTCCAGAAGATGCTGATCAATTAGAAACTGTCCAGACAATAACAACAGTAACAGCCAGTGGTCTGGAAAACATAGTCTGCTAGGGAAGATTGAGTGAGTGGCGTAATTTAACCTGGAGAAAGAGAGACTGAGCAGGTGTAACAGACTTCAACAAATATGAAGAAGCTATGGCAAGGAAAGAGAGAATAATCTGTGCTTTATGTTCAATTCATATAAATAATTTGTTCTCAAGGGTAGATAGACCAAAGAGTAATCAGTTTAAATTGTAGCAAGGAAGATGGCACTTAAGAGTAATTGGAGGTGGACTGCATGGTGAAGTTGAGGGCATTTATCCTGTTTCCTTTAGTGTTCCATTGTTTTGAAGCTCTTTCATCACACTGGTCCTGCAACAGAGGATATGAATGGGTTGTAGGAAGAATATAGTCTGTCTAGAGAGTTGCAAGGTGGAGGGAATTTGGCCTCTTCATCCCACTTCCCTCTCTGTTCCAGCAACATCTTTAGCAGGGCCTGGGGCAATGTACAATATTGTTGCTGCTGTGCCACGAGTCTGGATGTGGCTGACCCAGAGAGCCTTTCAGGATCCAAGAATTCAGCAGTGGGACATGCAGGTGAGAGAAGGAATGAGGTTTTTAACCATTTGGAGTCTCAGCCAAATGTCAGCAAAATTTCGGGTAAGGCAGCGAAGCTATCATCTATCAAGAGGATAGCTCTTAGTGCAAGAAAACTCCCACCTACAAGCAGTGGAAAGATGAGAGCATCTCAAAGTAGAAATTACAGAAATCTTCTATAATGGAGCCTAAATCCAGCGTACTTGTATTCCTTCTGTTCTGGAATGCACTGGCACAAGAGTGCCGCTTCATCCTGGTTCTGGGATGTGTGAGCATGTGGGTGTGCACACAGAGCCCAGGAGAATCTGCCCTTCGTGGGGCCCAGGGCCCTACATCGGCATGGGCTGCGCTGGCACTGAGTTCACTAAATGAGGCAGTAGTCTGAAGGGGCAAGTTCTGCTCTTAATTAGTCTGGCCCACCTTATCGACGTCGATTTGTTCTAGCATTTCCCTGGCTGTTGATGAGTTGCCACCCAAAGAATTGCAAAACAAGTGTTTCAATGCCAGTCACAATGCCATAAAAAATGACAGCTTCTCAGAGGACACCTTTAATGTTCTTGAACTGCATTACAGATACGATTTTGATAATCCAATGAATAAATATTTTGGATTGAATTTAGTCTATTTCTAGCTCTTTCAGTTATGGGTGGATTTTTGTTTCCACACTGCTAACTTGCAAGGATAAAAAGAAATAAAGAAAGACCTAATAATTTCAACTAAACATCTAATATTTTTGTGGGGTTTTTTTTAAATCCATTAAATTTACGCTGAAATGTTTTAAGGTTAATAGATTACCTCTGAACCCCAAGGAAATCAAGCTTCCTGTGCCTGCCTGTCATTTACTGGAGTGGTTACTTATCTGTCAATATTTCTTCCTTTTTTTCAAGTCCCAGGCCTACTTGATCTTGTCCATTTGGCACTGCTGGAGGAATAACAAGTTTCTTCCCGTCATGCACCATTCTGGGATACATCATGACAGAGAAATCTCAAAGCCCAGGTCAATTATAACAGAAGATGTGTAGCACCTCTGCCCCCACAGTGTCTTCTGGGGATCCACTTGGCAAAATGATATAAAACTATTTCCGAAGACTTCCCATGATCTGGTGCTACTTAGAACTAAGTCGCCAGCAAAATGTAAGGAAATATGCATATCCACTGTTGTTCACTTTCCCCCTTGTTTGCCAAAGAGTCAAGTAATGTTTCATGTGTGAGGAGGGGGCTGGGGCTGGCAGATTCCTCACTGTACGGTAATTACTTTTTAATTAGAATTCATTGAATACAGATAGATACCTTCCATACTTTCTCCACTGATGATTTTAATATTCCCCTGACAGGTATTATGAGGCAGTAGCTGACAGTGAGTTACACAAAGTAATCCTGTGGCTGGTAGCAACTTACATAAAGTAACTAACTTAACCATTTGTCTTAGATAAAATATGATCTCCGTCTTCACTTCTTTCCGTGGAGTCTGTCACTGGCGTGTTGATATAGTGTTTGTTTATTCTCATTCCTGCAGGAGGAAATATCATAGTTCATGTATCAAATTACTCTAACTGACTGGAACATTTTTATTTAAAATAATGTACAGTGATATATTTTCATAGTGTCATTGATGTATTTTCAGGACTTCTAATTTTTTCAAGTATATAATCTGAATATCATTTATCTGAGCGTGCAGTTGTAAAATCTATGGTAATATCTGATCTCATTATAAAAATCAGCACTTAAGAATGGAATAGAGTAACTAAATCTGAAGCTGACTGGATATTTGCGGTATTTTGATAGAAATAAGAAAGAATTCCAGTTTTTTTCTTTTTGCTGCAGGGCCTCTAAACACAATCTGACATGTGATATATTTTTGAAGTCAAAGTTAATAATTCTCTTTACATAAAAAATAAATACCCCCTATTGAATACGCGCTCTAAAATTAGAATTGCATATTTCTAAGTAATATACCTAAGGAAAGTGATTTATTCTAATGCAATAATGGCATAGATTTACAAAGCTTGAGTGATACAATGTTTCTCGTTATGGTTGTAAAATATTTGTTGCCACTGTGGGATTTTCTAGATCATTATTTTAAAAAAGGAAAAACCCACTTTGACAGATGAACTGGGGCCATTCTGAGCAAATCACAGATACTTCATATAACAAGGCCTCCAAAGAGGGGAGCACAGACTTATTACTATGGCAACCCAGATCAAAACACTATTTTAGTGGAGAGTTTCCAGTTTTACAATGCAATGATGATTGTTTATAGTACCATTGAAACCAGAATCAGCAAAGGTTCAAGAAATGAGCTGACAAGAGGAAAATCATTATAGATAAACTGGGGATACTTGAATGACATATTGTGGAATCTGCTATTATTTGATCAAATGATGAAATTGTTACACAAACATAGATAAATAATGGTAGATGATACAGTCTGATATAGACCGTATTTTGTTAGTTGCGTTATATTGTGTATTTGGAAGATAATTATTGGTTCAAAGCTGCAAAACACAAAAGCAGATTTAATAATAGAAGTTGCTTAACTTTGATAATTCTCCCTAATAATTTATAAGATTTAAATTTTACAAATGCTTTCCTTCCCAAATCACTTAGTAACACCTACATAATAACAACCATCACCTACACCTGGCATTTAGACAGCACCTCTGGTGGAGTGCTTTTTTTCCACTTTTTTTTTTTTTTTTTAAAGTACATCAGATGGCACTTGGGCTGGATAATACATGCTTAATCCCATAATAACTTTGATATCAGCTAATCAGTGCTTAAAGACTGTTAATCCTACAGCAATGAACCTCTTCAGACCTCTCTCATATCTGCAGTGGCAGGACAAGGGGATTTTTTTGTGATAGGTTTTTTGGTGGCAGTAGCCTAGGAGAAGCTCTGGGCTCCCTTCAACTGGTTTCTGCCTCATACCTGCTGGCCCAGGGAAGTGAGTTATTTCCCTCCTTCCTTGCTGTAATGGTTGTACTGGTTTGAATGTAGGAGCCACAGGAGTCTGGGGACACTGATCTGTTTTCTCTTAGGATTATTTCTTAACACAAGAGCCATGGATGACGTTACCTGTTCTGCCTTCCTGCCAAGTTCATGCCATCCTTCACCTCAAGATCTTGAGCAAATCATGACCCTTACCAACCTTCTAGCTAGCCCCACTTCTCCTCAACGTCTATGCTTAAAAACCTGAGCACCCCTGTCCAAATAACTGGGGCAGTGTGGTTAAAGCCTCTGTTCCCACAGCACGAATGAGGAAAGCTCCTAGTGACTTCTCTAGAGGCTGTAGGAGCAGCCCCTGTGCAGGTAGAGAAGAGAGAAAATTCCCCATCTGAGAAGCAAAGTTGGAAAGAAGAAAGGTGGATGAAGACCCATCCCAGCAAATTTCCTCCACCTGGAAAGAGTCTGTCTGATCATGCCTGAGAACACCCCAGGCACAGGTCTTCCCTCTGCAGCAAGAGGCCTGCTTTGATGGTTCTCTTGACAGAGGCAGGGCCCCAGGACCACGTGGGACATGGTCTTACCTCTGCAGCCCCAAAATAGTTTTCTCTGTGGGATCCTCAAGGTGAAAGTGTCTGTGAGTTCAGGGCAGTTTTATTCCCTGAAAGAAATAAGAGATTTACTTACAGAAGCCTTTAAACATTGGACTGAGAGTACAAAGTGGATGAAATGTTTTCAGAAGGGTGATTTACTATGTAGTTTGTATATTATTGTGGGTGGAGAGAATTTGGCTCTTCATGGAAGCTTGAAGCAAAATTTTGCCGTACATTTGGTATTTCAGATGATGCAGGGAAAGCATTTTCTGGTGTAGTCATACTTGGACCAGAATACAAAACACATCCTTTAGTAAACTGTGAAGCTTTAACTTGTTCAAATGACACTTACCCAACAAATCATTTTGAACTTGGAAGCGTTAGAGAGGTCACATTTTTACACAGCTGATCTGCTGCTGAACAATCTTTTTTGGCCATTAAGAACACCCAGGCTTTTTTCAACACCAGATATCATGCCTCATCTGTGAATTACATTTTCCTGAGTTTATTATGACCATTTCAAGGAAAATTAAACCACTCCATTAACATCTGAGACAGTAGCACCCTTCAAAAATCCAATCCAGTAGAGCAGTTGATGGTATTTATTGCTCTTCCCTAATGCACTTGTATTTTCTCTGCCATGCGAGGACTATTCAGACATCATCATAGAAGTATCAGCAGTGTATTGCTTGTCTCAACTCCTAAGAGATGACACTGGCACATACTTAATCATGGAGCAATTATAATCTAAAAGACTTCCCAGAATACAGATTGAGTCCCCACATAACTGTAGGGAAGCAGCAAGTTTTTTCCACTGACTCCAGTATGTCCATACACTCTTGCCTTTTCTGTTCAACCTCACAAACATCTGTCTTCAGCCAAGAAACAGCAACAAAGATGTCAACATCTGTTCTGTTCAGCCAAGTACAGCGCTGATGTTAAAGTTTTCCAAGATCACTGATGTCCTACATTATTAATAAAGGGCCTCAGAAATAATTCTTCTGCTGACAGAGTATTTATAAAATGTCTCCTGTCTTCAAAGTATGGTCAGTGCCCAGTCATATAGCATGGAGCACAGATGAAGGCTGCTGGGTTGAGATGCAACTGGTGAGGACTGTGCTAGTCACTTGGAGGCCATAAGAAGCATCTGACAGAAATGGCCGAGGTAACTGCAGTCCCTCATTGCCCCTTGTTTTTGGCACAGTTACATTTGTTCTAGAAATGGGGACATTCCCCTTTAATGTGATTCTCCAGGAGTTCATGTCAAAATAATGGCAAAGAACATTTCTTCCCTTTATTCATCCTCGTTCACCAATATTTACTTCTGGTTATCCAGCTTACCTGGTTGCCCTGTGGTAGATGTCCTGCATGGCCAAAGGTAGGCAACATCTAAAGACTGTGGTCACCTGTTTCCTCAATGTTATTTATGATAGTGTTTCCCACACCTCTACTCTACAGAGGTTAGGGGTTATGCTGAGGTTAGGAATAGCAGAGAAATGGTTTCTGTCCTCCTGTGACAATTCTTGCTGGTTGAGATGACAGAGACAGGGAAGATACCAGTTTTCTCTCATTTTATAGAATTATATACACCAGCACAGACTCTTTTTTTAACTTAGGTCCTGGTCAGTCTGACACTTCAATTCTTTTGATCTTCAGGCTCGCTATCAGATCACTGTGTGAGGCCTTTGGTGGGTATGGGATGGTAAAAGTTACCCAAGCCTGAATTTTTCCACATCAGTTTAAAATACCTGAAAATATCAGGTGAGCTTATCATTTTGATATTAAATAGACATAGTCTTCAAAGAGAAAAACCATTCAACACCCCAGCAATGACCATTGCATAAACCCCCTCATAGGCTGGGCAAAGAAGCAATGTGAAAATTTTGAATATGAAACTGAGTATATGAGAAAGAAAGAACAACTCTCTGGCTCAGAAATTTCTCTACTCTCCTCTTGGTCATTTTCTTCAGCCCTTTCTCTCTCAACTTGTAGCAGTCAGAATGTCTTTAGCATTTTTTCCCCAGCCCACAGAGCAAGTAAGACCTTTGTTTAACAGCAGCTTCCAGATACAAAATAACCCATACATTTGAAATGCAAAACAATTCCTCAATTTCAGAGAGCTGCCAAGTGAAAATGTCTGTGTGAGGTGCAACAGTGGCTTGGGGAAGGCTGTCTCCAAGGAAGAGCAGCACAGAGCCAGGCTTGCATGGGTTTCTGCTCTCCACTCATATATATGTTAAGAAATAATGGCATATCCTGATCATCTCCATACTTAGAAGTCAGCACAGCTTTAGTACTACCCAGCTGCCCTGCCATAGTATAAATCCTCTCCATCTATCTCATTTATCAGCTTTCTGTAAGTGTTCCATCCAGCTCTCTGTACTGTTTTTATCAACAAGCACTGTCAGGTTCAAAAGTGGATGACTGACTTCCTCAAGCCATCTGAAGAACTCAGTGCCACGGAAACATGTTTATTGCTGGATAACCATACCCCTTTCCCAAGTGAATTTTGAATGGCTGGGGCTGTCTTCCGTAGCGTGCCAGCCAGAAGGAGCTGTGATTAAGGCCCACACTCTGTGATTTCCATCCAAAATTTTCCACTCAGTGGTGACAAAATCTTATGTAGTTTTCACTAAACTCTCCTCCAGTTTCCCACTGGCTTTTAGTATGTGCAGATAATTCAGAATAAAGCCCCTTGTCACAGTAATATGTATTCTAGCGTAGCAGAGAGGAGCTGTTTCACCATGTAAAAGCCATATTGCCAAGCTGTATTATGCTTTACCTGTCACTGTGCCAGGAAACATTTAACAAGGAAGGAAAACAAGGAGAGTGCATGTGTTGCCAGCTATTCAATATAGGCCATTTACTATTAAACTGTGGAAAGGTGCTGGAGTTTAAATGCACCCTGGTTTTCTTCTGTTCCTGGTAGCA
Source organism: Microhierax caerulescens (assembly GCA_035590215.1). Taxonomy (NCBI): domain Eukaryota; kingdom Metazoa; phylum Chordata; class Aves; order Falconiformes; family Falconidae; genus Microhierax; species Microhierax caerulescens. The sequence continues at coordinate 17,481,831 of JAVJGJ010000030.1, read as the reverse complement.
AAAAGCTGAAAGGTTTTGCACTGTTGACCTACTGTTCAGCGCTGCTAATTTGGACCTAGACTATCTCACTAGGTCTTTATGGTTCACTGGTCTTTTCGGAGCCTCAAGGGGGATTTAGTTTGTTTGTTTTCAAAAGGTTTATACCACCCCAGAAAGTGAGGTTTGGCTGAGTGACCAGTTTCAGTTTCTGTGAGAAATGGTGGCCCAGACTGCCTGAGTCCACTGGGTGCCAGGGTGCTGGGGGGCAAGGCTCATTCTCATGCAAAAACTAGGCACAACGTCTTGGGTACAAGTGAATCGCCATTGTAACGCCTTCATCACCCTGCCAGCCCAAAGCTCCGACGTTCCTACTGGTGCTCCCTATGCAACAAGTGGGGCCTTTGAATAGCACTGACAGTCACCAACAGAGAAATACCGAAAAATAACGGGTAATCAAACTCTGCCGTTTGGGGGGATGCCTGACAATGTCACCCTTCAGTTCTCCTTCCTGCCACAGGGACTGTTTGTGCAGTTCATGTGAAGCGCTAGTTTGGTGACAGCCGTGGAGCTGGGACTGTAGGACATGTCCTCCCTTTAGGTAAGTGGAAAAAGCAGCAGGCTGCAATGTACATAGCATCTAGTAAGTCAGACTTTGTCTTCCTTTCTAGAAAGTGGAGTGGCTTTGTGGAAAGGAATGGACATGTTTTCTCTGCAGCCCCGCTCCGGACAGCCCACAGTCTGCGGAAGGGCAGAGGTCCACCTTCAGGTTCCCACAGGCAGAAGAGGGGAAAGACTCACAAGTCCTGCCTTTCAGCAAGAAGATCTGGTATAAAAGCACCGCACAATAAGTCGTAGTAAGTAGCTGTGTAGTTAAGCTGTGGCATTATGGGTATTTTGGTTTGTATCAGTCAATGCTTTTATTGTTTTAATTGGTTTCTGTACGGTTGCTTTGGGCTATTGTTGGAGTACTGGCACATACTGTTACAGTGTGCTTTTGAAGTAAAAATTCAGATGATGGATACAGAGTAGTGGTAAAGTAGCTCATGGAGAGGGCCTCAGCCAGGCTTTGTCTTCCTGGAGCACAGAACTGTGTACCTGATTCCAAAATGTCCTGGAGTCTGATTTAAGTACTGTGCTGAAACCCAGAGAGACAAATGATTGTTGCAAAAACAAGGTTAACGAGTGTTTTGTGACAGCCTTGTTATAACGTGATCTACTGCAATCAGGTGTGTTATTCTGTCACTTGAGCACATATCAGCGTAATACAGTTTGAATCCAGGACACAAGGGGACAGAGGTGCCCTCCACTTACAGTTGTTTCCATGTAGGAACCTTGAGCTACAGGGAGAAAAACCTGAGCCTGGCAAGGTATTATACGCTGAGCAAGACCCCATGAGAACCTCATAGTGCTTAAAATGTGGGTGAACATCTCAGTGTGTAGCTACACAGCAGTTCTAGGTCTCTCTACAGGGGCTTACTCGGGCATCAGGGAAGAATAAGGCTGCTCTGAACCTTGCTTGGCAAGGCTAGTGCTGATGTCTGTGCCTGAACTCTTCCTTCCCCTGCAAGGACACCTCCAGCCACAGACTCAACTGATCCTTCCATTCTCTTTAAGTGCTTTGAAAAAGGCTATTTCAAAGGGGAGACAAAAGGCACAAATAGATGCAATCAGCAGGTCTGTCTCTCTTTCCTCCCCCCAAATGGTGCTGTCTTGCTGAGCCTGGCAGTCATTTTATTGGTCCCCTCTTGACTGGCCTCTGAGTCTCCCCACCTGGTGCTCTAGTGCTAATTGGTACAATTAGCCTCTCCCTCCCTGGGCTAATTGTTAATGACTGTCTCACCATCCTCATGGGGACCAGAAGAAACTTGTACAAGGGGGAGGGCTGCAACCACAGAGACACCAAGGGAGAAGCAGGGAGCTGGGACAGGCTGGTTTGCTGCTCTCCATTCC
>JAVJGJ010000030.1:17462534-17479873 GCA_035590215.1 Microhierax caerulescens | reverse complement strand
CTCTAACTTGGAACAACATACAACGTTTCTCTGGATCATAGTACCAGTAAAGTAACGGGGCTGTTCAGCACCAGGGAGCCTGTTGTACGATCTGTGGGGCCCTTCATGGCATTTGAGTGCTTGGGCTGCTAATATGCACAAGGTAAAACTCCTTAGCTGTCTGCCCAAGGTCTTTGTAAGACACTTTTTATGCAAACACCTGTCTGGAGAATATTGCTGGAAGTTGCTCAGAGGCTTGTGGTAGTAGGAAAGTTAATATCCAGATTGTTTAAAAGGAGCTGGGAACAAAAGCCCTATTGGTTCTTCAAAAGAGTATTGTGATCTCTATACAAAAAATACATGCTCTTGAAACTGCTACATGTTTAATATTAATACAAGTATTTGTTTGTGACTGTATTTGAAATGGCTTCAGGTGGCAGGTTGTCCTCAGCAGACAGGGAGCCTTGGTGAGAAGGATCTGATGAGAATTAGACAATAGATTTATAAAAGAAAATATTGAAACTGTCTTTTCATGCTGGGACCTGACAGTATTTAATAGTACCTTTGCTTTTTTAAAAGTTAATTTTTAAAGGTATTCAGATGTACAAATTAACTACTGCCCATAAATAGCCTTCTGATCACGTGGCATTAATGTAACCGGGATGAGTATCTGATAGCTGACTGAAGCTGACACTGGACCTGCAATGACATGTGCAGCATCCCCAGCTCTCAGCAGAGAGCTCAGGGCTGTAAACTGAACTCGTGAGGCAGGCGAGAGCTGCACGCTGGTGCCAGGGTAGCGGGGGGTGTGTGTGTCAGTGTGCTTTGCTTGCATAGAGGTTGTTGGGATCTTAGAGGTACAGTGAACTACCTCCAAACTGTGCTCGTTGCACATGTGGGTGCAAGGTGACAATATACAAGCAAACCTGCCAACAGCAGGGCTCAGTTTTCTCCAGTGTAAGGAACATTTATACAGTGAAATGTCAGAGTCCAGATTTAAAGACAGCTCTGTGGCCAAACTCAGGGGGAAGAAGAGGAATAGATAACAATCATCTTCCTATGAGTAAATTGTGTGTTAGCTACCCTGGCTGAAATCAGTGGGTGAGGATTCAGGGGGTGTGCTCAGGGATGTGACTTTCCACGTACAGGGATCCAGATGAGGGCTGGGGAACTTTCCTCCATGCGTGTGTCACTCTTGCCATGTTGATGAGTGAACCCAGCTGAGCAGAAGAACACAGTCAGCTCAGTGGAAGATCAAGCTAAACCTAAGTGGCACCAGAGCTGGTGTCATGTACTCAAAGAGATCTCCCTGCATGGAAATAATTTAGTGTTGGTTTGACCTACAGTGTAACATCTTGCCCCATGGCTTAGCCAGGGAAAGGGAGGAGTAGAGCTCGAGTCCCTGACAGTTTGAATGCCAACCTGGAGATCAAACCTCTGTAGGTGATGCCATGCAGGACTGTAAATGGCTGTTCTGTTATTGTGTAGATACCGAGTGTATCACCTGGCAGGCAAATGGAGAGCTGTTCAGGGCAGAAACAGTGGGTTCGTTGGTTTAAATTCTAAAAAAGTACTGCTGAATGTAAACTATGTTCAGGTAAGAAATGCTATGGGAATTATACAGAAAAGAGATGACTGTGAAGTTGATTTTATGGACTGACCCCAGAACAAAGAATGCCTGCGGATGAGGGCAGCATGAAGGTATTTGCTGTTGTTGAGACCACACATGTGAATGGGCGGAAGACAAGCCTCTGTCAAGTCTGCTAGGTGGCTAGTGTTTTCCAAGAGTTATTGCATTTGTCTAATTAAATGACCTCTTTGAGTCAAGGCAGTGTTTATTTCAAGCTATGTAATGTCTTGCACTATCCCAGCTTCTTCAACCTTCTTCAGGTTTGAGCTCAGTTTTTCCAAGCTGTGTTCATCTTGTAGAGCTATTCATATATCCAGGCACAGGGATGTACATCAAGATACAATTTGCGGATAGACACTGACATTTAGAAAAGAAACATCAGACCAAGAAAACATCTGCCATGAACAAAGATTTAAGGAACTATTCTTATCTCATGAAGTAGATGGATGGATGGTGCAGGGCACTTCACTGGCTCTGCTGTGAACTTTACACTGTGCTGCTTGCGTGGGGAAAGCTCTGTGGTGAGGGGGGCAGAGGCTGGCACAAACAACCTGAAGCAAGAGGGAGGTAGGTTGGGGCACTGAAGCACTCAGTGCCCTTGAGTAAGTGGCTTGACTTGCTCGTTCCTTAGGGTGACCTTGGACAGGGCTCTTAAATTCCTTTTCCTCAGTCAGCCCAGCTGGCAAATTTGTTTGGGGGTGAAGAAACACCAAAATGACATTGAACAGCAAGCTGTGCCCCTGCGTTGCCCTTTCCAGGGTAAACAAATCATACCCCAGCATCCCCCCCAGCCCGCCATCAGGGCTTTTCAGCGTGTCCTTTGTAGAGCCCTGTGGAAAAGCACGGATGCAACATGAACTACACAAATGGTACAGTTGCATATTCAGATATATTGCAGTGTTTGTTCATCTCTCAAAATGTGTGTACAGTACTGATCACTGTATTATCTGTGTGCTTTCTGCTAATTAGCAATGCAAATATAAAAAGATTCTTCTTCCCTCCTTTTCCATAAGCAGCCAAAAATGCATTACTTTTTTCCCCCGTTACCTTTTCTGTGATTAAAAAAAAAAAAAAGATGCTAGAGATAATAACCAGTGTATTCAGCATCTAGTGGAAAGATAATATTATAAGTGTGAAAGATGGTTTTCCTGGAAAAAGGACAGTTTTATTCATTGGCTAACAGAAAGCATTAGTTTTATAGTTCAGGGTAGGAAGCTGCCATAATTCTGGTCATATTGTTTCTTCTGGCAGGGAATAAACTCTCTCTCTCTTTTTATACCTAGAGGTGAGTTTTTACTCTTTCTCTTTGAATTACACTGGTGGTCATCAGAGTGGTGGTGGAACAAGAGTGTGATGTTGCTGGAGTACTTCAGATGTAGTTGCTCAAAGCACTGCCACTATAATTCAAAGTGAAGAGAGTAAAACTTACAGCAGGCGCTCCAAAATGGAGGACACCGAGGTCTTTGTTTACTGTCCTCGTCCTCCTTCCCTTTGGGCAAGAGCCAGCGTCTGACATCTGCGTCGCTAGGTACATGGCGTTACCCAGCCAATTACACACCGCTGCAACACGCGACCCGGCTGCATGCACAGGACGAGCGTGGGGGAATAGAACAGGGCAGGAAGGACCAGGCAAGAAGAGGGTGCCCCTGGTGCCATCTGGGGACACGCAGTCACTGGCCAGTGCAGGGACTGCTCCCCGTTAGAAAAAGCTTTTGTCAAGACCAGCAGACTGATCTGGGAAATAGAAAAGATTGGAAGGCACCTGGTACAGATGAAGCACGGCACACCTGGAGCTGGCGGCACTTTGCTGCCAAAGAGCTAGTTGGGCTGAGAAGAAAAAGTGGGTTTGTTTCCATGCTTTTTTGACCCCTAACCTCAAGTTTTGTACCTTCTGCAAAATATTTAAGAAGATTTATCTTTTTCTATACCTTACCGTAACTCACAAAATTGTACTATGCCTGTATTCCTAGAAGGATGTGTATTTAGATATGATGGATCTGGGTCAAAATCAGAGATATCAAAATACAAAGTTTTCAAGAAATCTGAGCATTTGCGATGCTGTCATTTGCAGTTCCCTTTTGTGTTTCTTTCTAGAAGGGATTCTGTGGAGAGTCATATGATTTGTTGTGACCATTCTCAAATAATCATTGTTCCAACTCAATCCTTTATTCAGCAGATAAAGTGTGGATGTTCTCCCCATGGAGCTGAATGGCACAGCTATACCCCGACATGTAAAAATAGCGACCTGGTTGTGCACAGAGCTCTTCTGAACAGCTGAGCACAGAATCCCCTTCTACTAATTTTCTTGAAATGAAAACAGATCCAATCGCTGGCCTAAGCCGGGTGTTGGGACACCTGAATGAAGACAGGAAAAGTGTTTCTCTACCTTATGTTTCACACGGCTCCTGTCTGAGCAGTGAACACCGCCAATTCTGTCCTCAGCAATGCCTCCATAGATGAGTCTATTCCTAACTTGAAAAAATTACCCCTCTGGACCCATATTAATATAATGGCACTTAGCAGCATATCATTGACAGTGTGTGCGCATACACAGAACTTTCTTCTAGTCAGACATTCCCCTGTTTTTTTTTAAAGGCGCTTTTTAAGTGAGAAACCAAACTTCTTTAAGGATTACCTGAATGTCTCTGTAATTTATGGCAGCCCCTTGACACTGGAAGAAATTGCATCACATCCACATGAAAAAAAAACCAACCTAGTGGAAAGAGTGAGATTAGACATAAACTTGCAAGCTCTGCTTATAATATGGAGCAACAATACATGAACATACTGTTCTTTTGCTGCTACTGCGGAGAAAGAATGAGGGTAAAACGTGTGAGAGAGCCACAGTTAAATTACTCACTATTAGCCCCTACAGTGTGCTTCCAACCTGCGTTGATATATATATACAGAGAGAGCGAGAATGTCACAGTTAAATTTTTTTTACTAGTATAATGAGGAAAGAGACCAACAGAAGAAGTTCCCTTGGCTAATTTTCTAGCCAGCAGCCACTGCAATGTTCCCACTAGGAGAGACTGAAGAAGTGAGAGAGTGATATAATAAATAATGACTGGCTCTGCTGGTAAGGAGAAATTATCACTGTGCTTGGGGGATCTAAGTATGTGCTCACCCAAGAAACAGGGAGGGGGAGGGGGCCAGGAGCGCTCTGTCGTGTCTTGAGAAGAACATTCAGCAGTGTTTGAATTAAAAAGGATTTCAGCCACTGCTTTGTCTGCTAAACTGGGAACGGGAAAGGCTGGCTGGATGGAGCAGTTCTGAATGATGTGCACAAAAAGATGTCAAAGGAGATTCCAATCTGAGCTCTTGGTTTAAATCTGCTCCCTGAAATGGAGATGGAAAGCAAAGGTGGGCTCACGGCTGGGCCCAAGGGTGTGAAGTCCCACTGACTTCTCCAGGGAGCACACTCCTGTGCCGTGGACACAGCCCGTGGTAGATCCTGCTCTTGGCGGGCTGCTTGCCCTCTGGCACAGGGCTGAGCAGGCTCAGGCCATGGAGGAATCACCTCTTGGAGGAGGAGGTGCAAACAGAAGCCGAGGAGACTGTGTTCAGCTTGGGATCTCCCAGCAGCCTGGGTTAAGGCAGCACTGTTGGGATCCATGAGCTGTTCCTGTGGGACATAACACTGAAATGGTTGCAACTGGCTGTAATGTCTCCTTGGGGAAGAAAAAAAAAAATTAGCTACATATTTTAAAATCTGAAAGGCCTTTTTTTCTTTAGCATGGTTTAAAAGGGAGAGCAACCCAAGATAAAGTCACATCAGTACAACTGAGCACTATGTGCATGTGCCTGTGTTTCTATTCAGAGCCCTGTCTTGCAGCGTGGCACTTGCCCCCCCAGGCAGGCATAGTCCTTAGAAACAGAAAGGTGCAGTTCAGAGAAAAGGTCTCTTACAGGAAAGAAAAGAAGTGTTACAGCTCAGTCAAACACAAGTTATTAGGCATGGTGCAGGGCAGCTGGGGAAGGTGCAATGGTCTGTGATGCAGAAGATGTCAGTTCAGATGGTCAAATGGTTCTGCCCACCCTTAGGTTCTATTAATTAAACTACATGGAAAAAGTCATGGGAGTTGTGTTTGCTAAAATCTCTTGACCTTCCGTGGTGAAAGAGTGAGATCAGCTATTCTTGTGAGATTTGTGTTATTTTAGCAAAAGCATCTCCTTAGAAAAGCTTGAAGAATTTTGGAGCCATCTAACCTGAATTAGATTCTTGGATCAGGCTTGAATTGCAGACACTGGTTTAAACCCCATAGCTAAACAGGGCCTCCTTTCCCGTTTCCAAAAATAGTATGCTACTTTCTGCATTTCACCACACGTGCTGCTTCATATACAGAAATAAATAATCTGGGATTTAGTATGATTTAGCTCATTTAAATGACAGCAACTTTCACATAAAGAGTTGAATATTCTGCTTCCTAGACTACATTTCAAGCTTTTTCGCAAGACAAAAGCAGCAGTCAGGTTTTTTTGTGCTCCAGCATCATGAAAATTTGCATGGTGAGATGCATTTCTCACCACATGCGGACTGCAAATTGTATTTGAAATGGAAAGTATCAATTAAATAAGCCTTTCTGAACTGTCTGGTGACAGCTGCCATACTGCTGAATGTTGATGACACTTGCAATATCAACAGATTTGGGCCCTTGCACTGGAGATTATAAAACACTTTCTAGCCATTTAAAATACTGATTTAACAAGCAGATTAGGATCATCATTTCAATCACTGAAGACAGAAACGTTTACTGGGAAGCCATTTCTCCCTGGGCACACCCAGTAGCATCTACACAGGTGCTGGTTTTGTTCAATGGTTTCAAAACCCTGCACAAGCTAATGGAGGGGCAAAATGAAATCGGTGCACTAAGTCAGTGGGAGGCTGGGCTGACTGTTCAGATAGGGAAAATCCCACTGGGAATCCAGGGATGGTTTGAGGGTCTGAAGACTGAGGAGGATTCCCCTGGAGGAGCCCCTTGGCTGGTCTAGCCAGGGGGCTTGCCCTGGCTGGGGACACAGGGCTGCGCCTCACCATCTCAGCCCCAGGAGGCATCAGGAGGCAAGGCTGGACACATGCAGAATGTGAATGGCTTTTAAAACTAAGCCAGTCCATTTGCTTAAGGCAGGGGGGATGTTTGTTTGTTTGGGTTTTTTTAATGAACATGGCAGGTTTGAGTGAAGCTGCCTTTTTTTTTCAGGTTGCAGTTCCTGGGCTCAAGTGAAAGACTACAGACATGCCAAGGGAGAGAATTCAGCTGGGACCCTCAGCATCCCTGACAGACCGCGTGTGCCTGTGGAGCTGCTGGCTATTATGTGGTAGGGGTTTTGCCCTCTTGGGGTTTTTTTTGGGGGGTTTTTTTTTGGTTGGTTTTTTTTTTTTGCTAAGTTTATAAAATCTTGTATTTAATCTAAATGGAAAAACTTAATTTTTTTAAGTTCTTTAAAAACTTGTGAAAGCAGGTAGAGGCAGCCTTGTTTCCAGAGAAGCTGCAGCCTGCAGTGAAGGGGAGGTGTTGTTGAAGTGTATGGTACATGGAAAAAAAAGTAATTTAGCAAAACCAAAAATTCCACCACTAACAACTAAACCATCACTTTAAAAACACACCCATTTCTCTAGCACAAACTTTCATTTTCCACATGCCTTTGCCATCCTTACATGAAAAAAGCCTCACGTAGATGTGAGGCACAGTCTGGTGTGCCTGTGCCAACGCACAGAATGTGTGCGGTCCAGCTCCTACAAAGTCGTGGGGAAAGCATGACCTGGGTATTGCTTTTATGAATAGCAGATGCACTGCATTTTTAATATAAGCAGTGTGCCTAATCATGTCTAGTGTACAGTACGTAGGTTAACGATATAAACTAGACCCTGAGAAATACAGCTATTGTAATCTTTTCATTATTTATCCATTTTAATCTCTCTCTATTAGGAGACTATGTATAATTTATTTTTTATTTCTGCAGTGAATAATATAAGATCTCTCTATATTTTTTATTTGAAAATTCTGTTTTAAAGCACTCTGTTGGATAACATTAGCTATATTTTTCTTTTTTTGATAATAAAAATCGAAATAATATGCTAAGCTTTTGTACAGGAATGCATATTAGAATGCCCTTAATGCAGCAGTGTGTGTGACACTCCAGAGACTTGAGAACTGTTTCAGCTGTGCACTGAGACCTTGAAGTTGTATGGCCCAGCACCAAAGACCTGAAAACTCATGCTAAATTGTTGGATTTCTGTGCTTTTAAAATCCTGTTTAAAATTTCTTCTCCTCTTTGATCCTGTTCAGATTGTTCTCCTTAAAACTGTTGTTGCCCTCATCAGAGCCACTCATTTTGCTGACAGAATTTTAATGATGACTGGGCATGGATCTTAATGCTGCAACCTGAAATACGCAAAATCCCAGGTGCAGAAGGCGTGAGTAAGAGATGTTCTGGTTAGAGAAATGTGTTCCAGGAACCACAGCTTCTGCAAGCATCTTGCTCAGTAGTCTTGAGTGCCTGTCTCAAGCTGTGTAAAGCCTCCCAAAATGTCCAATGTTCAGGGGTTTGCTCCCGAGCGAGAGTGACAGTGTCTGGACGCAAATGGCCTTCAGAACAAAACCTCCTCTTCAAAGATGCAAATTGCTAAATATTAATAATCATAGTCTGAGGGTCTCCTAAAACAAAATCCCAACAAATTGCATGGAATGACAGTTGAATATAAAAAGGGTTGCCTCCATCGGTTTGTTTCTTAAAGGGGCAATGGAGAAAGGCAAGGACAGAAAAATGTCACCCAAGTCTCAGTCCTGAGACTACTCCTCGAGCAGCCTCCTTCTGGCAGGCTTGTGCTAAAATCCTGGCTGCCGTGGAGGAGACAGGTCCCTACACTGCCCACTGCGCAGAGCTGCTGCCATCAGTCTACACGCTCCAGGAAAACCCGGCTCTGATTTTTGGGGGGCTACCTCAAGTCCCCACAGGAGGTGGCAAGCGGAAAGTCTGCTCCAAGTCTTGTCCTTGAGAGTTCCTCCTCTCTTTTATGGTTGCCATCACTCCCACAGGTATTTATCCCTCTGGAAAAACAGGGCTGAGTGAAAGAAATGGGGCCATTCTGATCCCACGGGATTTATTTACTGAATTAAAGGATTGGTGCAACCTATTAAATATGAGTCTTGTTGGTCTGTAAAAGTAAGGGTAGCTCCCTGCCTTTCAAAATTCCCTGCATGACCATGAAGAGCCAGTGTTGGTCCATCTTAATTCAGGATTAAAATTCTTCAGGAGGTACCGGTTTAACTCCTCTGTGGTCTCCGCGCTGCCTTCCCTCCCTTGCAATTATACCAGCAGCAGCGTCTACAGTAATGGAGAACAGCTGTATAGTTTAAGCAAAAGCCAAGAGGTTTGGACACCAGGAAAGCAACCCTCCCCACTCCCTGCCTCATGGAAGGGAAGATGTTGTGCCCATGGATGTAGGGCCCTAGGGTGGTTTTAAATTAACTGAAGACTCTACTTCTGTGTGAAGTTTGGCTGCAAGAACAGTGTGGTAAAACACATATTACCACTTTCCTACATTATAGTTAATCACTATTTTCTAGAATAGTTAAACTGCCATCCCCTCCCAGAGAATAATTACTGCTATTTAATTGTATTTATAATTTAGTATACACCTGAAAAATATGCTATAAAATATCAGGGGGGTTCCCTTTAATACTGGTGTTCCATTTACAAACTGTCACATTTATAATGCGTCTTTAATCTTCTGTGGTCTGCTAGAATTTTATATTAAAGCCTGCTTTGTGCTTTAAATATTAAAGATTCTGCAGTACTTCAAAAGGTGATAATGCCTGATGCTCTGGTGGTGCTTAAATCTCAACAGCTAAATATATTGAGGAATGTTCGGTGGCCCTGGCTTAATTAAACATGTATGTGTATTTTCAAATGCAATCTTTTTCTGCTTGTTAGGTTTTTGACAAACCTCCAAACAGGTCCAGGTGGAACAAAGCATGTAAACAAGCTTGTGAATGCAAGCTTAAAACACTCAAATTAGCACCTTCTTACAATTAATATGCAAACCCTGGGATCTCTGTTATTGATAATGCCATTTAATATTATTTGCAGCTGAGCCTTATATTCTAGCCTTTTCATTTTTCTAAACCATGTCCACTTTAATTACATGAAAATGTACTGTTAGAGACTAGTCATCCAATGAGACTCTATTTACTATGAGAAACTTATTCTACCCTGTGTAACATAGGATAAATTACAAGGCTGCGATAACATTTCAGCGCACCGTTTGCTTTACAGTGTTTAATGGTTTAATTTGGCACATACAGCTAAACCTGGAACCATTGAGGTATGCAGGTAGGTTAGCACATAGTCTTTTTATTGTTTTCATTGCTTGTTCCCCACCCCCCACGAGTTAATAAATTCACTTATGGCATCTTCTCCTAGACTGGATTGCAAGTGCTATAGGGGAGGCAAACTCTCTGTGACAGGAACAGGCACAAGACCCACTGGCGGGGCTCTGCTCAGAGCCAGGGCAGGATGTGAGCTCCCCTCAACACCCTGCTACCGAGTGATACGTTTATTAGGAGCAGACTTTTCTTATGCAAGTAAAATTGGTCTGACTGCAGCATCTGCTCTTGCAGGTTTGTAGCAGCAGAAAAATGTTTCAGAAGGGCTTTGTTCTTTCTAAAATAACAGGACGCCAAAGCTCGGCAGCACCAAAGCATGCAGAGATACGGTGCCCCATGGCTGGTCAGCTCATGCAGCCGTTTTCATTGGCAGTCCCACTACTCTGGCTACTCTTACCCGGTTAAAGTAATTGGTGCAGTCATAGATAGTGTGTGTAATTAAGTTCTTATGTTAACAACATGCTGCTTTTGCTACCTTAAAATTAGTCCATATCCAAATGACCTGACCCATCATTTCTTATTAAATTTTGCATTTTGAACTGTAGGTTTTCTATTAAACTGAGGTGCTGCATATTAAAAAAAAAAAAAAAAAAAAAAGAAAAGAACATGTACAAACAGACATATTCATGCATAGGCATATGATATAATACATATATCAACAAACCAAATAGCTCTGCATGTAAGTGTGAGCATTGCCTCCCAGTTCTGCATAAATAAGAGGCTGGCCATAATTTGAACAGGGAAGGAAATATTCCATACATGAAGAGATATGGAGAATTACTCCATTTGTTTTAGTGCAAATATGCAGCAATTGTCTGAATGCATTTGAAATATGATGAAAATATCCATGAATGCACCTGAGAAATGTTCTTTTATTCTACTATAATAGGTAAGGTGATGGCAGAAACTGGGGAAGCTGAAATAGAGCTACTGCAGTTTTACAGGTGAGGCAATGTTAGCAGGAAATGACAAGCAGGCTATAGTTATTATAATACCTAGGGCAAAGCAGCAAGCATGCACAGTGATAGACAAATCTAAATTAATGATAGCAAGGGTGGTGTGGCATTTTAATGTAAACTTACTCTACTGTAGGGAAACTTGTAAGAATATTGTAAAATAGGTGAAATACCAGTCCTCATATGTGACTAACAAAATGTTTTGTTCAGAAAATATAAATGCAAGCTGGAATACCGCAGCTGCCTATTATTAAGGGAACTAACTTTCTTTTGTATTTTAGCAACACCTTAAAAGCCTAGTGATTGCTTTCGGCAAACATAGGACTACTATAATTTTAGATCTGTTAAACACCTTGAGAAACCAACCCCCCCCATTTTATCTTGCATTTTAATGTTCTCCTTTTCAGACAGAAGGGGACTGGTTAGCTAGTCGTCATTAAGTTGGATTCAGCATGTTTTCTCAGTCAGTAACCACTACCTGTAATTAAAATGTCGTCCTAACAACATCAAGGTGCAGAGAGTAAAAGAGTCAGTTCACCTCTGGAACTGCATGCTTTATGGAGCTCCACAACCCCTCAGAAATGGAAGCTCAGAGAAACTGTCTCTGTGATCTTTAATGGATTTTTAAAGATGACAAGAAAGGAAATGGGAAACTAAAGGCATGGAAGACATAAATTCCCTAAAGGTGCATTCTGAAGTAAATCAGAGCAACTGAAAAAGTGAATTCTCTGAGCCCTGGGATATCTCCCAGGTTTTTCAGCTGGACACTTACGGCTTGTCGGGTCCCTGAACACCTCTGCTCTGGGCATGCTTTGACACAGTGAGTCACAGAAAGATGAACAACATCACCTGAAGTGCTGTTTGAGGGGCAGAAAATTGCTCCCATTGCACACTGTGCTGCCTTTACTCTAAATCACATGACTTATTACAACCTTCCCTTTATAAAAGAAGTGCCATTTAGGTGTGTTAACTTCTCTAGCTGTAATAGGCATGTTTCCCTCCTTATTTCCACAACAGCTAAATGCAGTCAAAGAAAGAGGTGAAGATCAGGTTTTACAAAACGTGAATTGTTTTCAGGGCTACAGCTGCACGAAAGCTAAATAACAATAGACAAGAACAAGAAATCTAAAAAGCTCTGTGTTACCCAATATGTGTTATATAGATATGTCTGCTTCTATAAAATGGTAGAGGAAAAAAGAAAATCAGTTTCCCTTCCAAAGATATCTGACTACAGTTGTGCTTTGTAGTTCTCAGTGAATAATACAAGCTGAGGCGGAAGGCAGTCAAACTCTCTGGAAGAAAAGAAGACTATTTTGAAGCACTTTCATTTATTTATTCAATTTATGAAATCATGTAATGTATATTCATCTAGTCAAATAGAATTTGGATATAGGGTTTGCAAGCCAAATTACAATGTAGTCTCATGTCTTAATAATGAAAATATTTTAGCATATGCACAAACACACAGACTGGATATATTTGAGTGGGGAAGGGTTTTGTGCAGATGTGGTTCAATCTCTTCATGATATGTGGTGGTCCAATATTAAATGTACCACCTCCCTTGTTTTGAGTGTGGTGCTATCGTTGCTACCATCCCTCTCTGGCTTCTTTTCATGTGGCACCACCTGGCCATACACACCTGCTGCACTGAGGACCCAGCCCTGTTCCTGAGGCTTTGCTGGGCATGAAGGGCCCAGCACGCTCTGTTACGCTGGGGAACCAACAGCACCCAAATGTGTCAGAGCAGTCCCTGCTGTCTGTGTGCCTGATACCAGCCTGCTCTTATCGTACCAGAGTGTTAGACTGAAACACTGGAGGAATTGCGACATCACAGTACTTGATTACTTTGGGCTCTTCTGGCTGTGCATCCTCGCTAAAAAAAAAAAAAATAAATATATATATATATATATATAAAAATCAGTTTTTAAAATTGACCTCTTAGCCCTATTTGTCTGCAATCTATTAGCAATCAATTTGATTAACTGTGATTCTTGAGTTTCAAGCTAGCTTTGGAGAAACTTTAATTCCCATCTTTTATATTTTTTTATGTGCAATATATGCCATGCACTTATCTACCCTCCAGGAAAAAAAAAAAATCCTTACATTGGGTGAAAAGAGGAACATTGGGGAAGATGGTGGCAAGTATTGCAGAGAGAAATATTCTGATCATATAATATCTATACCAGAGCAGTACCTTTAGACCACACTGTTCGGGAAGTGGTGTTCTGGCTTCTTCTCCAGTGTGTATGGGTCCATGGAAAACATTGCACTTTCCCAGTCAGTCACAATTTTACCCGTCAACCATGAATAACACCAGTCAGATAAGAGAAAATGAAACATTTCCTGTATTCTCCAGCACTGTGAATCATTGATTCTGCTTTCAAGTGTGAGCTAAAGCATGCAAGGAAGATGACTTGTTCAAAACGATTACTATTATAAACCTAACATTGCAGCCTGGAAATCAGTTGCAAGGTTCATGTACCAGCATCATTCCCTCTATTTGCATTTCAGTAAAATTTGTTTTGCTAGGGCCAAGACAGGGTTTTTAAAAATATGACTTTCTTGCCAGTGTGGAGTGCAGCTGTGCAAGAGGTCAGGGGAAGTCGCCAAAGCACGGGAATTCAGCGTTTGCTTGGACTGAAGGCAGGATATGTAACTGCAGCTAAATCCTTTGGCAACAGGCACAGCAGTTTCCTCCCCAGCAGATAAAACACAAATGCAGAGGCCGCAGTAACTCTGGGTCCAGTGCAATACAATCCATCACTTCACAGGGGCAGAATGAGTGCTTGGCTGCAGCATCTCCCAGTTTAAGCTTTGCTTGAGCAAGGGGCACAAGATCAGCCCCTTAATCTGAGCACCTCTCTGTTACAGTGGGTTTCAGTTTTATTAGCTCTCTAGCATTAGAGCACTATCGATTAATGAGCATATCTGGAGACCTGTATAGGAGAAAGACGTGAGAGGGATATGATCTACCTGATACTGCACATGGGGAATGGCAATAACCATAGTGAGAATTCAGGGTAAATGTCCTAAGAACCTGTCTTAAATCACTCACAGCTCTGTTGCTCTTTTTCCCCCTTTTACCTTTGTACTTCCAGCCACTTTTCCATGCAGCTCTCTGCCTCTTCACTTTCTGATGCCATTATCTCTAGAAAAAAAAAACCAAGCCAACCTTTATTTCTGGCAATCTCTGTTGGCACCTTTGTGTTTAAAGCACCCAGTTGTAAGTAATTAATTCCCCCCACCCGTACACCATGTCATCACTTCTAAACAGGATTAAAAAGAAATAGATCATCTCATTGTGTCAGGCTGCCGTATGTTATCATTTTCAGACTCCAGTGTACTTTTTTTCCTGGTGAAATGTTCCTCATATCTCTATCAGACTGATTTATTGGATTGTTGCTTTTGTTTTTCTTTGGGGAGATTATGCTGGTCATTTTTAGTGATGCCTTTGCCTCTAATCAGAAATACATTTTTACAGCTTCAAAACACACCAGGATTCACAACTTGTAAATGTCTCCAATTCTTGATTTTCTTTTAAGTGCTTGCTACGTTGGAGAAAAGGTAACAGCAGTTCCAGAACTGAAGGAAAGAGAAATCTTGCCATGTATCAGCCAGCTGCTGCCTCTTCTACTGATAGTACTTAATTGCATTTACAATTTCCTCAGATTTCCAAATATTTCTGTCAGATTTGCTTTTAACTCACTACAGATTGTGTGCATTGACTGTGCAACAACCTCACTCAGAGCTGAAATATTTAATCACTACCCGTGGATAAATGTTTTCATACTTTATGCTATGTTGTTTAGAAGTGAGGCATATATAAGGAACAAAAAATCTGTCAGTATGCATTTTCTATTGGAATGTTGCGTAAGTTTTTAATTGGAAAATAGGCTTTTAAGGGTAATCATTGCTGAAGACTAGAGTTAGGAAATGAAGCATATTTTTGCGTGATTTTTCTTCTTAACATAATGAACCTTTTTGTGTCTGTCATGGAAAACATGGAAATTTCATTCTCTTCTCTGTAACTATCTTCACTTAAATGTTTTAGGTTCAGTTGCTTTGAATGGTTTGCAAGTAACCTAAAGGGCTGTGTTAATATTAGCCTGCAGTGAGCGCATACTGGCACTTTGTTGCTGTTTGGAGAAATGACCAGTTTACTTGGCTATATTGACAGCTCTACTGTAAAATTTGCTGGCATTAAAGGTCAAAAAGACCCAGTTTTTCCTCCAGTTGCTTCTATCCAAAAGAGAATAAATCTCAGAGCAGAATCACTTCTCTGACAATAATTTATGAATTATGCACTGACTGTGTTTGAATTGAGAAAGGCTTTCATATCCTTTCCATTAGCTCAGATTAAGTTTTCATATAGATGCTGGGAAGCATGCTAGCAATATCCTTAGCTCATTTTTATGAAAATTTTATCAGTGCTTTTTTCTGTACTACACTCCAATTGGGATGTCTCAGAATCTAAAGCTCAGCTTTGGACATGAACTTCTCTCAACCTGGCTGGCTGCTGCTCTAAAGGTTTCAATATTTTATGGGCTCTGGCTAACTCAGCCGTGAGATTCAAGCTGCAGAGATTTAACTCTAATGTAAAATCATGAACGGATGAAAACTGGGATGTCATAAGTAATACATCTACAAGAGCAGGATGCAGTTACCATTTTTAAAAGGTTTTTAAAAAGAAAACAGCATTCTCTACTCCCTCTTTGTATCCTAAAATGAAAAGCCTCTGAGCTATTGTACTAATACATAGCCATCTTTTCTTGCCTGCTTTTCTTCAATTGCTGCTTAATTGTTGTGGGTTTTTTCCTTCAGGTCCACCATCAACAAGAAAGCCCTTAATGTCAGCTTCCTAGAGAAATGGGCATCACATCGCTTAATGTTTATAGGCCAAATCCATTCCTTAGCATCTTCTCTTTTTGTCTCAAAACTGATTTAAAACATTTGGAAAATCTGTCTATTCAGCCGGAGTGTTCTGGTGCATTCTTTCCTAGAAACAGTGGGGTCAGATGCGATCTGTCTGATGGACTTTTTTGCTGCAATCTATAGCCGTTTCCCTTGAGTCCTGCCGAGTGTAGCAAAGCAGCACAGCCCTATAATGGCCCCAATGACAATATGTTCTTTGTGTGAAAGAATCCAGGGGGAAGTGCTGGAAGGTGCTCTGGTCAGTAAAAAAATAGTTTTAGTGCTTGCTTATTTTTATCATTATGTACGTTGCCTCCACTGGAAATATTTTCTTGACAGTAAATAAGCGTCACCATAAAACATTTAACAAGCATGAAGAGAACAAATACAGAGTCCTTTTCATCTTAAAAGGCTTCAGTTGTTAATGTCTGTTATTAGCAAATTTCATTTGAGAGGGCATAAAAGAAGGACTGTATCTTGTGTATTTTTGCACTCACAGTCAAGAGTTTAATCTGTTCATGAATGTAACTCCCTCATGTGTGATGACAGAAAGATTTCTCTCCCCCTTTAAAAATGTGACCTAGTCCAAAACTCAGTTAGGACAACATGATGACCGAGATCCATAGCTGCATTTTGGCAGGGCTATTCAGGCGTAAAGCATAGGTATAATTAGGGAAGCCCCTCTGTAGAAATGGCTTCAGCTGCTCCCATAATTGGTGCCTATCTCCGCCTTCCCTAGCACGTTGGTCCAGTGTGCAAGTCTTGCCTTTGTTTTTTCTGGGTGCCAGCAACACCTATTCACCCTGCTAACTGCAAATCACACTCCGCTTTTTCAGCTTTGCACACTGTTCATTGACAGCTATAAATATTCAGAATCAGAAACATCTCAGCCCTCTATTGATGGTGCAAGAGGCAGACGACAGCTCTGCTATATAGGCTCACAGTACCCCTTAGCATTCAGTCCTCCATCGCCTCTCTTTAAATACTCACAATTAATTTAACAAGTAATTTGAGGTATGTAGGAGCTGGACACGTACAGGTAAATAGGTACCTCTTTTTTTTGTTCTTTTATTTTCCAGTCATTTGCCTGATTGTAACCACACTGTAAAGCTGACACAAAAATGTGGCTTCCACAGTGAGGGAGCACCAGCCTGCTGCGGTGGAAGGGAAGGATGGAGACATTTAAAAAGGTCAGTAATAGACCAGGTTTTACACTTTAACTTCAATTACCCGCACACCGGCAAGGCAGAACGTTTATCTAGCTTGGCATTGCCTCGCTGTCCTCCCCCTTGGCATTGCCATCATCTGTGAGAGCCCTTACCAAGCGATCTCAAGTGTGGCCAAGCACTGCTGGCAGCAGCGGCACTGAGCACCCACCCGGCCGGCTGGACACGGCGCTTTGGGGGGGGGGGGGGGGGGGGGGGGGGGGGGGGGGGGGGGGGGGGGGGGGGGGGGGGGGGGGGGGGGGGGGGG
>JAVJGJ010000030.1:17411087-17438391 GCA_035590215.1 Microhierax caerulescens | reverse complement strand
CAGGCCACCTTCTCCTTCAAGGATACCTTCTGCTTTCAAGAGAAGTGGATGGACCTAAGCAAAAGCAACACATTTTCCTTAGTCCATTTTACTTATTACATGCACAATGCTGGAATATGGTGGCCCTGACCCAAGCAGAACTCAGATCAGGTGACAGATCAGGGACAGTTTCTTGGCCTAAATGAAAGCCTTGCCACACCTACTCCAACTGGGTCTGAACATCCACTGCAGCTGCAGAGGCTGATGGAGATGGTGAACAACAGGCGAGTAGCAAAAGGCTGGTTCCAGTCCGGGTGGTGATACAGACCCGTCAAAACATCACCCTGACCCTGCCGGCATTAAGCTGTGTGGCTGATTAGTGAGCATCCAGTTGCCTTATCGTACTTGGAGATGAAGGTGTACTCTCAGATTGCAACAGGTTACCAGGAGCTGAGAACAAACGTATCTACAAGCTATATCCCCAGAGATGTTTTAGCAATAACTAGCAGTATGAGGCATTGCTGAGGAAATGTGCTGTATAAGCAGCTAGAAATTGAGAATTAATGTTTCTAATGCAGTCAAAAGCTGCCTTCTTGTATGCTCTGTTCCAAGACATCTTCTAGTCCAAGGCATACAAAGAAGCTGAATTTGCCTGGCACCCATGGCTGAGAGATGTTTTGGAAAAAACTCCTACTGAGTGTCGCAGACACTAATTGGCCCCTACACAGACACAGGCTTTTGGTTTTTCATTGTGTTTGTACAACGCATATCACAATGCTGACCTTTTCCTTCACCAGAGCTCCTCAGCACAGACAATAAATAGCATTAATTAAAGAAAAAACCCACGTGTCCTGTACCTCTGCAGGAATCATGACTAAGCGTCGCTTTTACCACATTACCTCTTTTTTCTGTGACTGTGACTACCCAGCATGGCCCAGGTGTCTGTGGCACTTGGCAGACACGTGGAAGGAGAGGAGTGCCTGCTCTGGCCAGCCCCTCCGTGCGGGTGCTCGGACGGGTGGCTCTGGCTGGGACACAGGAGCGGGCTGGACAGCCTTACCTGAAAAGTACCAGTGAGATCTTAAAGTAGCTTGGGTGCGTGCAGTGGAAGGCACAAGGATAAAGAGAAGAGAGGTTCTGGGACTACCTGCAGTCTTTATTTATTCGAGTAAAATTTCTGTTTAAGTTGAGAGGAATTTTGCCAAAGTGAAGCCAACCAAGATGTCATAAGCAGACCTTGTCAAATCTAGAAAGCAAAATGATTGCTTATGGACAAATCACCAACCATTAGTGAGAAAAGAAGGAAGATTTTGATTTGTTTCACCCACCTTTTCCATTTTCAAGCCTTTGCTGTTCGGCTTCATATCTGACGTTTGCAGATTTCCTTGATGTGACAGTCACCCGCAGTGTGGATGGATAGCTCATTTCCACTCCCCTCTGCAGGCTTCAAATCTCAGCAATGACTCCAGGTGACGATGGCCGGATCAGAAGTTGGGAAGAAGAGGTAGATGGAGTTAATTTCAGCTTGACACATTATTGGAACTCCCATTACAATGGTTACATGGGATATGGCTTGGCAGGTTTATTTGGACTGCCTGTATATTTGGCCGTGAGACCCACCAGTTACCCTGGCTGCATAGCAATACCTGAGGCATCTTCAACCAAGCTCAGTTGTACCAGTAGCAGAGAGAAGCAATTTGACTGTGTTAACATACTCCACTACATTTCTATACTAAAAGGGTAAATTATCCAGGACAGAGATCTGGAGTAACACAGCTAAATCCATTCTGATACTTGGCTTAGCACCTATGCCCACATTTTCCTGCATTGCATAACATACCATCAGCATATCAGGGAAGATGCTTAGAGGGGAGGAAGCAGTTCAGTCCTGGAACATCCCTTTCATGAACTGTCTTTTGCAAATACCTGTCGGGAATCCAGGGATATTTTCCTGAAAAAGTCACACAAATGTCAACAGCTTGCAAGATCACTTGTTAAGAGAAGGATTAACAAGAAAACAACAATCTGATGCTGTGAAGCATATTCTAGGGAGCAGACAGAGGATGGCCTATTTGTCATTACTCTGCACCTCCTGCTCATTTGCACAGCTGCCAACCCCAGGGCTGTTGGGAGTGGCTGGACCGGCAGTACAGTGACGGGCTGCTGCAGGAGGCAAGTGTAACCGCAGCCTGGCCAAATGGTTCCTTGGATCAAGCACAGAAAGCAGTAACTTCAACTGCTCTCAAACTGCCCGTTTACTCCCATTTAATTTTTGTGTTTTCCCAATAGGATGGCATTTTTCCTCATACCTGCTGTACAAAGAAAACGTCAGTGTTTAGTGCATTGTTTCCATTTTTATGATATGATAAAAGGGGAAGATAGAAGCTAATTAACAATACTGTTTTCAAGATAGCAAAAGAGCTTGCCTGTGATGATAGTGCTTTGAATTAACCAGGATAAAACTAAAACCTTGGTTCAACATTTCCACTTTGTAGATACCAGATATACTTCTCCACCCCCACCCAGCTCACATATTCATTACCCAAATTGCCTATCCTCAAAGTGATAATATAGTGTGGTACAACATGCCCCAACAGGACACAAATTGACTCTGTGCCTAGATACTACACAGACAGTGTAAAGCAAATATCTCACTCTATTATCTGTTGTCTCTATGAATCAACAGATTACATGGTTCACTGGGTAGCTGAATAACTTTTACACAGTTTGCTCATATCTATTTACACATATTCTACAAAAAATACATTAACACCAAAGAACAAACATAAAAAAAAGTATACCTGCAGAATCCAGATAAATTACACATGTGAAAAAACCCACAATAAATAGTCATGCTTAAATTTCATATACAATATCTGTAGATATGAAAGGAGACTCTTCTCTAGCAACAGAAACCTAAGACCAATAGTACTGTGGAAGGACCTAAAAACATTAAGAGGAACCTTTTATTTGTGACAAATTATGCTTGTAGCTGAGATTATGCACCACATTTTAAAAAGCCCTTAGTGTTCCACGGAGTAGGACTGTAACCACAGAGGGTGCTTCACCAATGATCTCCATGCAGATGCATCTCCACCCATCTCTAAGCTATGGCTTAGTGTTCACTGTTGTTCCCCGCCACCATTTTGTACAACATACCATTTTTTGGAAGAGAAAGCAGCATGCCATGCCCTCCCTTTTTGTACCTTGTGTGACAACATAGTGAGCAGAGCAGTTTGCCCCATATCACCCTAGAAGCAAACAGAGCTGCAGTCAGCTGGTTAACCCAGGATTTACACACAGCTCTCAAACTGCATATAGGTACCATGCTGGGTGGATCACTTGTCACTGGTATCAGTTTGTCAGCACTCAAGAAGTACAAGTGAAGATTGTGCAAAAGAACAGAAGATGCCTGTGCCTTGCAGTGCCGCACCTTACAAAATCCGGAGTGTTTAAATGACACACACACATGCAAGCCCGCGCACACACACACACTCTCACAGCGGCCTTCCCAAGCGTGTTTCCCTACCCAGTATGTTCAGCAATTATCCACATTCTTATCCACTCAGCTCTAACACACCAGTGTGTTTGCACTGGTGCCTTACAAGCTGTTCTCTCTTTGCCTCTTCTCTATTGCCCACAGCCAACTCTTTTGCCTCCTACACACCATTTAAATGTACTCCCTGTTAGGTCAGACCTCCACCTTTACCCTGTCTCACTCTAGAGAGTAGCTTTCCCAGGCAGTCACTGGTTGTCCTCAGACAGTGGACTAAACGCCATTGTGTTCAGCTCTTACCCTATTGCCTGTCTCCTGTGTCCCTGATACACCATCTTCCAGAAGTGGAAGCAGCTCTCTTCAACAGTGATACAGGCAGCTAGAACTTTGGTCCACTTAATCATCAAGTGGTTCTTTCTTTTTTTAAAAAGGTAAGTCTATCTTCACTTCCTGGGCCAGTTACTTCAAACCTAATACTATCATGAAGCAAAATAGTTTAAAAATTAAATGACAGCATGCCAAACTTGCAGCTGTTCATCCAAATACATTAAACAGAATGGCACCAGTAATTTATTTTAAGGTTAAAACTAAACAGAGAAATTCATTTAACTAAATTTAGTAGCATACAGTACCTGTTTGCAGGTATGAAATAAACAGTTGTGAAAGAAAGTCTTCTCAGTGCTAATTAAATGGCAGATGAATAGTCAAAAACTGCTGGATATTGGATTTTTAAAAGAATGTAGAGTAGGGGGGATTTCTCAGTTGGTTAATAATATTTAATTTGGAATGGAAGATTTGTTAAAACTGGTAGATTTTCCTCTGTAAAGTGTGCCTGCTACTCCAGGCAACAAATCCTACATGCTTTTGGTAATGGAAGATACTGTTGTAACAGCCTTTTGTGCATTCTGATAGAAAATTCAGCTACATAACCCTCACTGAACTGTTTATCTTATGTACTTATTTAACTAACATTCAAACTGACAAGTCTCCTATTTCTGGGCTTTCTTTTTATACTTTAATGTATGCCTTATCAGATGAAGCTCAGATACTACCAAACTTTGCATGTTTTTGATTTTGCACATAAACTGAAGGGCAGAATTCCAGTCTATGTCCTCAGTCATTCAATTTTTCAAGATCTTTGAACAAGACTTCAAACCCTGCAAAAATACAACCCAAATACAGACTTGCTTCTCTGTCTGTACAAATACGTGAAAGAAACTGGTATGTCAAGTTTCAATGTAGGCAAGCCTAATTGAAGCTTTAACTACATTCGAAACAAGAGGCAGGCAGCACTACCAAACTGCTTTATTCAAGGGCAGAAAGACATTCAGGAATAGAGCTGCTCGAATTATTCATTACAAATAAATTATCCAATTAATTTAGGCAATTTTTCTGTTCATCAATAATTCACAAGCTGATCCTGATGGTGGTAGATGTGTGCATCAGCCCCAATCCTGACAACACTTAGACACATGTTTAGCTTTTCATATTCCCCGTAATCCCATTGAACTCCATCAGTTTTCTCTGTGTGCTGCAGGTGAGCCTATGGAGAGTTTGTGAACAGCTTGTTTCCCTGCACCGTTTTTTTAAGGAGTAATCATTCACTTGAGTCGTGCAATATTGTGTTTGCACCTAATTGGATGAGTGACAGTTCTCCAAGTGGAGAAGACTGAATGCTGAGTAGCAAAAGATGAATGTTCTTGTTTAGGTCCTTTTCTTTTTTCACACAAAGAGATTTTCTTTGAATAAAGCAGCAGTTTCACGAATATTTTTGCGAACAAAACCAAATACTGATATGAATATTCATAACAGTGAATAAAGCGGGATATACCCTACATGAATACAGACCACAGGAATGAAGGGTTCTGAATGCTGTTTGGCCATAGATACCTTATGAAGAATAATGTTCCCAGGAGAAGGTGGAAATTCAAATGCCATGTATTGAAAAGCACTGTGGACTGCATATTTAAAAATGGAAGGTATTCCAAGAAGCCTTGTGCTTAATTTGGCTTTCTGGCCTATGTGGGGTTTTTTAAATTTTGCCATCCTAAATGATCAACAGGTTCTTGTGCTACCTCTGCACAGAAGCCCTTGCACTTCTAAGGTACTTAACCAAAATAGAATCTCACCTGGCTTGCTCAGTAGTGACTAAGAAAGCCGTGAGCTGTCTGATTCCTGTGACACCTATGTTCTCTGCACAAATCTTTATTTATGTTACAATGCACCTGTGGGAAGCTTGAATGGTTATGATTCCTAGTGCTTTAAGCATATCTTATTATGAAGTACTTCTGAAAGAAGAAAATAATTATTATTTAGCCAATTCATAATGCAGTTTCTCATGCGCTAGTTCCTGTTTCTCCACAAGTCCAGTTTTTTGTACCTCAGTTAACACTCAGACATAGAATCACAGGATTGTTTAGGTTGGAAAAGACCTTTAAGATCGTCAGCTCCAACAGTTAACCCAGCACTGCCAAGTTCACCACTAAACCATGTCCCTAAGTGCCACATCTATACATCTTTTAAATACCTCCAGGGATGGTGACTCAACCACTTCCCTGGGCAGCCTGTTCCAGTGCTTGACAATAAATCAAATATTGCAGCAAGTCCCCTGTAAATAAGATGTAATTAAATGTAACAATTCTCATTGATGGTTTAAACAATTATGCAAATCTATAGCTGTGCTGACAGCTAGGTATAATGCCCTGCAAACTTTCAATTACCTGCTGTCCACCAACTGCTGTCTCATTCAAATCAGCATAAATTGCAGATCACTTAGGTTCTTGTCAGAGAGACCCAGTCAAACACAGTATGATCCCAGAGTCTGACATAACAAAACATGATAGCTAAAACACAAAGGGAAGCAGGCTTATTTTTGTATCTGATATCTGACAACAACTTGGATATAGTGATTATTTGATTCAATTTTGTGTGTCAGATGGCAGTGGAGCAGACAATAAGGTGTCCACAGTATTTATGAACAGGCAAACACCACAGTTCACTGACGAGGCAAAATAATTTTAGGTAGCACTGAACCTGTCTGCTTGGATTAGGTTGGGGCAGATTTCTAGATTAGATAGAAAAGCTCCAATTTTTTATTTTTTTTCCTTTAACAAAAGGCTGATAACCACTCTCACTGCTAGCACAGAAGTTAGGACAACAACTCCGACCACTAAGTCTTTTTGTCACCCTCTCACCTAGACAGTTCTTTTAACAGAGCCACTTTCATTTGCACTCAGCACAATGCAGGTATCTGCCAGGCTGGATTTGAATCACATTGATGCACTGTCCACACAACATAGGAAAAGAAACGTTACCCCTAAGGTCACTAGGAGGAATAACCTACTGGATTTCCAAATCAAGTGGCTCTGGACTGTGCCAGGGAGGTTCTAACTCATGCTCCATGGCAGGTATACTCAGATACCAGCACATCCCATCTTTCTCTCAAGCAATTTTTTTTCAGTCATGGCTTTATTGGGCATCAATGAGGAAGAATATCAACAAGATTTCTACAGTATTATTAGGAAGTCTTTCCACTATAATTTTCTTCAGTGTGCCAGAAGGGGCTACTGCAGCCCATGCTGTAACAGCCACACTCCCGATACCCCACTGTTGCAGTGCATGCATTTGTGGGCACACCTGGATGCTCTGTTCAGTTTCACAGATGTATTTCCAGAGATTTAGAGGTCGAGACCTGTGACGTGTGTGATTAACCAGTTCAGTGCTCCTACATCAATGCAAAATCCAAAGTGAGCAACACTATACTAACAGATACTTTCCTTGACTGAGAGCAGTAGGTTTAGAGGTACATTGAAATTACTAATTCAGGGGCTTAGATATCACTGGTCTTCTAGTGCAAAACTCCCTATGTTTTAAATGTTTCTTAATTCTAGGGAATTAAGAATCTGAGAAACCCAATGTCACTGGTAACTATGCAGCCACTAATATGGTGACACAGGTACATGTCACCCAAAGCTTTTGGGCTGGTGGGCACAGCCTGGAAAAGGCTAGTAACACCATGTCTGCCTCAGCATCCCTGCAGCCCTCGCTGTGGGCATTGCTCAGTGATTTGCAAAGATGAGTAGTGAGGCTCTCCTTGTTCAACAAGGAAATTTTGGCCCCAGGTAGGTAAAGGCACCTTATGCTCTGTTGTCCCAGGCTGTCCAGGACAAGCGGGGCAGGGGAAAGACATTGGCCCTCTGTTAAATAGGAGAAGCCGTGGCGCTTTAATAGGACTCCCTGGCACCAGGCCTGGCTGCAGCTGCTCCTGTTTGGGCAGAGAGGCCCATCATTGCCCTGAAACCTGTTTTTGTGCTCACGCTACAGCCCTGGTGCCTCTGCTAAGGGACTCTTTGATAGGTAGCCTGCCTCCTGTGAAAGCAATGTCTCAAGGCAAAGGCTTTTCTTGGGGTGGGGGGGAATCAACTATTCCCTCTCAGAAAGTTTCACAGTGATCCTGTGATTTATTTGAATCTGACCATATTCAGAGACATATTTTCCCCCAGAATTGCCAGCTGGCCCCAAATTCTCTACCCTGACTGCACTCAGAAGTCTTCATTCCTAATCCCAAACTATTCATCCCAACACTTCTGCTGCCATCAATAGATTTAAGATGTTTTTAATGCCTTCCTTGAACTTGCCTTGTCTCCTGTCAGCCAGCCAGAAGTGGTTTTTATCAGGAATAAGATTCAAAGAGCCTGCCCTGCAGCAATCCCATCGTGCACTTCTTTGTCAGAATCCTAATGACGATTTATATATACTTAAGAGACTATCTCCAGCTGTAAAACTGAAAAGCTTCTGGGGGTCTATACAGTTCCCTGACCTCAGACCTATTTTTATATTTTGATCTTGGGGATAGTGCCTCCCAACACTCTGAATCCTCCAGTTATCCCTGCAGTAACAAAGCGCTAGCTTAACCAGCAGTAGCAAGACTTAAAACAGGGCACTCAGGATCAAAGTGGCTAACAAACTTGAGTATTAGCCACTGCGTCAGCCCTAGGATAGTCACATTAAACTGTAGCATGAATATGGCTAAGCCTCCATGCTAAAACTAAACATTGTGCTCCAGAGGACGTGCATTTAAAGAGCCATTTTTGCCGAGATACGTATGAAAGCATGCTCAATTTACCATGCTAAACAGGCATCCGCCGCAGACACTCTCCTCCCAAGCAGAGAGGAATTATACAATTATGTTGCTTTCAGGCTCCGTGGAGCTATTTTTAGGGGTTTTCCTGCATTATTTGCTTTTACTTTCATCTCAAACTATTACAGAAGAGATTTTGCCCTATTGATTCGGAAGAAATGAGGAAATACAGAGAGTGCGAGAACACCGATGAGTCTGGATTAAGAAAAAAACATAGCCAGGATAAGGTTCTGTCAATGAACTGACACTTCATTTTCCTTCCATTGTCTGATTACCAGAAGAGCAGTACACTAGCAACAAGGATGATCACATGAAGGCGGGAAAACACAACTGTCAGGCTTCAAGGACAAAGCCTATTCTTACATTGCCATTCCTTAAATCCAGACATTAGAGCAAAAGGAATGAGAAAAAAGCAGCTCACTCATGGATAGCTTACTGAGGATACTGCAAAAGATTATGCTAATCTTCACTTCATTGTCCTCTGCAAAATGTTTTCATACCATGCCTTTTATCTGTGGAAGGGATGCACAACCTCTCAACTCTGTGACAGCGAGCACTTTCTGTGTGGTTTCTGCGTAATTAACACCAGCACTAGACCTTTTCATTTTTGCTACTCAAGCTTATGGCCTTTTAAGGGTACCCACAGGGGAGCATCCCTCACCCCTTTGCTTGTGGCCTAAGTGATAGTCGCAGCTTATCCTTAGCTACATATACCATCTGTTAATAGCAGAAGGATCAAAAACTTTTGGCTAGCCTGCATTTTTCAAAGAATGGGGGCAGGCAGCATAAACAACACATTAGACAAGATTTCTAAGAGTTTTAATTCTGAGTTGGGGCCTAAAGACTTTCAGTTTTATTTAAACTGCCATTGCATTATTGTCTAGATTATCTTCACATGCACAGTCGTCTTAGAAGGTGGCTTGCATCAGATGAAAGTAGCATTTAAGATGAAATCCATTCTATCATAATCTGATTTTATCAATGAAGTGCGACATGTTGCATACCTGCATTTTTTGGCAATCTGCACACAATAAACACTGAAGTTGCAATTTTTCCCTAAGTGATCACCCACTTTTCGAGTAAAATCAGATGCTTGAGAGTATATTTAATACCATTTAATAGTGGGAAATACACCCCAATAGTGACACAGCAATTGCCTCTGAGCAACACAGACCTGATCTGACACATGCAATCAGACACTTTTCTTATTTATCTCCAGAAACTATAGAATGCTTAAAAAGTGAAAACAACAAATTATTGTGGTGCTTCAGCATTAATACTTATTTTCACCAGTTTTCCTACATGCAGATTTTATCTAATTAAGTGTGGGGCTTTTTTGGTTCTTTCCTGCCTAGGTACATTATTACCCTATCAGGCTTTGTTGTGCTGGTGCCCAGGCCTCCAGGCACATACACACCACATTTCTTTTGAAGGCAGAAAACACACAAGCATATTTCACAAGAGTGGCACGTGTTTTTGAGGCTTACTACCTGCTTTGCCCGCTGCCCAGGAGCAAGGGCTAGCACAGGAGCAGCCTACTTAATGGTGCAGCAAGCACATCTAGCAGTAGGGCAATGACCTGTGGATGCTTTGGCTTGTCCATACAATTCCCAGACCCACTGAGGCTCCAGTAGCTCATCTTTGTCTCCTGCCACTTTTCAGTTAGTGAAAAGACTACCAGAGATCCAATGAATCAAACAGCAGCAATATTTTCATGCTATTCATGAAATTGCAGCTGAAGCTGCCTTGGAAGTGGACTACACCACTAGGGTGGTTAGACCTCTGCATTGCCTTTAGGGGCACGATGTTGGATAGACAAAGCTAAACTCCTTTATGGTCTGTCCAGACTAACCAGATGTGGTTATGTGGTAGGGATGGGCTAAAAACACAGCTTTTCTTCACATTTCCATGCGCATTGACTTACTCTCCCTTCCCTGAGAAAGACAAATGTGCTTTGAGATAGTTTGGCAACATGACAGATGGTAACTACCACTGTGGCTTATTATAGTGCTGCCAATGTCTCAGATGTGCATTAAACACGTGCACTGACATGAAGTCTCAAGGAAATGTTGTTCTACATTTTTCTGCACAAGCATAATCCCTTTTCAAACAAAAAAAACCAAAGACATGAAGATTTAAAACCCTATCTGTCAGGATGTCCTGCACCGAAGGGTAAATACTATAGAGAAACTGTGCTCCTGATCTGAAGTAACACCATGTTCTTCAATCTGAAACCAGCTTGTTTATCACTGCACACAAAAGCCTCACGACTCCAGCCAGCTCTCCTTCAAACAACCTGAAATTTCTATCTATCATACAGAGGAAAGCGTTGCCAAATAAGAGCTTGAAAGAGAGAGTTTTTTAAAATTTAAAGTTGGAAATAAACTGTTAGTTAAATTTATATCACTTCAGTATTCTGAACTACCAAATGCAGCTTTTTTTTTTTTTAAATGCCATACTTTGAACTGTTAAGACCTTCTAAGTTCCCAAGTCCCATCAAAACCAATGCAAATCCTGTACCTATGGAGAGTACAGGCAGGTCATAGCATGTTTGTGGCTCACCTTTCATCTCTGGAAACCTGAGCTGAAATCCTGCATTAGGTGGCAAATGAACGTAAAAGTGCTGACTGTTGGCAATCCCTGTCTGTGCCTGAAAAATCAAACCATAATTTGCCATTATACCTTCGTTTTGCTTAGAGAGGCTGCCAAGAAAGGCTCTTTAGAAAACAAGGCTTAGACTGCTAGGATAAAACAAAGTTAAGAATTGTTTCCCAGCATCCAGCTACATTTTGTCAGGCTCAAGCTTAGTCCTATGAGCCTTCATTTTCATAGGCACTGCCAATAACATCTGAATTTACAAAGAAATTTAGGAAAAAGAAACTGCACTAAAAACTGTTACCACAGACTCAGCTGCTGTGAAGACTGAGCAAAGTAGGAAAACAAACACCTTTTTTACATTTTAAAGCTGTTGTACAAGAAACAGTTCATGATCTGGAAAGCAGAATTGGAAGCCACTTTTGCATTCTCTGTAAACACAAATCACTAGGGTGTTACCATTATAAAAAGTCATAGTGTTCTAAGTTTTCAGCAAGGATTTTGGCCAGGGAGTTCAAGCAGAATTCACATAATTAGAGATAAAAATTGAACAACAGACTGTCCATACAGTGTCCAAACTGGAAAATAGATTGGAACAACCATAGAAAATTAAAGGAGTGGAAAAGTCACATGATAAATTTTCACTCTTTCTTCTGAAAGGGAGCTATCTCAATGTGATATTTTAGTGCATGCAAAAAAGCCCATCCATCACATAGAACTTTTTTTCTGGTTCTCATTCAGCCTCACTGACATATGGAGTTAACTTCTAGTCTGCACCAGTTTAAGTGAAAAGAGAAAAACACAAGTTTCTGTCTGAACTCTGAAGGCCAGATTTTCAGTTCATGTAAATAGAAATTAAGATTGCTCCTGTGTCATGTGAATAATTTTTAATAAACTTAATAGGACCATTTATGTGCAAATATAAAAATATAACATAAATATAACATTTCCTTGTTGCCAACATTCGCAGCAGGCTTACAATGCCCATGGAATAATAATTCTTGTAAACTGTCTGAAACTTCAAAATAAGGCAATTTCCTTTCCTACCTTCAGCCAGGATCCCGGTACAGTGACACTCCAAACAAAACTAAATAGGCCTCTGTGGGAGGAAAGCCTTCATTAGACTCAAACCAATAAGGTCAAAACCTTTGGCTTACTGCCCGTAACTCTATTGTCTTTCAGAAGTTTCCAAAATTTTCCCATGATTTGGAAAAAATGAGGTAAATTTGCTAGCGTCTCTTTAAATAAGCTTTTCAAAATTTATCCAAAATGCCATTCTTAGTAGCTCATCTATTAAATCTCCTATTAACTAGAGACAAAAAGCCTCACTGACAGTTCAGGTTTTTGTAATAAATGCACAAATAATCTAGTTTGCGTTTCATAAAATTGGCAGTCCACCTAATAGTCACAGTCCCTGCAAGTGTTAAAAGTCACTAGTTCCTGTCTTCAGCAATGCAATTTTGTGGAATTATATTACACTAGATCTCATACACCTCTGCAAAACAGCATTGCTGTGAAAACACCACTTACTGGCTACCTAGAGTTTTACTTGCTATAAGCTGTTTAGACCACATGAAACCTGCAATACTCTGTTAGATCTTTACAAATTTCATGAAATCTTTTTCGGATATCCAAAAAATCCTGAACTACTTGAATCTTTTGTCTCCCAGCACTGGGGACTGACCCATAATCTCTTTCCCAGCCAGTATACCAAATCTGTAGCCAACCTTGTCACTGACTCCAACAGCTGCTTAAATTCACCAGAGGGGATAGCAGCAATCCTACTTCTAAAAGAACACCACAAGGCTTACGTTCACGATGCCTTGAGGAGACACTGAAAGGAAGGTCAAAGGTGAAGAAAAGATAAAGTGCAGTACAAGAAGATCAGTAAAGTTGAATCTTCTTGATGAAAAACTCATGTCTGTTTCTTCATGATGCAAACAACATAACTTCATTTCAAAAAGCCTCTGTTTTTTGTTGATTTTTTTCCCCCTTCTCTTTTGGTTTGGCGTATTTTGAAGTTTATTGAAGGGGTTTTTTTCTTTTTTTTTTAGGTCAGAGCTCTGTGCATCTAAAAGCCTTATTCAGTTGTTCTTGTCACGAGTACTTTGTCTTACACAGGCTGCATTACTCTTGTAAACAGAGGCAGCATCAAAGTGAAAGCAGATAGAGTCACATCAGTGGATTAAGGCCTTCTGCATGATAAAGTAGCTACCTAGGGTGGGATAAACTTAATATGTGAAAGAATGTTATTGAGGAGGAATAAAGTGCCAAAACTCTGTCATTCTCTTCGTAATGTCCTAATCTAATGCCTGACACCAAGGCCTTAGGCCAGTGTTAGTGTTAATCAATGAAATACCCATCTGTGTTCCCTGTCCTTATCGCTATTTAGAACTAGCCTAAACTCAATTATTTTCCCTTAGAGACCAAGATGGGATATTAAGTTGAGTGAAAGGGATTGTGTCCCACAAAGAAATCCCAGTGTTAAAATGCAGAGGTGTCAACATTGCTAACTAAATTTCAGTTAAACAGAGATTAAATGCTAGTTCTTTGGACATGAAACACTGCATATATTAAATCTGGTTAAAAATCCTTATTTAGAGAGTGGCTAAAAACTGTTAAGCAGTTTAATCAACTTATAATGTAAATTTTGTTCCCTCGTATGCATTATTTATCCCCTGCAATAACCATTGTATAATAAATGTTTGAAGAGCACACTCAGCTAAAGCAATAGGAAAGCGCAGCCTCTTGCTGTTACCTAAAGCTGTGAATGATACAGACATTGCCAGATACATAATGGTTATCTGAGGAGTATGTAATTTATCCCACGAGTGAGCTGCAAATCTCATAATTCAAGACTGCCTTAGTCACGAATGAGTTATGGAGGTGTTTTTCACAAGTGGGATTACTCTCACATCCCATCGATGCTCATTATTGTATTTTTGGTTTGTATCACCAAGATATAAAATATTATCTTTTTTATTTTATTAAATTTTCAAACTTGTGTGGCTTCTCTTTTTGTGCCTTTTTGGGTTTTTTAATTAGAACTCTGTGAAGACAGGAAGACTCTGCAGAAGTACATGGATATTAAGGACATATCCAAGTGGATATATAGAAAAGAGATAAATAAACCTCCAAATTAACAAGGAATAAATACTTTCAGCTTCTTTGTAATGAGAAATTTCTGGGGTTAATTTCTCAATAGTCTCTGTGCTGAACTCACCATGCACATTTCTTTAGAATTTTATTTTCTGTTTCCTTTTTTAATTGTAAATTAATTGGGAGTGCTTCGTTACCACAAGCACTTTTTTTTACTTCTTTTTTTTCCCAAAAATCTTTTAAGGTTGGCATTCAAAAATTTTTTTGACAGCAAAAATATTTTCATCTAAATTAAGAGATGTGCATTCTCTTAGGTATATATGAATAAAAAAGATACTGAATTGACTGAAATCAAATAAACATTTCTAACATGGCCATCATGGCAGTACCAGAGAAAAAACAGAAGAAAAATCTCTTTGGCTCACTTTCTCTGCCAGTAATTTGCCAAGTACAACCATCCTCATTATATTGGTCTTAACTTGCAGACATCCCAATCTTCTGTTTCTGGTTCAGTACACCTTTTTGTTTCTCTTTGAACTACCACTGTAATTTTCTTGATTGCCACTTTGCATCTTTGTTTAACATCTCAAGCAAATTGGCTGAAGAGAGGGCAATAACATTTTCTTAACACTGGTAAGCACAGGATGCTGAAAGGGGTTTTGGTGCTTAAGAAAGGTTTCTTCTTAGCCAGAAGCATGGGCATAAATGCAGTGGAGCTTTCTGACTGTGGGGGTCCCTGCTCTTTCCTCTCCAGGAGAAGTTACATTTAGTATGTACTTTCTCATGGGTAAGAAAGATGTATGTTTTCTCATTTGCAGAGTAGCCTCTACTTTTTCAGACTTTTTCACTTAAAAAGTAACAGATTTCTGTCTTGGTTACTTGGGACTCCAGACATGGGAGCTGGTTTTATGTGATACACATTCAAGAGGAAAAAGCAAACATGATTGTGTGAGGGTTTGGATTGTTGGGGTTTTTTTTTCCAAGAGGGAGAGATGCAATATTTCAAATTATAGGCAGTTGTGAAATTTTGGTTTACACAGTGTAGAAAATGTAGGTAGTTCTTGGGTCATTTAGATATTTCTCAAGGTGACAGTTTGAAAAGTTCATAAAAAAGCGTTGTTTGAAGCCTGAAAAAGTAATTTTGTCAAGATTTACAGGCAGTATTAAAGACTTGAGGAACTAAGGGATTCAAAAACCTGCTTCTAACATAGCTGAGTGAGCTTTGGCTTGTGCTTTAGAAAGCACTGTATCTTCTTGGGTTAGCAGAAATTGTTAATGATAATATAGAATAGAAGGTTGGTGTGAGGCCTTCTCTTAAAAAAAATTATGCTTTTTAGATCCATTCTCCTCTCCAAGGTCTCAGTATTACTTTGACTGAATAAAATTGTTCCTAGAGGGTTGCATTACAAAGGCTGAGTCTACCCTGTTTTGATGATTCCCAAACTTAAAGAGAGGCACACACCACAATAAATAAAAAGGCACTGCTAGTAGCAGGCATTTAGAAGTCCCATACTGGTGAAAATTTGAAGCCAGCTGTATACTGTTCTCATCACAAATCAACATTTCATGTTCACAGTGACAAACACTAAAAGAATGTGCTGGTTTAAAATTCTCAGTACTTCTTTACCTCTTTTTTTTTTTCCTTTTTTTTTCTTTTTTCCCCAAATTTAGGGGTAATTGAGTGCCTTTGGGGGGTTTAGGGTTACACTAGTGGTTAGGGAAGGAGGTCTGAGGAGGTCATTGAAAACCTGACACTGATGAACTAGGGCAAAGGTCTGCTCCTTGCTTCACTCTCCAGCCTGGCATTAGAGGGCATTGCGTTATTATGGCTCCCATCTCACAAGAGAGATAAAACTGGAGATTCATCCACGTGTATATAAACAGAGTTCCAGACTCCTTGTCACAAGTTGCATCAGTTGTATTAATACTGCAACTCTAATTCGTTCTTCCTACTTGAATCCCCCTGCACTGGTTAAAAACAGTTTACTTTCTGCCTGTAATTGCTGGATATTATTTCTGTGCTTGATAAACACAAGCTACACTGCAGAAGTGGCTGCATTTCAAATGCTTCTCTGCTTAAGCAGTGTACAACAAATATGGCTGACCGCTTGAATTCCTTGTAGGAAACATGATCTTCGAGATGCTGGTGGTGGGAGGGCCTCATGCTAAGCACTGAATATTCACAAAAAGTGCTTGATATGGCATGGTGGGGGTTTTTTCTTAAATTTTTAGAGGTAAGGCGTCCCAGAAAAAATGAGGCAGTGGCACAGATTGACTTATGGCACAGAAGAACACTACATACAAGAAGAATCTGAATCCAAATAGGAAATACATCTGCAGGAAATTAGCTTCCCTTTTATTGATGGAGAACTGAGGCAGAGGACATATCGCAGGTGGACAGGCAAAGCCAGGGAAAGGGTCCCTCATCCCCTGTGGATCCCTGTGCTATTTCAGCCATGGCCCACTCTCCCAAATCCATGCTGGTGCAGAATAGCTCTGCTCCACCTCCGTCACAGGGCTGGAGCTATAAACTACAAGACAACAAGTCTCATGCAAAGGACACAATCTAATACAAGTCCAATATAATTTTTGTATAAACATTGTAGCACAAGACAATTGGAAAACTCATTGTGTAATTCAGCAATTCAATCATGTTTGTTGTTACTGTACAGTACTGTACACTATAGATGAAGAGGGGAACTGTCTCAGAGTCAAGTGGATCAAAGTCTACGAGAGCCAACTAAAAAAGGCTGTTGTACTTAGTTGACTGAAGTGGAGAATGAAGTGCTCTCCCTCAATTAAAGAAAGTGTGGTGGAGCTGATTAACCTGCTTGTTACCTTGGTAACCTGAGATTTAAATTGTGAATGAATACATAATGCTGTAGATACCTTTTATCAGACAAGAATCTGATTAACAGTTTGAGTGAGAGCTACAAGGCTGTGAGGTACTGGCACTTAATCTGTTTATGAGATAACACTTTTAATTTCTAAGGGGTAGTCAGTGCTACTATATGTGAAAGACACCAATAAATAGCATGACAGGCATATGCTATGCTGCAGATGCCTTGCAGGTTGTGTGTGCAGACCTAAACATTCAAAATCCTTCATCAGTGCAACTCCCCTGAGCCACCACAAAATCCACCTGGCTTTGGATGGGGATGAGCTCTTACAGCATCCCCTGAAATCACTAGAGCTTCTGTATGCAAAGTGCCCATGCTGCACCTTGTGTACCTCATCTCTCTGCTCACTTCATTCTTTGCCATTTGTGCATCTCAGGCTAATGGATAAGACCTCATATTTATTAATATTAAGCATCTTTCACCAGCTTTCCACCCCTTTCTAGAAAAGGCCTGAGGCTACATTCTCCCCTCAGTTACACCTGTCCAAACCCATTGACTTCAGTGAGATTGAACAGGTGTAAGCAAGGAGAAAATTTGGCCCCCTGTTGTCTATGAATTGCATTATCTGTGTTCACCACTGCCTTGACTTTATGTCACTGGCAAGTATAATTAATTTATAGTTTGTCTTATTCTCTTAGTTGTTTAATAAATACATGAAAACAGAAGACTCCTGAGGGACTTACTCCAGTTACCTGTAATAGAAACTCCCCTACTGATACAGCTTCTTCAAGAATATCCTTCATATTTCCTCTTCTTTTTATCAATTCTTTATGAATTTTCATTATCTTCTCTGGATTTTGCAGTTCTGCAGAATCATGTTTCTTGCGTGTCATGATGTGACCTGTTGGGAAAAAAAAATGGTGACACCACTAGCTGCTGATAAGGGAGCTGATCTTAAACTGAAAATATCTTCCATTTGCCTTTTGCCAAGACCCATGTCTGTACTTAGCATGAGGAACACCTTCAAGTAGCAACTAGTTACAAGAAATCACTTTGCCATGAAGACTGTTGCCTGAATTAAATCAAAGACAACATCAAGGAGTCCTCAGGGAAGACAATTGACCCTTTTGGAGACTTAACTAGTTTTGCGAGACTGAACTGAAGCTTTCTGAATAGCAGTTACTGTTCTATATGCTTAGCTGTCTTAGGAAGCTGGGATTATTTGACCCCCTTCCAAATGTCCCAGCACTAAATCTATTCTTTATAAAACTAGGAATGTATAAAGCTGTTGCTTGATACCAGCATAATCAGTCAAGTATAGCTGAACAGTCATACAAAGCAGAAAAGAGGAAGCTTTACCTCTCCAATGAGATCATCATGATTATTTCTGTTAAAACCAGTAAACTCAAGATTAATATATTTTAAGCAAAAATAGGAAATCCTTACATGTCTTCCATATGGCACTTTATAGCTTTCTGAGCACTTTTCAACAGGCACTATCATCATCATCCCTATTTCGTAGGTGTGTTATGAAGAGGCACACAAGCCAAAGATCATCCAGCAGGTCAAAGGGAGAGCAGGCTTCCTAAGGTCCAATCTAGTGTGCTGTTGTCTAAACCAAACCTATTGTGCACCACAGCAAGTGAGTTGAGGTGAATCTCATTCCAATACACTCAGCTTCACAGTAACTGAAAACTGCACATTCCTGTACAAAAAAATCTGGCTTGCCTTGTATAGTATTTTTTGCTTTTCGCATTTTTTAAATGCTATCCCTGGTTTCCTCTGAACTTCTAGTCAAACCTAAGCAGCATTAAGAAGTTTACAAAGGCAGGATCTTGAATGATTGACAGTGCCTTTTGCTGTATTATTGATGCATTTAGAGTAATTATTGAATGGACGTTAAGTCAAGAGCAGGCCACCCGCTCCACACGTGGCACTCTTCTCACAGTCTACTAAATTAATGCCTCTCCTCCTAGACATATGGATTTCCTGTCACAGAAACAATCTTCTTCCAGTAGAAACACAACAGACTATTTTGCCAGCATTGTGCATCTTTCAGCTGATAACTAGAGCTCAATGTATTATGCATGTTCTACTGCTCTAATAAATACAGGATTGACTTGTTTACTACCACCAGTGTTGCCTCGATTAACACTGTGTTTCTCTAGGCCATTATTCATTGGTGAGGGGAAGCTAAGACCCACTTGGTTCTCCATTAATCCAACTGTGTGAAACAAACTGGTTAATTTTTCAGCTTGTGCTGTTTGTTACTTAATGAAGAGAAATCGATTATTTCATTGCTATCATTAACACCCTATTTATGAAGTGCAACATCATTTATTTTTCAACTTTGAGCAACAAATTAGTACCTCTTACCTCTTGTTTCTCCATGGAAATTCAGTCTCAAATTTCCCTCATTGGTCCAAAATGCACATCCAAAGTCCACAACACAGTGCCCTGGAATAGGCTTCAAGACAAGTCCTTTGGCTATGATCAGAGACAGAAATTATTTTCCCTTCTGATTGCCACCTGTTGGAGTTGATACAAACCTGGCATCCAGGATCTAGGACTCATTCACTCTGGTTGCTCATGCATCTCTGAAAACCATAAACAGGTAACTAACCCTGAATCTACCCAAACCTTGAAATCCCACCCATATTTATATATCTTTACATAGCATCAAGCAAGAATTCCCCAGTGGGACTAGAAGGACTCTTCAGACTACCAATGAAGTAACAGTGAACTCTTGCATTTTGTTTAGTGTAGGCAATAGACAGTTGCTAGCCAAGGTCAGCTGCCCTGTCTAGGAATGAGGCTGCCCACTCGTGTACCTGATGCACCAAGATCAACCAGACCCCTGGCTGTTGTTAGGATAACGTGTGAAAGGAGAATTAAGAGTGAAATGAAAGCCCTGCAATATAACATCAGGAACAAATGGACTGAGAAATGAAGGAAAGCAGAAATAGGTCCACAGAAGAAGAAAATCCAAGTATAAAGCCGTAGATTAAAAGATTAGGCATAATATATGTAAAGCATAGCAGCTAAGACAGCCACAGCTGCTCCAGGAACAGGCTCTTCAGAAGCTGCGTGTATAGGATAGCCCAGGTTCTCAAACACGGGGGCCTTTGCCTGTGTATTAGACCTGTAAGCAGCCAGCCTGGTTAACTAAAATGCCAAGCACCCAGCAGGCTCCACATAGCCCTCCACAGATTTTAGACTGGTGTTTCTTGGAAACTTAGCCCAGCACAGTATCCATTGCCGTGCAGCACTTGCATGATGTATTTAATTACCTGCAACAAGTTATGGTCATTCAAGTCCAAGATATTTTTCACTGGGCTGCCAATACCATTACTTGTCCACAGGCATCTGACACCATCTTATAAAGCTGCATTCCAGGCAGAAAGGCACCCACAAGTCTAATTCTGCCCTTTCCAGTTCCTTCTGGACATCTCTTGAATCACTCTAGTGAATCACTTTAATGTTGCAGCAGTTCGGTTTTCTGCCACAGTATTACCTGGAACGATCAAGCTGCTGGGAGATGAGGAGCAGCACTCCACATTTTTAGGCTTGTTTTTCAGGCTGACGCAATTCTGGTTCTTTTCTCCTTCTGCTCATCTGTCAGGTGTAACATTTCAGGGTCAACCTCTCATCAGCATTTGCATTAGATAGCCGTCCCTACTGGGGCTACATTGCAGGTTTTTATTGATGTGTTTTGAGGGGACATAGACCATACTGGAAGGACAAAAAAAAAATGCACAACAGTACCATTCATGTAGTAGGAAAGAATTTTAAGCCAGCGCTTCTTAGTAGTCAAAAAATATACATCCCACCTTAATTTTGTGTGTGGTACCTGAAAGCACAATATCGGTAAAACTAGGCACACTTCAAAAGAAGGACGGGGACTAAAAGAAAAAAAAAGTCAATGAAATAAACAGCTGCTTTTCCTTTAGATGTGAGAGTTCATTGAGTGCACCCTTTTCATTGCTCTAAAATGCAGCAAGAAAGAGTGTTTCTGCAGCATTTCAAAGAGAAGCCAAACATGCAAAGATCACTGTTTCTTATGATACTTTGGAGAGAAGGAGGACTGTGGTGTCTAGGTGTTTCCCAGACAGCAACAGAAAGATTTTTTTGAAGAACTGACATATAGTAGTGTCTACATGATACCACTGACTCAGCTCACTGGCTCTCTGGAAACATAAACCTGGCCTTGCTGGTATTCTGTGAGGTGACTGCTATTGAATAGGATGACTTTGCTGTAACTAAGAGTTCCTCCTTGCAGTCCTCAAAAGCACTTGTAAAGAGAACCACAGTAAACACAAAAGTCATAAAGTTACTATGTGGAGACAACTATCTTTCTGCAGAACATGTTGCATCCAGGAATCTGATGTAAAGCTATCTTTACCTCTCTTTAGCCTGTCCTATAAGTTGTCACTGAAATAAAAGCATGACTTTGTTAGAATCTGCTTCCCATCTTGATCAGTTTTTACATGCCAATGTTAAACTACATCTCCCATGTGGTGTCACCAAATTGTAAAGACCAAAAAAACCAGCCTACCAGCAATGAATTGGTAAGTAGAAGAGAAAAAACAAAACAGGGGTTTAATGTTAAAGGTCAGGAGTGTAGAGGCGAAGAAGGGAAAGGGCTGGACAATTTTATTCCCAGTCTAACTAAAACCTGCTGCAATTGTCTGGATAAGCCATGTGAGTGTGCCTCATGTAAGTCCCCTCTTTTGAAGCAATGGAGCTGAAGGCAAGCTATCCAAGGGACTGAGTGAAGCATCATAATTCATCATGGCTCTGACCTATCAAGAAGCTGTTTAATTTCTTACATGTCAGTTAAGCCCAAAGGAGTGAAGGCCTCAGTCATGACTGTTGTGCAGAACATTGCTGCACCCAGTGGATACAGCCTAAGAGTCAGCCTGACATTTGCACTGTAATGGGGTCAGTCTCTCTCCCACCACCAACCATGCAGGCAGGACTGAGAACCAGAACAGCGTGAACACACACAATGGATTTGAATTAGAAAGCAGGGTGCACCTTTAGATCATTATACAGGCAGATACCACGAGGTACTTCCAGAGAAGGTCCTGCTTACTTTAGGAAAAATAGCTGCCTTCCTGCCTTCTAATGTGTTAATTTACACCTGGAGAAAGGAAGATTTTCCCTTGGTCAAGGATGATCAGGTTAAAGATCACTTAAGCAAACCTAACACATATAAATCCATGGGCCCGGATGGGCTGCACCCCTGAGTGCTGAGAGAGCTGGCAGGTGTTATTGCTAAGCCATCCTCCATCATCTTTGAAAGGTCATGGAGAACAGAAGGGGTACCTGAGGACTGGAGGAGAGCCAGTGTCACTTCAGTCTTCAAAAAGGGCAAGAAGGAGGACCCAGGAAAATACAGGCTGGTCAGCCTCACCTCCACGCCTGGAAAGGTGATGGAACAGCTCACCCTGGAGGTCATCTCTAAGCATGTGGAAGAAAAGAAGGTTGTCAGGAGTAGTCAACATGGATTCACCAAGGGGAAGTCACACCTGACCAACCTAATAGCCTTCTGCAATGGAATGACTGGTTGGGTAGATGAGGGGAGAGTGGTGGATATTGTCTACCTTGCACTCAGCAAGGCTTCTGACACTGTGTCCTACAACGTCCTCATAGGTAAGTTCAGGAAGTGTGTGTTAGATGAGTGGACAGTGAGGTGGATTGAATGGCAGAGCTCAGAGGGTTGTGATCCAACAGCACAGAGCCTAGCTGGAGGCCTGCAGCTAGTCATGTTTCCCAGAGGTCAGTACTGGGTCCAGTCTTGTTCAACTTATTCACCAATGACCTGTATGAAGGGACAGAGTGCACCCTCAACAAGTCTGATGATGATGCAAAATTGGGAGAAGCAGCTGATACACCAGGAGGCTGTGCTGCCATTCAGTGAGACCTGACAGGCTAAAGAGTTGGGCAGAGAGGAACCTAACGAAGTTCAACAAAGGCAAGTGTAAGGTCCTGCACCTGGGGAGGAATAATCCCATGCACCAGTACAGGATAGGGATTGAACTGCTAGAAAGCAGCTTTGCAGAGAAGGACCTGGGTGTTCTGGTGGCAAGTTGACCATAAGCCAGCAGTGTGCCCTCGTGGCCAAGAAGATCAATGGTACCCTGGGCCCCATTAGGAGAAGCATGACCAGAAGATCAAGGTTGTCCTCCTCCTCCTCTGCTCTGCTGTGGTGAGGCCACATCTGGAATGCTGTGTCCAGTTCTGGGCTCCCCAGTTCAAGAGAGATGGGGGGGGAGCTACTGGAGACGGTCCAGCAGAGGACTACAAAGATGATTAGTGGACTAGAGCATTTCTCTTGTGAGGAAAGGCTGAGAGGGCTGGGCCTGTTTAGCCAGGAGAAGAGAAGACCGAGAAGGGATCTTATCAATGTCCACAAATATCTTAAGGGTGAGTATAAAGAAGGTTGGGGCCAGGATCTTTCCACTGTGGCCCAGCAACAGAACAAGGGGCAACAGGCACAAACTGCAACATGGGAATCTCCATCTGAATATGAGGAAACACTTCTTTACTGTGAGGGTGACAGAGCACTGGAACAGGCTGCCCAGGGAGGTTGTGGAGTCTCCTTCTCTGGAAGCATTCAAAACCCACCTGGACACAATTCTGTGCAACCTGCTCTAGGTGAACCTGCTTTAGCAGGGGGCTGGACTAGGTGATCTCCAGAGGTCACTTCCAACCCTGAACACTCTGTGATTCACAGCCAGATCTTCAGCCCCATGTTGTCTGTGCTCATTCTGAACACCTGAATTATTTTCTCTTTAAGCTGTCTCCAGATATCGTCTACTGATCCCGCAGGAAAGCCTTCATGAAGAAGTAATTTTTTAGGTTTTTGGCAGTATGTTTGTCCTAAACATTTATCATGTTGTGCTATTCTGAAAAGTGACATGATGAAAACAACAACAAAGGGCTCCATGTTCCAAGAGGCTTACTACATTCCTAATTAAATGTGGTTGGAAAATACCTCAAAAGGTGCTAGATCTAACTTTTATCCTACAGGCTCAAGGTGAGATCTGACCATCAGCCAGGCTTTCCCTTTACTTCACAGCATTTCCAACAATGACCTGCAGCACCATGTACTGACTGACAGCTTCACTGTGGCTCAGACACTTCACAACAGTGGAAGATCTGGCCCCAGGGATCCCCTCAGCAATGTCCCCCTAAGCAAGTGCCTCACTGGCATCTGCAACATCCTCTGAAGTGCCAGAGCTCAACCACTGCAGCAAGCAGGAACCAAGCATTTTGGGGAACTACATTCTGGCAGAAGAAACTGCAAGAACCAGGTTAGGGCACAACCAAGACCTCCCCTAATGACATAGCTGAAATGGTTTAAGAGTTATGAACCCAGCTGTTTGCTTCGGCTTCAGTTGCTGCCAGGATGCTGCAAGTACCTGCATGTGAACTAAATCAGTTTAATGTGATTTAAATTTACCTGGCTGGGATTGCCCTGAAACAGGCCAGAGGCATACACAGGATTTGTTTGAGCCCTGATCTGCAGACTGTATTAATCTGCAGCTGAGGGGCAGGAGTGAACCAGAAGGGGTAGGTCCTTATGCTATCTGCACCTGTACATACCCCTTTAGAGGAGTAAAATGGCATTTTTACTACGTAGCTGAAAGGCAGGAGTCCCATTTGAAGTATTATTTGAATACTTTAGCTTTTTACCATAGGTCATATATGTGACAGAATAGCCAGAGATTTAAGTGGCAAGAGAGCCACTTAAACCAAAATAAATTCTATATAGCAAACTCCTGCTTTAGACATCAAAGTGGACAGACACAGCTACTCACCCACACTGAACCAATGTGCTACTTTTAAGAACAGAATTACATCTTGAACAAATAAAAATGCTTTGTAAAGGTTATCATCAATTGCTTTTTTCTTATAACTGCATATTTGTGTTGTATCTCAAACTATTCTTTTTTTTCTCCGTTCCTCTTCCTCTTCTGCTTGAACCAACTATGGAAATTGCAACCAAGGTTGCAGCCAGGCTCCCAGAACTATATTATTGTTTTACTGTGAACCTGCAGCAACTGGTTGGACAGAAATAGCCCTCTTGTCCCATTAGATATTATGCTCATTCTAGCCATAATATAGTAGAAGTCAGATTCTCATCTAACCTGAGGGGACTGTTTCCTTTATTAATTTCCCCACCAAAGTGCAAACACCACAATAATATATCCTGACTAAAAGAAATAAAAAGGTTCCTGTAGCTGTAGTTTGGGTTTGTGTATGCTGCTGAAAGAGGTCAGCTCTGTTAATGGCATGTGAGAAGTATGTATACAAATGTGCTCACTGCTGGGCAATCACTAGCCTTTAACGTGTAGAGAAATCAGCAGAGACTCATATGTATGTTTTATTAAT
This sequence comes from Microhierax caerulescens, assembly GCA_035590215.1. Classification (NCBI taxonomy): domain Eukaryota; kingdom Metazoa; phylum Chordata; class Aves; order Falconiformes; family Falconidae; genus Microhierax; species Microhierax caerulescens. Next base: position 17,412,842 of record JAVJGJ010000030.1, on the reverse strand, counting down.
TCTTCCTCTATCCTGGTCTGTGCAGGCCTGGTGCATGCAGTTATTTAGGAATTTACATACCATTGGTTCTACAGTTTGAGACCAGATAAGAAAGTTGATTAACTACCACACAAATACATTTGGTGATGTTTTTTGAAGAGTCAAGGCCTACGTATAGTCATACCGCTGTTCTGCTGGAAATCTGTGAAGCAGGATGCCAGCACCTATCTAACGAGTAAGGTGAGCTACAGCTCACAGACAGCTTATTCTGACACTGAACAGAAGAATCACACCTGATTCCCCATTCTAACCCAATGTTTCGTTACCTCTGTGAATGTTAAAGACAAAGAAGAAGACAAGGTTCAACATTTCCAGGTACACTGTGTAAAGACACATAAAATTTTACTTCCCTTGCAAATAGAGTCCCTTTTTAGTTGCCTGCAAAAAAAACCTGCAGCTTTTTCTATGCTATTTGACAAAAGTAGAACATATTGTTCTATGGGTGGCTGTTTTGTGGCTTTTTTTTCCAGCTCACAAGCTGAAGTTGGGGAACAAGGACAAATTCCCCAAGTTTTCCAAGGGAAGCTGGAAGAGCATCTTTGCTGCAACAGATGTATGAAAGGAGTTCTCAGAATGCAAGGCAGGTGACCAAAACGTAGACTACAATAACAAGCAGCATAGAAAAAGCCAGAGAACATGGCAATTGCTTCTGAGGAAATAACTGCAGTGTCTGTAGGGCAATATTCATATTTCAGCTGTTAAAGGCACTCAGAGCAGCAAGCATGATCACCAGCTGCTCTGTAAGTTTCATATAACTGAGAGGTATTTGGATCAGATATATGGGACTGTCCTTCACAACACAAGTTCCATTATATTCAGGTTAGTTTCCCCACTTCCATACAGAAAATCACAGGCAGAGTGCTAGATGTGTTTTTACCCTTTACAGTTAAATAGACCCACTGTACAGGCAACAACTGCTCATGAGCCAGGTTCTAGGGCTTGGAAGAGCTCAAGAGTTTGCTTCCTCATTCACAGAGACAGTAAGTGTATTAGCATCTGTGAATAGCCTATACCATCAGGAGAGTCATTGCCAAGAATAAACTAAATAAAACCTCCACAAAGTGTGAAAGTTAAGTCTGATTTCTTATTCTGACAGAATCACTAATAGTGGCTTAAATTTTGAATCACAGCTGTAATTCCAGAAAGCCTTTCCAAACCAAGACAGCTTCTCCGGCAAGTAAATATGACAACTGCACAGAAGTAAAATAGAAGGTTTTGCAATGTTTAGTCTTAGAAAAGAGTAAAGGGCTACGTTTTGTTGCTTAGATGTATCTATGGTACAGATATGTAAGGTTGAGGCTTGAATATACAAAGGATATATTGCACATTCTGAAATGTGTCAAGAGTGGATCCACATCCAGTGAGAAGTCTCATATGTAGAAGATAAAGCTAAGCTGCTTCCCCATGAGCACCGTTCTTTTTGCCATGCCCCTGTAAGGCTGGAATCAACTTAGCAAGCAGGCAAAGAATAGCAAGCATCTGCCCCTATGGACTTTATCCAGTGATGTTGGTGATGGAATGAAATTCTGTTCAGAAGATCCTGGCCAGAGGAGGTGTACAGTAACCTGTGACAATTTACCTCAAGAGAAAACAGACCACTGGGAAGTGTCAAAAGATGACAACTGATTGTATAGGTATTAAACAGGCACAAGTCTGTATTTCCTACAGAAATGTCTAGATCTCTCCACAGAGAAGTCAGCCTCATCCACTGCCTCT